>JARVKF010000224.1:0-378064 GCA_039778275.1 Seiridium unicorne
TTTTAAGGGTGGGTGTTTTACAAAAAATTTTTATTAAAAATCATTTTAAATACGTTCTACTCTAATAAATAACGGGGTTCCCTTCCCCAATACGTCCCTTTTTCCCCCCCCCCCCCCCCCCCCCATGTTACTGCAAGGCCTTCTCTTAGCTCCGAATGAAAGGACCTGGCATGGATCGACTGTCCCGTCACACCATGCGAATTACATGCCACTCGGCAGTTCGACGTGCATGCGCAACTTGGTGGTTCACTAACCTGCTACATATCCCTAAAATAGAGCATTCACAGATTCCAGCCGCTTAGCCAGGATGTCAGAAGCTCCTGGTCCACTGGTGGGATATCCACCTTGGAGATAGCTCTGGCGTGACTCGTTGCGACGTTGATAGTTTCGGAGCCGTCGCCTAGTGTTTTGTACCAATCCAGCATCTTCAACGCTGGTAGCTTGGCAACGTCGGCGTCGCTAGGAGTGTCGATGCTTCGGAGCTTGTTGACCCATTTTCTCAGGGGAACTATGTCGTGGATGCCTATAGTCTCCCGTACGATGCTGACGAGAAGGTCCCAAGGTTGGGGGTTGTCAGAACAGACGTTGTAGACTTGGGCCTCATTTTGAGCAGGCCTGACAACAAAGCCCTGCAACATTGCAGCGACAGTATCCACAGGAATCCAATCGATCGGGACAACTGGATTTGGGAAGCTTCCTAGGGCCTTCGCAGAGCGTATTATAGCGGAGATCCACTGCTGGTCAGCCCACACGCCAGGGATGCCCTTGCTAGGACCTCCGACCTGCCCAACACGCACAATCGAGATCGGCACTCCAGATTGGCGGTTGGCAGTGATCAGAATGCGCTCGGCAGCAAGCTTAGACTGCCCATAGCCAGTGTTCAGAGCCGCCAGGGAGTCTTCGACAGGAGTCTCGGGTATGGGCGTCTTTGGGCCAGAAGATCTGTTGGCCAGGTTTTCAACAGATGACAAGGAGCTGATGAAGATGATGCGCAACTTATGCTTGCTAGCCACTGATAAATCGACTAAGTCCCGGGTTCCTCGCAAGAATGAATCAAATGACCGGACTGCGATGCCGAAATCAAGCCTCCATGAGTTGTAGATAATTGCATCAACTTCGTTAGCGATCAGGTCGTAATGCTCTTTGGTCAGTCCAAAGAGAGGCTTCCCAATCTCAATCTTGATATACGTCAGCTTTTGCAGTAGTGACTCCAAGGCCGGGTCAAGACTGCTCAAAGCTGCTGCTTGTTTCTCTTGCGCATTGTCTCCTCGGTTCAAACAGTAGATTCTACTGATTTCAGTGTTCTTCAACAGGGTGGCTAGCGTATACAGCCCGAGATACCCTGTTGAGCCAATGATAGCGACCGCAGATGTCTTATCGGACGTTGCCGCTTGTGTCACTGGCTTGCTTGGCAGGCCTTGGACATGCCGTGCCACGACGTCGTCCACAGCGCGGGCTCTGTCGAGTTGAGAATCCTCATCAGGCACAGCATCGTCGTTAAGAAAACCTGCAAGCACCTTGGATAGATCCACTAGGCTGGCATTACGGAAGATAGTCCGCGGTGAGAGCCATGTGAACGACTTTGAGGTCTGTGCCTGCAGGTTTTGCTTCAGCCTCCCAGTGATTCCTAGGGTCTGCACTGAGTCCAGTCCGTATGCAAAGAAGTCTTCTTCCTCGCCAATTGTTGCAGCGGGAGGAAAATAAGTCGCGAGCACCTGACGAAGAAAATTGACCAGGCTCGATGGCTCATAAACGGTTTTGATGGTTGGCGCCAAGCTAACGTTGGCAATTGAGCCTTGCTCGTCTGATGTTGAATATGCAGCATCAATTTCGTCCTTGTAAGACCGTTCTGTGACCTTGCGTATGATAGTGTTCTTGGCGGTCCGGGCGAAAGGCTTGTCGCTTGCGGCGCAGATTACCTTTCCTGGGGCAACTCGTCCAGGTCCGGGGATATGTGTGTTGGCCTCCACCACCTGTGGCCAGAGGGCTTCCAGAAAGTTTGCCTGAGAATCTTTATCGAGAGGCTCCTTCGGCTCGACCAGAAGAGCTGTCTGGCTTTTCTCATTTCCGACGAGCAATGCACCCAGAACTGATGCATGTCCCTGAACATGTTGCTCAAGGGGGATAGGATTGACCTTCTCGCCATTGGCCAGAACAATAATATCATCTCTACGACCAAAGTATCTGTAGAGGTTGGGCTTGTTAGGGTGCCGCGTGAATAAATCCTTGGTGTAGTACGGATTAACGCCAGGTACATTGTGATAGAGTGGACACAAGTCTTTGTTGCTTTCGTCGGCGATAATGACCAGCTCGTAAGTTCCCTCACTCTCATCGTAAAGCTGCATTTCGTGCTTCATGAAAGGTGGGAACTCGTGGTATAGCCAATCTTCGCGGTCCTTATGCAACTCGGGAAGGGGGAAAGTCTCTGTAGAGCCGATGAAATTGAACAAGTCGACGACACTACTGACTTTGTCTCCGACCGCGGCAGAGGCTGGGGCGCCAGCGACAGAGGCGAATTTGAGATTCCTCAAAAAGTCCATACCGTCAGGTTCGTGCAGAATTTCCTGCAGCATGGCAGGAACAACCATGATGCCCTTAAGCTTCTGCTGCCGTGCCATTTCCTTCAGCATGATGGCGTCTGGTGCGATGTGTGGTGGCCCGAGCACAAGGGTCAAATTATTGAAAATGGCATGACCTTCAATCTATTAGCCTACCTCATCGCTAACATGAGGTGCCCAGTGATAGACCTACAAATGAAGAACCAGAAACCCCCAAGCTAGACACAGGTCAGATCTAGTTCTACTTTTTTTTTGAAGCTACGCCGCAGAACTCACATGAAAGAAGGGTAAGATTAGAAACATGCGCGTTTCTTCGTCGAACTTGAAGAATGAGATATCTCGCTTCTTCCGTCCCGGAGGAGACGGCGTGTTGTGTTCGTTGTCACATGCAGCCCAACTTCCATGGGTGGATGTGATGGGTTTCGGTGTTCCTGACATGCATCAGTACTGTGGTTTTGCCATAGTTCGGGAGTAATGAATCTCACCGGTTGACCCCGATGAGTGTAATACGATGATGGGATCATTTCTGGCCTCCTCAAAGCTTTTGGAGAAGGGGTAGTGTGCTGGGTTGCTATCCAGCATCTCCTCGAGAGGGGGGACTGCCTCAATATGAATTGACGGTGCCAGTGCTCGCATAGGCTTGATCAAAGGACTGAGTTCGGGAGCATGCAACAGCTTGGTACTGCCCGTCTGTTCCATCAACGACAGGTTGATCGATGGAGTATTGCGGGGCGATGGGAGTAAGAGCTAGACGCATCAGAAAGATCAAGTATAACGGACCGGGCTTCATACCTTGTACCCGGCTTTGACTGCCGCCAGAAAGAGGACAGGACCTCGAGGCTCCGACAGCCCTACATAGGTGATAGTCTCGAACTTGTCGCTCTTACCGAACCTGTCCTCGATCCATTGAGCCATAAAGTCTACGCAGCGGGCAAGGTCAGCCACGGTGATGTCGACAAAACCATCCTTGACATCTGCAGTCTTCGGAATGGCAGCATATACTCTCGTGGGGTCGGTGTTCCTAAGCTCGTCCAGCACGTTTGGAATGAGCCTCCGCCCGTAAGCTGGAGTCGAGGTACCGTTTGCTGTCATGATGAATGATGAGTGGTCACAATGTTCCAGGGAAGAATGACAAATGGTGAGATATCTTTCGGCACCAGAGGATATCTTGTATCCAAGACCAGAAAGTTCCTGCTTGCGTCAATCGAGTCCAGCCCGTCGTAGAATAGCCGAATAAATCATCCCTTGCACCGACCTGTTCTGCTTGATGCAACTGTGTGGCCCAAGTGCCCGGGATTAGCAGGGTTCATTTCCAGTGGTGGAACCAATTCGTAGGGGCGCGATGCGCTATGGGAGAACCTATGGCGTCCGCTGGCCCCACTGGCTGTGTGCCTTACCGATGCAGGCAGAGGTGGGTCCATTCCCTTTGGCTGCATCAAGCTGCTCAGTTGCTCGGTGCCGGTTGAGTTTATGGCTCTTCGCGCCTTCTGGTGGGATCGATCGTTCCCCCTCAGTAATCGCGATTACTGAGCATTGAAGCCCGCCTCGTATGTAGGGTGTGACAATATCCACGACCGTTGGTTGAAGGGTGCTCCTGGCAGAACCTGCAGGCTGCCTAATCCAAAATTGGGCAATGTGCCGGCAACGGTTGAGAGCCCTAACCCTGCAGGCGCTTGGTAGCCAATGGCATCCTGGTGTACATAATCTGACTCAAGCAGCTAGCCTTGGCACGCTCTTTGTTGCAATTTTTCGACAGCGTTTTCTCCAACGCAGGACCATTCACCACAGGATAGGGCATGTTCACGCGGTCGCGAATGTGCTGTATAACGCGGCACTGAGTCGATACGTACATAGTAAGACATGATGCGTTTGGTGATCTAGCAAAGCATGAGTGTGCGTAAGACACCTTACATATGTGAGCTATGAGCCGCCCAATTAGAGACGTTTTCCATTCGGGATTTAATATGCGAACGATCCGCACTTCCAGACTTTGGGCTACATTGTATGTTTCATTGCTGCTCATGCGTTGAAACATTACCCGGCTAGATACATGATGAACAGACACGCGGTTGGCTATGAGGAAACGAATGTCAGGGAACCTAAAACCCCGTGTTCTTGTATGTCAGGCCAATAGCAAAACTTCTCAACGCCAGCAGTCTCAAGGTAACAATCGACTGACAAATGTTACATAATGCTCAAGTCGGACATATGACTTTCGCTTGGTACACTTGTATATCGCTTGGTAGGATAGGCGCCTTGGTGATAGATAGGCAGATGTGCTGCAGATACGGGCCGCACGATCTAGAGTGATGTGCAGATGTACGCATCGGAGCTTCTACCTTAGATATAAAATGACAGGGGCAGAATTAGTTCACCAATCGGTACCTCGAACCATGCCCGAGGCATTTTATAATCGTCATCCGATGACCGCAGTAGCTCCGCACACGGAATGCAACATTCCCTATATGATGTAATCAAAAACCGCGGGCTTCGTTTGCGCGGTCGAGGACTGCGCAAGGTTGAGAGTCCCGAAAAGTTGACACCATTTGGTTTTCTCCTACTATTCGAGCCTATTCCTACAAAAGTGGATAACGTGCTGCTAAAAACAGCTGGTGCTGGTGCAGGTGCGAAATTTGGCGCCAATACCAAACCGTCGTCTGAGCCGTGCGCCAGTAAGCCCCTGTTTTTGCCGGCTGCAGAAACCCGCCTTACCGCAGCTTGCCCTTGAAGCCTGCAGGTTCAGATAAGTGACAGCCCCCAATCTGGCAAGAACTTGAGGGCGTCAGGGCGTGAATATCGGGTCATGACGATCAGTCGTCTAGTGTCCATGTCATCATCTTGATGATCGACATTCGGGTTGGACATGGGCCAATGGTCTCACGCGATTGAATCATCCACGATTTGCCGCGACATGTGATTGGCGCATCCGCAAGGGGTGACTGCGCCGCGAAAGGACATAATACTGAATTACTGCCGTGCCAGAGCTACTAGCACTAGAGGCCGAACAACCGTAGCTAAAGCAGATCAGGACGCCGAGCCGTGACGTTCAAGAGATCTCATGATCTAGTAAACTATCTCCACGAGTGGATTGACTCCAGCCCGGTATCTAGAACCATGGCAGGGGGCGCTGTTTTCCCAAAAAAGGCAAATGTCCCTGGCCTGTGCTGCGGCAATACTACCTGGCAGGGGTATAGAAATCGTGAATGCAGCATTATTGCAACTTGTGTGCCGTCCAAGTCAGACGATCCAGTATTCGGAGCGGAGATGCATAACGCGCCATCAGTTCGTTGACGGCGAATCGAATTATCGTTTGACGGCAGCCGAGCCGCGAGGCGTGCGACGTACCAGCAGATAACCAATATAAACAAAGGTGCCGGCTATGGGCGATCCGGACGTCCACGAAGTGCCCTGATCATTGGGTGACACCTTATTGTGCGTGCTTGCGGTCATAGTTCTTGTAGACTGCATTCTCGTAACCTTTTGTGTCGGCGTGAAATTGTTGCTGCTTTGGCGTGTGTGCAATGGATCATCATATTCCCAACGGTGACGCCATATGCTTGGAATGCCTGCCGACAACAGATGCTATAGCGATATGCGGCATCGGACTTCGCCTGCCGGGGGGCGTACGTACCACACAAGATCTCTGGGATTTGCTAATCAACGGCCGTGATGCGCGCACCACTGTCACTGAGGGAGGACAGCGGTTTAACCCAGACGGATTTGACGACTCGCTAGGCGGCAAGTTCAGTATCCGCGATCAGAATGGCTATTTCTTGCGCCAAGACCTGGGCCTATTCGATCCATCCTTCTTCTCCATGGGACGGAAGGAGGCAGAAAGATGCGATCCCCAGCAGAGGCTGCTGCTCGAAGTCACGCGAGAGTGCCTTGAAGATGCTGGCGAGGTGGACTATCGCGGCCAGCGGATTGGCTGCTATGTTGGGTCCTTTGGGTCGACTTGGAGTAGACTGCAAGGAATGGACCCTTTGTTTCCCAATAACTACGATATGACCGGGTCAGAGGACTACATGCTGTCGAATAGGATATCATATGAATATGACCTGTCCGGCCCAAGGTATGAATCTCAGGAGTGAAACGTCACTTGTCTCGTTAACATCAACTAGCATGACAATCAACACGGCTTGTTCAGCATCGCTAGTCGCTCTTCATGAGGCTTGCCTTGCTCTTACGCACGGGTCCATTTCTGGTGCTATCGTAGGAGGTGCGTGCCTGCAACTCAGCCCACTCCTGAGCGAAATGATGGCGTTGGAGGGTACCCTCTCCATAGACGGCACTAGCAAAAGCTTTGACCAGAGTGCCAACGGCTTTGCGCGCGCGGAGGGCATTACTGCTGTATATCTCAAACGGCTAGAAGATGCCGTGGAGGCTGGGAACCCAATAAGAGCTGTCATTCGGGGATCAGCAGCCGGAAGCGATGGAAACCGTCCTGGCTTGATGCAACCACAGGCAAGCACGCAGGAAGCGCTTATGCGACATCTCTATGCTAGTGCAAGGTTGGATCCTTCCCATACTGCGTTCGTAGAGGTATGTCGCATTGTCATTGGCATGTTCTTCGCTAACTGTGCTCTTCTTCAGTGTCACGCGACTGGGACGCCGGTGGGCGATCCGATCGAGGCACGGGCGGTTGATAACGTATTCGGACAGCATGGTGTGTATGTAGGGTCAATCAAAGCAAATATTGGCCACACAGAAGGATCAGCTGGTCTGGCTAGTGTGATCAAGGCTGTTTTGGCTCTTGAGCATAAGACAATACCGCCAAACATCAAACTGCATTCACCGAATTCCAAGGGTCGGTCACTTCAGAATTATGATGACTACTCGCCTAGGACTAACATGGCACCCTAGTTCCCTTTGGAGATCGCTTGATGCTCCCTCTCGTTCCAACTCCCTTTCCGCCGGATAAGGAAGAACGGATTAGCATCAATTCCTTCGGTATAGGAGGTGCCAACTCGCATGTGAGTAAATTTGTCAGGTCTCAAATCACTCTAACTGACGAAACTCGAGGTCATCATTGATTCATACACAAGAAGCACGGCTTCTAAAAAAAGGAAACGAATCAAAGACGGGTCCACCAATGGAGTATCATACGTCAATGGAGATGGATTTACGGGTGAAATCATTAACAGAACCAGTCATGGATACGTCAATGGCGATGCCAACGGGATCTCCAATGGACATACGCACAATCGAGACACAAGCCACTATCTCATGCCCTTTTCTGCAAACACGGCACATTCCCTAAAACAGCAAACCGAGTCCTACATCAAATTCGTCAACCAGCATCGAGCAGACCTTCCAAATATCGCATACACACGGGCCTTGCACCGCGAGAGTCTGTCTCATCGCAGCTTTACCATCTTTGATGCTAATGGTAGCGTGATCAGGACCTCAGACATCATCAAAGCGCCCAGTACCCGCGGCGCTAGGCAGAGGATTGCCATGGTATTCAGTGGACAAGGTGCACAATGGGTTGGCATGGGTAGGGAACTTCTAACAGCGGTTCCCGAGTTCAAAACAGACTTGCGTCGGATGGATGAAGTCCTTCAGGGCCTATCAAAGCCTTCTGACTGGTCGCTTGTGGAGGTAATCAGTAATCCTGAGACAGATGTTGCCAGGTTCAACACGGCGGAGCTCTCGCAGCCACTCTGCACAGCGTTGCAGATCGCAATACTACATCATTTCCGCCGCCTGGGCGTCCTTCCAGCTGCGGTAGTGGGCCACTCAAGTGGCGAGATCGCAGCTGCTTATGCAGCAGGGCACATCTCGCTGGCTGTCGCGATCAAGGCAGCCTTCTTTCGAGGCCTAGTCACCATAGAAGCATTGGCTCGGAAAAATGGAGGTATGGCTGTCGTCGGCTGGGGCAGCCAACAAGTCTCCGAATGGCTCTCAGGGGGCGTCGTGGTGGCCTGTGAGAACAGCCCTTCGAGCACGACCATCTCAGGGAACCGGGAGGAAATCAAGCGGGTACTCGCCTCGATAAACGCGAAAAGCCCGGAGGTATTTACAAGATTGTTGAAAGTTGACATGGCATATCATTCTGACCATATGGCGCTCTTGGGATCACGGTATCTGGAATTGCTCAGAACTCACGCTCCTTCTGGCGACGACATATATTTCAATCGTGGTGCAGACTTCATATCCAGCTCCACAACCTCCAAGCTCGATCTCCAGGCTCTTGGCAAGCCGGAATATTGGGTCCACAATCTTGTGGAGCCGGTACGATTTGTGGGTGCTATCCAAGCTCTACATGCAAGTCAGGGTGATACGTTCCTCCTGGAGATCGGCCCCCACTCAACCCTCAGAGGACCCCTGCGTCAGATCTATGACGCCAAGTCTTGGCAACTGAAGTATGTTGCGGCACAGAACCGGGGAGATGACAGTAATGTCTCCTTTCTTTCTGCATTGGGTCAGCTTTACCAAAATAACGTTGAGCTTGACTTTGGGCCCCTATTCAAGCATGGCTGTGCTCTCTCTGGTCTACCAACATACCCTTGGGATCACACCGGACCCTCGTTCTGGCATGAGAGTCGCGTGTCTCGAGCCTATAGATTCCGAAAAAATCCGAGGCACTGTCTCCTTGGTCTCCGAGCATTGGACTCACCTGACACATTGCCGACGTGGCGAAACATCTTGGAAATTGAGGATATACCATGGCTACTAGACCACAAAGTTAAAAGCGACACGGTTTTCCCATTTGCCGGCTATATAGCTCTTGCGGGTGAGGCTATCCGACAACTTGGCAACCTCCAAAGGGGATCCGGGTATCGCCTACGGCATGTGGTTGCTAGCGCCGCCCTCATGTTGAAAGAATCGAGCCCCATAGAAATCACGACCTCGCTCCGACCGAAATGGCTCACCGATACCGAGACATCCACGTGGTTTGAGTTTCAGATTCAGTCATATGATGGTAGTGCATGGACTGAGCACTGTTCGGGAGAAGTGATCGCTGCTAGTCCATCTTCCGACAATGACCATGGCATCATCCAGACAGGGAGGAAGGCACCAGAATTGGGCGATATTTCCTCCTCCCTCCCACGCCGTGTCCTCAACACAGCGTTCTACCGTTCCATGGCAGGACAAGGCTTCCGCTATGGCCTTGAGTTCGCACTGCTTAGCGATATTACAGCATCAACAACGGAGCAGTTAGCGCACGCACATCTGATTGACATTAACAATCATTGCAGTGCCCCGTTCAGTCTGCATCCGGCTGAGATCGACAACTGTCTACACCTGATATTTGTGGCAGCGACGCGGGGGCTTTGCCGACGCCTCGACCAGCTTTATCTTCCTACACGGATTGACGAGCTCACCGTACACAGAGCTGGCACTAGTAAAATGATGTTACGAGCAGAGATACCTAACGGAGATTTGAATCAATGTCGCATTGACTGTGTGGCGCCAGGTGGCGAGCATATCCTCTCACTACGTGGACTGCAGCTCACGAGTCTTGAGGACGGGGAGTCGGACGCCCTCACTGTTGATAAACATGGGCTGGCACGCCTGGAGTGGCATTCAGCTTTCGAGCACGAGGACACAACCAAGCTGCTGCAACCACCTCTTTTCAGACCAGACCACTGCAAGATCGAGCAGGAACTTGCGTACTTGTATATGATGGAGGAGTCCCACTCATTGGATTCAGTAGAGCCATCGAAGCCGCACTTCACCATTCTCCGCGAGTGGATGAAAAAGGCGATTGAGGGTGGAAGGTTTCCCTTGGTGGACAATCCCAATATGCTAGCGCGGATGGAGCAGACTGAACGACGGAGACTCATCGACAAACACACCGCGACTTTGAAGTCTGGGCCGTGCGCGCCACTTGCGGAGGCTTGTAGACGTGTATCCGAGCATGGCGTCGCCCTGTTCTCTGGACGAAGGGAGACAATCGATGTTCTGATGAAAGACAACCTATTAACCCAGGTTTACAATTCTATCAGCTATGATTACAGCAAGTTTGTACACCTGCTGTCAAAGACGAAACCAAATCTGCGGGTGCTCGAGGTCGGTGCTGGTACTGGAGGTACGACGGAGCTAATTCTGCATGAGCTAATACGTGGGAATGATGCCGGCTTGCCTTCGTACTCACTATACACGTATACGGATGTTTCAGCAGGCTTCTTCGGGAAGGCGAAGGAGCGTTTCTCGTACGCACCGAATATGGAGTTCAAGGTCTTTGACGTTTCGCGTTCTCCAGCTGGCCAGGAGCTTGAGAATCGCACGCACTGGTACGATCTTGTGATCGCTGCCAATGTTGTCCACGCTACCCCGTATATCGGGGAGACTCTGGCCAACATTCGCTCACTATTGAGACCCGGCGGAATTCTCCTGCTGACTGAGCTGCTGCCGACTCTCAAGACAATAAGTTACATTTTTGGCCACTTTTCAGGTTGGTGGCTTGGAGAAGCTGATGGCAGACACGATGGGCCATTACTGGGCATCGAAGAGTGGGACCGAAAGCTCAAAGCCTCGGGCTTCAGCGGCGCAGATACAATTGCATACGATGCCGAGGAGCCTTATCGCCAGATTGTGACTATCGTCTCACAAGCTCAGAGTGAGGTCATAGACACAGCTGGAGGTGAAAGGAAAGTCACCCTCCTTTGCACAGACACAGCATCAAATGTTGCGTGTCGTCTATCGGCGCGACTGGAACAGGAGGGCTGGACAGTACAACCACATGCATTGACAAATGGTCCACCTTCCCAGACTCAGCCGATCATATCCTGCATAGACCTCGAGCCGAACTATTACAGTGCCAATCTTGATGAACCTTCATTCCAGGACCTGAAAAGCTTGATGGGAAGCATCAACACTAATACCCTATGGCTGATGCCACCCGTGCAGACGGGCGCTAGACACGTAGCCGCTGCACAGTTCTTAGGCTTCGCGCGCACTCTTCGCTCTGAGCTCGGGATCTCACTTTTCACCCTCGAGATTGACGAACGGGATCTTATCGCACACCCTGAGCTCGTGATTGACCTTTTCGCAAAGATCGAGAGCGAGACCGACACGGGCGCACTTGCACCAGACATGGAATATGCCGTCAAGGATTCGCGCGTACTTGTTCCACGATTTCTTCCTCTCACGTTCAAGGGCGAAATGGAAAGACTGAAGACGAAGAACTCCCCGGATGACGATGGTACCACGAAGTCACTACGGATACGAAAGAAGGGCATGCTGCAGACACTATATTGGCAGGAGAGTACCATTGAACCCTCTCTTTCGAATGACAATGTCGAGATTGAGATTCGTGCCGTTGGTCTGAATGCCTACGACATCCTCAGTGCGAAGGGTATCATCAATAGTGAAGTCTCCTCTGAAGCATTCAAATTCGGATGCGAAGCATCTGGAGTGATTCGCAGAGTCGGCGTGGGTGTTACGGAATTCAAAGTCGGAGACAGAGTGATGACTCTTACCAATGGGGGCTGCATGGCAACTCATATTGTCGTCCCAAGTAATCTGGTCTTCCACATCCCCGGCACCATGACCTTTGCAGAGACAGCCACGATTCCAGTGTGTTTCGGAACCGTCCTATACAGTCTAGTTACTGTCGGCAGGATTGAGAAGGGGCAGAGTGTTTTGATCCACTCGGCCTGCGGTGGCGTCGGCCTCACAGCAGTACAGGTGTGCCGAATGCTAGGCGCAGAAGTGTACATGACGGTCGGGAACGAGGAGAAAGTCGAGTATCTCATGAATACATTCGGGTTCCCACGTGAGCGCATCTTCAACTCACGGGATTCCTCATTCGTTGGGGGCATCATGCGAGAGACAAACGGCAGAGGTGTTGATCTGGTGCTCAACTCACTTTCTGGCGAATTGCTGCATGCATCCTGGGATTGCGTGGCTAGATTTGGTACTATGGTGGAATTGGGCCTCAGGGATCTCAAAGGTTCAGGCCGGTTGAACATGTTTCCTTTTGCTGAGAACCGCTCCTACGTTGGCGTTGAAGCGATTCAGTTCGTTGAACGGCCTGATATCTTGAAAAGGTAAGCGTCGACAAGCCTGGTAACTTACCCAGATATACGTTACCACTATCGAGCACTCCGCAAAATTACTGACAATTACTTCTAATAGTCAATACGATTTGTTCTTTGAGTCTAGTCAACATGACCTTCTTCGACCGCTCCAGCCCCTCACAGTATTCCCCGCTGACAAGATCGAGGAGGCATTTCGGTTCTTGGAAGATGCATCACACATCGGTAAAGTCGCAGTGGAGATAAACTCGCAAGCTATACCGAGTGTCCCGCACATGCAACACGTTAAATTCGATCCCACGAAAAGTTACCTGCTCACTGGTGGAACAGGAGGGCTTGGGAAGTCTATTGCCATATGGATGGTGGAGCATGGTGCGAGGCACCTGACGTTTCTTTCAAGAAGTGCGGGCACCAGTGATGCAAGCAAGGCCCTGTTCTCCGAACTCGAGACGATGGGATGTTCGGTTACAGCCGTTGTCGGCACTGTCGAGAGTATCGATAGTGTAAACCAGGCCGTTCAGCAGTCGAAGTACCCGATCAAGGGTGTGCTGCACCTTGCCATGTTGTTACGTGTAAGTGAAGCCATAACTCCAAGGTCTTGATGGTTGGGCCCGTCGGAAAAGACCACCTGTTCCAGCCGGAAGTTGCTTACCATGTGATTAGGATGGACCACTGATGGAAATGAACTGGCTTCAATGGCAGGAGACTGTTGAGCCAAAGGCCCGAGGCGCCTGGAACCTGCACTCTGCTCTCTTGCCACGAGAGCAAGGTTTGGACTTCTTCTTCATGTCAAGCTCACTTCTCAGTACTTTGAGTACGAGTGGTCAAGCCAACTACGTGGCAGGTAATGCTGTCATGGAAGCCTTATGTCAATACCGACACAGTTTGGGCTTGCCAGCTGCAGTGCTAAACATCTCCGCCATAGAGGACATTGGTTTCCTTACAGAGAATGAGCAAGCAGCTCAGAACATCAGATCCCAGGGTCTCATGGAAGTGAACGAACGGCACTTCCTCGAATGCTTGGAGCTTACCATCCTGCAATGTCAAGCTGACAGACGAGCGCACTGGCCAGGTGAACCCGCTTCTATTAAGCCGTGGAGCAACCCATCTCAAGTATTCATGGGCCTCCAGACAACAGAAGACCTCGATGATCCCAAATGTCGAACGATGTGGCGTCGTGATCGGCGCATGGGGCTCTATCACAATCGCGTGACTTCGGATACAGTGGTAGCGCCCAAGGGCGATGCACTACAGGAATTTCTTGCATCCATCGCGGGAGGAGATGGCATGAATCTCATCAAAGACCAAGAAACAGTGGCATTTCTAGCCGTGCAGATCGGGAAGAAGGTAAACGAATATCTGCTCAGGCCCAATCAGGAAGTTGATCCTCAGTCGTCTTTAACAAACATGGGTCTCGACTCACTTCTGTCGGTCGAACTTGCTCGTTGGTTCAAGAGCGCTTTTGGGATCAGGATGAGCGTCTTGGAGATTGTGAAGCATGGAACTCTGAGTCAGCTTGGTTCTACTACTGTAAAGAAGCTGTTGGCGTACCATGCTAAGGGGCATGTAAACGGGCAGAGCAGAGCAGCATAATCATCGCTATGCTTACGATTTTGTCGGATGCAAATAATATACGTTCGAGGAGAAGATCCACCGTGTTCATATACCAAGTCAATAGATTGTCACATTGCATAATCATGAGTAGTACACTGTGTGACCAGAAGGCATGGCTGGCGGAAGTTGGTTGTACTCATTGGGTAACTCTGTTCCTGGTACAACCATTGCATCCGAGTGGGAGCGCATACTTTCTTATGAACTCAATATCCGGAGAACTCTAACGTCGACTATAGAAAAGCATAAACGAGGTATCATTTCTGGCTTGTTCTATTTTTTTTGTATGGTTGTAAGTGAGTTTTTTAGTTCACGTTTCTCTTCACGTGACCTTGACGTAATTGTTCTGTGCGATTGTAGCATGCATGCTACAAGTTACGGCGATTGAGGCTTATATCAGTTTGAAGAAATATCGATTGACGTTCGGCAATGCTCATTTTCAAGCGACAACTGTGACCAAACTGGTAATCGTTGTGTAGACTAGGAGAGTGGTGGAATAACAAAAGCCTCGAGTTCCTTCCAAGAGGGGTGAGCAGGGGTCATCAATCCTGCAGCGAGTTAGCGCTCAGAACTAAGTCACAAGCGCTATCAGCATAATGGATCAGGGCGTCTAGGTATCTGTGCAACAACTTGAGCGGTGCTTTTTTCGGATCCTACAGTGGCTGAGCATGTCTCAGCGTGCCAGGGTATCCAAGGCTGATAAATTAGGAAGCAAACAGGATAAACTAATTAAAGGTTTATATTTCATTAAAATAATACATAAATAAACATTATTTATAATATATTTTTAATAAAAGTTATTTATATTAATATATAAAAAGGTTTTATTCTTATTATTTTTATTTTTAAAAGTTTAACTAAGAACTAATGATCTGGTTTTTGCGAAGACATTCCGCTAGGAAGTTATTCAGACTTGAGAGCTTGCTCAGAAGGCTGTCAACCTTCTACTTGTGGTGTACCACCCACCGGAGCCGCTTAGGCAGGGTGCGGGTAGCTTGTATATATGACAGCGCGCTCTGTAGGAGCTCCTGTGACTTTGGAACGCGAACGTGCGTTGGATCTGTTTCGGCGGGGCCGGTTTGTTGATGCGATTCTGACCTATCGGGTCCCGTTATTGCTGCCAGGTCCCCGTCGTAATGGGGCAAAACGGAACAACAACTGTTGCTGCTGATGAAGAACTTCAAGCAAAGTTCCCCTGGCCATTGTTCCCATGTTGAGACTGTTGTCATCTTCCGATATCCGAGTAACGCGAGCCCAGTCCAAGAGGTGAAACTGTTCTGTTTTCAACCTCACTCTAACGTACTCACAATCCCTAGGCATGTCAGACGCCTCGGACAGCAATTGATATCCTAAGATGATAAGGAAATGGACAGTTAGCCGTTTTCAATTTCCTGGCGTCACTAACAAGTAATACATACCTTTGAGACATCCTGCAAAAACTTGGAATGTTAACGATACGACAGCAAAGGCTAGTTCTGCCATTTTCACCGGAGATGAGGGTGTTTGACTCTGTCCTCAAGATTCGGAGAAGCTTATAGAGGTATATGAGAGAAATGTGCATTTGGCCAATTAGGATTTATCGTAGACTAGTCGAAAAAGATATAGTGGTCCTTGGTAACCCCACAACTTGAAAGACAAATAAGGCGGACAAATCCCAAGAGTAGGGGTTATGCATTCATCTGTATTCTTTTAGAAGGTGGTCGGCAGAAAGGGGCCGGATATGAAGGCAAAATGCCTAGCGGTACCACACTGGGTTAGGGTGTGTGTATCGGTCGAGGTAGGGCGGATGTATTCCTCGAAGTAGGGGTGGGCGTATTGGGCTGTAACGGGGCTATCCGCCCGTTTTGATGAGCCGGGCTTAGTTCAAGCAAGATTTAGCTCCAAGCGGAGAAATATCCTTTCACGTGTCTATTTTCTAGGAAGTAAGCTAAATGTACATCGCCTTCTTTCCGTCTCCAACGTTATGACTTAACTGTATCATGAAGGCTAGAAGACCTCTCTGTCAGGCTGAACAACCAGTCTCATACAGTTAAGAGGCAAAAACGATGTCCCAGCAATTAGAAAATGCTCGGGCGGTGATCTCTGGAACATTAGGGTCACACTCACCAGCATTTCACGAGTCGGATGAGCTAGTCGATGACCTTTCAAGGCGATTGTTCGCTACCGTCCTGAGGAGCGCTGCCAGCCGCACAACTTCAGCTCTGATAAAAGTCATGATAGCTTCCTAGGCAAAGGTGCCTTCGGCGAGGTCTTTAGAGTCGACTTTAATTCATGCGGCGGAGTTCGTCCCCGGCGAAAGCACATTCAAGACACAGATATGGAGCTGAAATGCTACATGACACTAGATCACCCAAATATTCTAGCGTATGTCCATTACGAACTTGACAGTATGAAAATGCAATATACACGGAATATTGCAAGCTTGGAGACCTAGAGCACTTATTTGCTGGGGAAAAACATAGGTGAGATATTCTCAGTACTGTATGAAGACAAAGAGAGGCATCAAGTGTTCGGCGAGGAAGTGCTATGTTAACAATGTGGACTCGACTTACCTAATGCATTTGCTTGGCATATACTTGAAGGCCTAGCTTCGGCCTTGGCCAGGTGTCACTATGGACTCAAGGCGAGTCGGAAAAATGGCCATTACACGGAATTCTAGAAAGGATGGCAAGTCATCCTGCATCGCGATGTCAAGCCCGATAATGGTAAGCTCTAGCATGCACGCAAATTAAAACTATTTTAAACAGCTAAGCATGTTAATATCACAATTGTTTCTAGTTCTGCTCGTAACCAAGCACAGGAAGATCATCCCGAAATTGGGGGACTTCGGAACTAGTTTCAAACTAGAAGAGGACGGGAAATCTCCATCAACGCAGGCAGGAACAAAAGTTTATTGGGCGCCGTTAATATACTATCTCACATGCTTTATTTCCTCTTGACCATTGTCATAAATTAATATCTTACAAGAAGCTGAATGGCGTCAGGAAATTAATGAGGACAACAGAAGCCAACCAGAGGGTATAACCAAGTGGTCCAAGGAAAGCGATGTGTGGGGAGTAGGTGCAGTCCTTAACAAAATTCTGGCGCTCCAGAGGCCGACCAGAAGACAGCCAGATTCTCTGGAGGAGAGGATCAGACAGATCCGAAAATCGACACTGGAAACTCCCTTGGCTGTTCCAAAGTTACTAGCCCGTATCATTGGCGAGTGTCTCGATCCATCCCCAGATGGCCGGCCATCTGCACTTCAGCTTCTTTCTGTGGTCACAAAATCTGACACGTCACAGTCTGGCCTAGAGAAAGGCGAGAGCTTCTGGAAAGTTATGGCTATCCATGCTGATTCTGAGCTAGGCTGATTCTTGAGCTAGCATGCCTAGTTGTAACATCCTTCGTGTCGAAGCATCTGCCACTTCTAGAAGGGGAAACCATATTCAGCCTCTTGGAAGTTACACTCATCATGTCTCTGGCATACAAGCACTGGTCCAGTCTTATCACTCAGTGCCACAACATGCTATGTAGTAGTTTGATAAAGGAAAAAGGGGGAGAACTTGCGGGAAGTATTGCTTTCCATGTGTCTATTATTCGTTTCCTGCCAGGTGGTAGAGCCGAAGTCGACGCGGGGGATAATTACGGACGGACTGCTCTTCACTGGAGGCAAAAATCAGGTGGCCAACGTTTTGCCCTCAAGAGGAGCGGACGTAAACGCGATAGATACCGAGGGCCGGACGGCTCTTTACGGGGCGGCAGGAGGCGGCTTCACGGACACTGTTCGTCGATTGTTCTCCCACAACGCCAATATCACGATTCGAGGGGGCAAAAAGAACGAAACGATATTAGAAAGAGCGAGGAAGAACCGCCGCTTTCCTGTGATTGAGTTGATAAACGCAAGAGTGAAGCATTAAATATTTGGCCTTCTTTTCTAGTCGGAACCAATTTTTCCATGTACTTCTTGAGATAGAAAGAAATGGGCAAACTCGATTTCTAATCTCCTCAAACTATAACGAACTATTTGGAAGCTTATATGATTTTGACACCCTATCGCAGTCTTAAACGTATGATTAGACTAGCCTAGCGAGTTTTGGCTATAAGTAATAGAAAGGACATAGGGAGAATAGTGCAGCAATGCAGCATATAAACTCAATTGCCCTATCACCTGCACTTCTTTTTCTTTTTTGATATTTTCGATGCACGACTCTTTTTTGCAATGCCTTTCAAACATTCAACCTTAATATTGATCTCAAATGTTACTCCCTCCACGCCCGGGCTGCTCTAGAAAGAATTCAGGACAGCCTGATCCATCAGAATGGGGCTGAGACGTATGCTTTTGGGTACCATCAGCCTAGATTATAGCGCCATCTATTTCCACACATGTGGTTGGGTTTGTAACCAAATGTTGCTGAAGCAGGCTCGCATATGCACAGGCTCTCGTCCGAGGTGGAGCTGACATTGATGCCGTCGCAACAACCAGAGTCACTCCACTCTATTTGGCGATCAAGCAGACCGGTTGGACGTGGCCGAGTTCCTCCTCGCCGAAGGGTCTCAGGAGATAGTCATTTCGCATCGAATGACTGCAGGCCGCTTGATGTAGCTGTACGTAAGTCGAACCTTGATATCGTCAATTTACTCCTTGAGTATGGGGCAGAGACAGATCTTGTCGCCAATAAAGGCTGCTATGCAGGAAGACGTTGACGTACTCAAGAGAGTTCTCGATCTCGGCTCGGCAGGCCATGGTTGCTGATTTCGACCTCCACTCAATACCGCTGTACAGGGAAAGTGAACCGCTTATACCAAGTTTCGACAGACATCTAGGACCAGATGATATTTGTATGTGGGCGGTGAACATGAGCGAAAAAAATGTTTCAGCCGACGACATTCAATTCCTGGTTGATGTTTTGAATCCGCGCCCTCATATCCGGCCAACTGCAACCGAGATTCTTCAGACTGGCTATCTGAAGGTTGACTTACCAAGATGGCAAAATGTCTACACATGGTGTAGACCTTGTTGGTGGTCTACTAGATCTATTACCGAGGAGCCTGATCCTGTGAAGGGTTAAAGAGTGCTCGAGCACAGTAACCTGGAGCCGACAGGGAACAGTCTCGAACATCATCTAGTCTTCGAAGAATCAGCATTGGGAGATATTTATTTCATTGACTCTACATCGCAATGAATACAGTGGGAGATATGGTAGACGGCGAAGCGTAGCTGCCAGACTAGATTGAATATAGACCGCAAACGCTGTAGATTGCCACTTCATTCTTAAAGTCTCGAGATAAATTCTCAGTAAGACATTTAACGACAGCCAGCCAAAAGACGGTCAAAACGCGCCCACCACAGAAGATCTACAATAGCAGTGGAGATTGGTACCCAGTATATTTCATACGTAACCATGGGGGAAGAAAGTGATGTATTGGAAAGATGTCCTGGATGCAATCCAGTATGCAGCCGCATAGCCCCCCACTCTTAACTTATTTATCTAAATGGCTGCCCATACGTCCGCTGTCGTAGTCCCCCTACCACATCGTATCAATAGTTCTCAAAAGGATCGAAACCAGGGTATTCCCTTGCAGTTGGTATTCCTTTGCTTCATTGTTAAGGTTGTTCATTAAGATTGGTTGGGTATTTTGGTCTCTTTTATATCTATTTCTTCTATGACAGTGCTCCTGTCCGATTCATCGAGAAATTTGGGTCGTATTTAGCGTGGGACACGTGAATTCAGGCGTTATCCTGCAGGGAATGACCGCTGGGTCCGTTTAGCAGGAGCAGACCTTCCTCGAGGACATGTACTTTATTATGATTTATGGTATATAATTAGCGAAGCTAAGAAAACGACGGCAAAGATGATGTCCAAGTTGTTTTGAAAGCGTCGGGAGACTGTTAAAATAAGCTTCGAACGGCTTTAACCATTATAAGCATCCGACAAAGGGCATGAATGAGTCAAATATCATACTGCAAATTCTTGTGGAATTTTTCGTTGTCGCCATCCTGATCAGCCCTTTTAAGTGAGTACCGGCAAACCACCTTGAAGACACCTAAATAATATACCATAGTGGTATGAGACCCACTGTTACCAAACTTGTGACTTTCCAAAGAGCCTGTCTTACAACCGTAGGAAAATAGATGTCCCCGGCAATAAAGTGCACTGATTTAAATAATATAACCTTTTTTTTTTTTTTTTTTTTTTTTTTTAAAGAATTAAAAATTTATTCTTTTGTATTATTTTTAAAAAAGATTTTATCTGTTTTAAATTATTAAAATTATTACGGATTACGCTTTATTTAGGATTAAGGCTAAATATATAGGTAATAATTTGATTAAAAAAGCAGACGAAGAATAAGGAAGCTTTAAGAGCTTCCCAGCTGTTTTACATGGGTGCAGGCCCGTGCGGCCTAAGGCCGCGTCGCCCCGCCGAACCCCTCCATCAACCAATACACAAACCACCTCCTTTTACGGGGCAGCCCGTAACATAAATTATAAAAAATTCGATATTAAGTTTAATATACGTAAGTTTAATATATATATATATTTAAATAACGAATAATTTAACCGGTTTTATATATTTATAAAGTCGGGCCCTCTTTTTAATACGAGAAAAAGAAGTCGGGGTGATTATTTCCAATTTCATCAATGCTGAGATCCCTGGTTCTGGAAGCCGCCTCAAGGTGTTGCTGTGCTGCCTTTTTCTTGTTCATGAAGCGCAGGTAGATCCACAGTGATCCAGCCGCCAGGCCCGACATGCAGATCATTCCAAGGGATATTGATAGACCCTCTCGATAGTATGGCGGGCTATTGAAAGCGAAGTTGCTCGTGATGGCGACGAGCTGAGAGAAAATGTTGACCAAGCCCGCGGTGCTTGCTCGGTAGGTGTATCCGACATTGTTTGTCGCCATCCACACCATGCTGAGAACAGTGACGGGGTATGCACCTGCAGCAACTATGCATGTCGCTGCCAGACGAGCTGTGTTATTTGTGATGGTAAGGAGCATGATATATCCGACTACTGCAAAAGCGACGCAAATGCAGATCAGTACACCCCTCATCTGGATCTTGTCCGCGACCCGAGCCGCGGTGATGATGCCGACGAACGCAGCACCGTAAACAATCACGGTCATCAGTTGTGCCTGGCTGCTCTCGAAGCCCAGCCCCTGGAGGATATCGGGGATGAAGTTGGACAGCGAGGTGGTGCAGAAGTGCGCGCCACAGTCGATAAGGGTCGCTAGCCAGAACTGAGGCTGCGCTAAGACCTTGAGAACGAGCCGCGGGATGATCTTGCCCTCGCCAGTATTGTGAGCTGCACGACTGCGGCGGATGATGATTTCTTTCTCTTCCTTACTGAAGTACCATTTGACCGTCTCGGGAGTCGATGGGAGTAGGACGAGGACAACAAATGCCCACACGATTGGGATGAGTCCTTCGATGAAGAATATCCTGAGTAGAAAAAGTTAGCCTGCTGGTGTACCAGGAATATGGGCGTTCTGGAGAAGACTCACCATTGCCACGAAGCCCAGCCATTGACGCCGTTAAGGTTGCCTTCAATGCCATAGGCGAGGAGGCCGTTGAAAGATCCTGCTAGTGCAACGGACGAGTAGAGAATAGCACCTCTGGTAGCCAGCTCGGTGTAAGGATACCAGAAGGACAAGTACAAAACGGCACCCCCTATGAATGCCTCTGCAGAGCCGACGATAAGTCGAAGGATCATGAGATGTACGTAATTGCTGGCTGTGATGGTACAAACGGTGGCCACACCCCAGGCGATCATGGCGCCTGCAAACTGTGCGCAACGTTAGCATTTCTCAGAATATCGCTCTGTATACACTGTGCTTACCTCGAGCGGTGGCCCAATTTTTCGCATCAACAGCATTGCGGGTAGTTGGCATACAAGGTAGCCCACAAGTAAAATGCTCGCAACCAGACTGTAATTGCCAGATGAGAGTTTGAGATCATCGGCCATACCCGCTACTTTCGCATTGGCCAAATCAGAGCGGCCCTAAACATCATTAGTGAGACTGCATGCCCGTCTTTCGAATGACGGCGATATTTACCATTTGGGCGAGGAACTGGAGGGACACCAGTAGTGGTAGTATAATAAGATCGGTCTTCCATTTTACACGCCTCTCTCTTTTCCGGTCGGTTGGGCTTATCTCCGAGACACTCTGCTCGTCCAGCATCTTCGCGTTTTCCTGCAGCTCAATCTCTGAACTCATTGCCGAAGTATTGGAAGCCATTTCGGGTCGAAAGGGTGGTTTGGGTTTGGGTTTATGATGCGACAGTTGGTTGGTCGGTCTGTCGGTCGGAAAATAAAGCGGTGGCATACAATGGGCAATTGAGTATAACGATGTCACTCGAAGGGTTCAAAGCAAAACATTTATATCAGCTTGTTCGTACTATATTACACTGCCCAAAGAAGCCCCGATCCTTCTCTCCCAAGACCCGCACCAAAAATAGGATCGCCGCGCATTGCTCCGCTATCAAGTCTGCACGCTAGAACTGGGGTGGGTTTCCATGCAATCTGGGGACGCGCCAAGTATAATTCGTAGGCTTAGGTATAGCGCTTTGAATTGGTCTCTAGGCATCCAGTTTTTGGTGGTCTACGGTTGGTCGCGGGGGCCGGCGGTGCAGCGTGGCCCAGAGTTTTGATGGGGCGGAGCACACGGGCCCCGGAGTATACAGAATACTCCGGCCGTGGCGGCCGTCAACACCAAATTCCGAGCCGGTGTCGGTGTTGCCCTCCACGAAATCAGATTCTGTAGATGATACCAATATTTGTTGCAGGCCGGCCTCGACTTCAACTACGGCCAATTCATTGCTCTCTGTACAATGGACCAAGACAACTTCCAAGTCCAGCCTGAAGACAGTGCTATTGGAACGCCGAATCTCATTTGTCGCGAAGATACCCATCGTTACCCTTGACAGTATGCCTTTTCTAATTGACCCTGCGGACCTCCCGCCTGAACCCATCTGCCATATTGTAACGCCTGTCGGGATGCTTGGATACGGCTTCAGCGAAGAACAAACTTTCGCAGCTCTCTCCAGTCTCGTCCCCACCGGCAAACCGACGGCCATTATCTTGGACTCTGGATCGACAGACAGTGGCCCAGAAAAGCTGGCGCTTGGAAACATGACATGACCGCGATCATCATACGTTAGGGACTTGTCGAAGCTGATCGAACTCGTGACATCTTTCCGAGTCCCACTGATCTTCAGTTCTTCCGGCGGCGATGGGAGCGACGCCCATGTGAAGGAGATGCTGTCTATCATCGAAGAAGTGCTTGCAAGCGATGCGAATAGGTAAGCATCATCGTGAATTCTTATTTATATTGAGCCCTGACACGATCCCCTGCAACAGTGGAATCCAGCTCAAGACCATTGCCATCTTCGCCGGTGTCGAAAAGGCCTTGGTGAAGACCCGACTGCAAAGTGGAGCGATCAGCGGTTGCGGACAATGTGTGCCTTCACTCACAGAGGAAGCGATCGAACAGTCGACCAGCATCGTGGCTCAACTAGGACCGGAACCCTTCCTGGACGCCATGACGGCGAACCCCGACTTCAACATTATTGAGAGCTTACGACCCGTCTCCCTATGTCGCATACGCCGCGTTTCAATACCACACCCAGCTGATCGATGCGACAACAGAAAAGAGGCAGAAACTGTTCGGCGCCTTCACCCATATGGGCAAGATCATGGAATGCGGTGGGCAATGCGCACAACCGAAGAGCGCCGGTGCCGTCGGTACACTGTACCCGGACGGCGAGTTTGATATTGCACCACTAGACCCAAAGGCTGTATGCACACCATTGTCAGTCGCAGCGCACACCCTATACGGGAAGACAAGGCCCGATATCCTGCACGGACCTGGTGGCCATTTGGACTTGACAAAGTCGAACTATGAACAGCTGAGCGACGGCAGAAGTGTAAAAGTATCAGGCAGCACCTTCCACTTTTCGAAAGAGGCCGGAAGTCCATATACTTTGAAGCTCGAGGCAGCAAGAGTGGTGGGATATCGAACAGTATTCATGGGAAGCATCAGGGACCGTAAGACATTCCGGGTTTTGGAAAAAGGGCTTGACTGACTTGAACTAGCCATACTAATCGGCCAAATCGACACTTTGATTGAGACCATCAAGGGTTACGTAGGCTTCCGGCATGCAGCGACATCTAGCCAATGGAAGTTGATTTCCATGTGCACGGGAGAAATACCGACGAAGTTTTCCTCGTAGCCGAGGTGCTTGCCGACTCGCAAATCATAGCCACATCTGTTGCTTCCACCGCCCGAGTTGCGACGGTAGTAAGTTACCATCAACACTCATGCATATTACGAACAAGATGCTGATACAATTAGCACGGTCCGTATCCTGGTCAGAAGGCCACTTCCGGAAACTTCGCATTTGGAATCGGTGGTAAACTGGAGATCGAGATGGGTCCATGTGCGGAGTTCTCAGTGTATCACCTGATGAATCTTGAGGACGGCGAGGAGCGTCTACACCCACTAGCTAGCCACGAGCCGATACTCACAAATGGCGACATCGGCGACAAGCTAGCAATTCGGCACTCCATCAGGACCATTGGCTGCTGGAAATCCCTGTCATCCGCTTCTCCAACGCCCCAGGCAATTCATGCCGATATCAAGAAGGTTACGGCCATCGACACGTCCACGGCATCAAAAGGTGATTCTCGAACTCTAGGAGAGTCATTATCACGACCAACTAAAGTTGGTGACTTGGCGAAAGTCATTCGCTCCAAGAATGCTGGTCCCTGAGATCACCTTTGACATCATTTTCGGCCCGGGTGAGACATATTCACGGGTGAGGGACTCAGGGATGTTGACCCGACAAACCGTTGCACAGGCATTTGGTTTACCAGAGGAGCAAATCATTTGGTGCGGGTTCTTCACTCCGGCGCTCGCTTTCAAACTCACGATTCCAAGAATCCGAAATGGCAAACCAGCGGCTGCGGGAGGCTTCTTGGAGAACGACGTTCATGGCTCACAACAATACCTTCCTCTGTTTAACATAAAAATCCCCAACAATTACTTTTGAGTGGTTTGCACAGACCAAGGTAATGTTTTAACCCTATAAACACCACTTGGTCTATTGAGTTGGAATGTTGTACAATACCATTTCTAGCATCAGGGATGCAAGCGTAATTTCTTTTTTCCTTTTTCCAAAAAAGAGGAGTGTCTCTTTAATCATAAATATAACAACAGTCTATCGCTCATTTAGCCCACCAGCACCCTGCAAGTAAAGAGCTGTCTGAAACTCTAAGAAATAATTGTTGGCAGTAGGGACTGTGATGGGCAGTCAATCTGGGGGAACGGCTGTGTATGGAGCCGTGAAGAGGGAGGAGAAGCTCCAGCTCCCAGCCGTGGGGCCCATCTAATGGGAAGACACACAGAACATGTGAGTTCTCCATTAGACTATATAGCACCCGAGCCGGATGTATTCACATCAAGTTCAGGTGTTGCCATATGAAGTTCATCCCACTAAAAACAGCCGTCAGGCCAGTATATAGGATCAATATGCCATAGCCACTTCCGTAGCCTGCGATGGCTTTCCCCTGCCATGGCATACCCTTGAGGAGCGAGTCGCTCAAAGGCCCAGATATGACGTTCCCAAGTCCCCTCCCTACGCAAAGATACCCCTGCACCATCACCGGGTCGACATATCCATGACCATCACTCTCGCTCCTCTGAGAAGCTTCCTTCATTATTGCCGGCCAAATGGATGCCCATGACCCGGCAAACAAGCCGTACAAGACGCAAAATACGTATAAGGCCGGTAGAGATGCTAGAATTGCGGATGTGAGTCATATTTTCAGACCTCTCCCAGCCACAATACCTTAAATTCGAAGCTTACCTGAAAGTCCCCAAACCAAGAAGACGGACGTAGCCGCACCCGCCGCTGAGATGATCATACAAGTGGTGACTTGAAGCCTATCACTCAAAAAGCCCATGAAGACAAGGCCCAATGTCACGGATATATTGACCACTATGATAGTCAATGCTGATAAGAAAGAAGACGTTCCGAAGGTCGTACGGGCATAGGTTGCCAAGTAAATATTTGGCAGGAAATAACCAGTGCCCTGGATAAGATTAGCAACTTGATGTAGAGCAAACCGGCGGGATGTGATAAATCGTAGATTAAACGGCTTATTGTGAGTGTTCGCGGAATACGGCAGCCTAGGTACGATGAAAAAGGATAACGGAGCCGAGCAAGCGAAAAGGATGCAGGCCCAAATTCTCGTAGCCGTCTGGAACCCATAACTATTCAGGAGATATTCGAGGAGCAGAGGGAGGGCGACGCCTCCGACGCCTGCGGCGCTCCATACGATTCCATAAGCCATGCCTTTGCGTCGGACGAACCACTCGTCGATGTACAACGTGCAAGGGCAGTATGCGATGCAACCGCCGACGCCGAAAAGGATTCCTTGCGTTCCGATAAGTTGGGGTACGCTGGTGCAAAACGAACTCATTGCTATGGATAGGGATGCGGCAAAAAGCCCAAAGAGTGTGAACCATCGGGCCCAACGGGGGTAGAGGCGGCAGATCACCAGAACGAAGGGTGTTCCCATGTATAAGATTCCCTTGGACGTGTGTCAGCCTACGTAGCACCGAGCTTGGCCACCGGCGACGTTGACTTCCTTACCGTCGTTGTGGTTCCGATCACGGCGATATTTCCCGAGCCCGCGAACGGCTCATGGTTGCTGTAGTAGTCCTGGAAGACACCGAACGAGAACCCGAAACCTATAAATCCGTGGGTAAGCCGAAAAGGGTATCGTAAACATGCTTGTTACTACTGACCAAATGTGAATGCTTCAACAACCCAACAGGCAGCCAAAAATAGCCACGCCTGTTTCCCTCCATCCACCGGCGGTAAAGAGAATTCGACGCCGGATGTTTGCGGTTCGGAACTCTCGTCCACTACACGTGGCTCAGTGACATCATTTGACGTGCCTGCACCAAGATTGTCGAGCTTGATTGACCTTTGAGCCATGGTCAGATGAAGAACCTGGATCAATGGGGTTTACTCCAAGACTTGGAGTTATTGAAAGCCGCGGGGAGGAGCCCTGTGAGAATTATAAGATCGTGGGTCCGATCGGCCGTGTGGTTAGCGCCGTCCATGCCCACACCTTCCTTTCTGGGGATATATCAGCCAATAATCTATACCCCATACGGATCCATAATTTTGGTGAGCTACATTCAAGTCACGTGCCACCTACCCCGCGTAAGCCTGAACCGAGATCGGCCGTAACCTGCAAATACAAATCTTGACAAATAACAACGACTCAAGATGTTCAACAGCCTCTGGAAATAGTATCACACCATCGGATTAAAGGTCCTCCAGTGAAGTTTGAGGACTATTTTGTTCAACAATACAAGTTGTTGTGCTGAGCATGATGAGTGTCAAGAATGGAATTGTCTAAGAAGTCTAGATCGGATCGAAAATAATTCCCTTTTTTCCAAGCTCTAATATTTTTTTATAAACTTTTTAATAAAATTTCTGCTATACAGTGATTTAATCAAGCTTGAATATATTGCTTGTTATTTAAATAAAGCTCTCGCTATATAAGCGCAACCACTTTGCGGTTTATCAAGTATTGACAGCGGTAAAGAGTGATGATCAAGTGCAAATTATCTCTTTAATAATAAAATCAATTCTGGTTTGGATGTACCTACAGCAGCTTACTATCATCAAGACAGCAAAACTGAAGAATATCTCATTTCCCCTGATGTCTCGCCGATGACATACCAAATTCAAATTTCAACGCTCACTCATAAATCCAGTCGTTAGTAGAAGTGTCAACCTGCCTGCTCAGAGATACCGATTTTATGTTGGCTCCCGCTCGTGGTTCCGTCCCACCACAATCTACCCCGCTGTTCGAGTGGATTGATAGCATACGACAATGAAACACCTCGTTCAAATTGGTTGTTCCATTGCAACCGGCAAGCGCTGCGCTGTCGCACACTCCTCGAGATAACCAGCCAGTTGCTCGGTTAGTGACCTGCCACAAATGCGTCAATAATATCCTGGGAGCTGCGATCTTCGCCTATAGGACCACGTACTCGGCACCAGAGCTGTCGGTCTCGTCGTTCTCGCTGCTGTACTCCTTCTCATTCACGACACTATAGTCTTCGTTCAAGGGTCGCGTGACTGTCCTCAGCAGGCCCACGGGCTGGTGATTAGTTTGGTCTCTCCTAGAGAATGAAGACAGCACGTGATCACTTTGGGCGACGGAGGACGAGTCGCTACCGCCGTACATGGGGTCAGAACAGGTCAAAGTGTCGTGCCTCTTGCCAACAAACCGCTTCTCGAATAAAATTTGTACAAGGTCGTCACGCACATGCTGAGTGACTTTTGCAAGCAGTTGACGCTGCTCAGTGACGGCCTTATCGCTGGCTAGCTGTGGCAAATCTGGAAGTCGCCAATTATGGTAAATGTTCTTATGAGTGGCTCGCACTGCCACGTCGTAGGCTTCGAAATAGTAAGAGCAGAGCCGGCAGGTTGGCTTGCTGCTCCCGATATATTTCCACCCGTTCCAGTACAAATCATCCTGGCTCCCCGGAAGATGCTGCAGGCGACTATGGATCAGCATTTCGGCGTGGACAATAGGCCGGAAACTTGACTTCGTGATGAGATCCCGGATATGCTGATCCAATTGGAATTTTTGTAGCTCTTCCGCTTGTCGGAGATACTGCTCGGACTCTTCGCCCTCTGGCCCAATGTTCTTGATGACATCGGCACCCGTCAAATCCCCACATAGGGGCCTCGGTAGTCGTGTACTCGATCTGATTGCGACCACTCTGACATCACTGAAAATCTCGGGCCATCGCTCATTGGCTGTGATCAGTGTCTCAGCTGCCTGGCGATAGGACAGTAGCCGCCCGCAGTAATGTCGCAACTCACGCCACGGCTCCGAGATGGAGGAGTCCTTGTCCATGGCTAGCTTTTCAACACCCCTGTCGAAACTTGTACCCTTGTTAGCCACGATGGCTTTGACAAGCGTTTCGCAGTCCGAGAAGACTGCGTTACGTTGGTTAGTACCATTAGGATGATGTCGAGAGGTGCGGTATACTGACACTTGTTCTTGGAGTTAGAGCTCGTAACAATATCTCTGGGAAAGTTCACTAGAATCCGCAGCTTCTCTAGTTCCTCTTCTAGTCCAGCCGCTTGAGCGCCCGTCAGCATGAGACCACAGTCTTCAAGTTCATTGAGCTGATTGATGTCTCTTACCCTTCGTTTTCCCGCAATGTTTAATGCATTCGTCCACATGATGTGCGAGTTGTCTCAAGTAAAGCTCAACTCGCTTGATGCCAAACTCCAAAATCATCCACAGCACCCGTTTGGTCAATGCCTTTTTCTCGTTCTTCCTCAGCGGATTGGAATTGTCGCTAATCATGTTGAGAAGCCTCTCCGCGAAACCTTTCAACATTTTCAGTTCTTTTTGGCCCCTCTGGTTAGACCCGAGGACGATGACCGGACCGTTTGCATCCTCAAGCACTGCCGCAGCGGTAACCGTGTCGCCACCATGCTCGCTGTCACAGACTTGGGCCAACTTATTGACAAAGGAATGGAAACAATCCTCGTCTGTGATGAGTGAATCAGGTTGCATGGTGTCTGAGCAGCCGGAGCCATCTGGCATGGAACGGTAAACATCATTCAACGCTTTCACGAGCACAGTAGGTTCATAAAGAAGCCTGAGAGTGTCTTCGCTATGAATGTCATAGAACGGCTTCACTGTTACACAAAATTGGTTAGCATGATCTGTATGTGCTGTATTTATCATTGATGATTTCAAGTTTCTGCCGTGCTTACTATTGGCCATTGTTGTGGTAAGTAGCCTGATTGCTGAAGAATCAATATAGAAAATACTGGGGTAATAAGAGTTTCTGTGAATTTCGATGAAAAGATCACTTGTATTTGCTTGGGCTGAGTAATGTTTAGAAGGAAAGATCTTTTCAATGAGAAATAAGGCTTTTCGCGAAGCTTTATAGACATTGACCCAGAGCAAACTTGGCATTCCACTCACCATGTGCCCAACACAAGAAGGATAGCTGCCCAACAGGTTTCAGGAATGTTCTATGGGCATTGATGCAGTCGATTCCGCGTGCGAGAACTGGTATCGTGGGTTGTTACACAAAGAGGCCCACCATATTTGATTGGTCAACCAGCAGGATGTCACGGCTGGCATTAGGGGCAATCTGCAGCACATGCAGAGTGATCTCGGTCCAACCAATAATCTTTCCGCCTCTGATGACGGCTCTCGTGGTATTGGGTTTGGGCAGACAGGTAATGACGTCGGATTCAACTCGTACAATGCAAAACTGAACTTCTAATTGAGTGCACAATACGAAGGGCTCCAAACGTTGATGGGCATAGCTAATTCTTGATTGGTAGCATCTTGGGGACTTTTATGCAGGTATGCGGGGTAAGAGTAGGCCTAGGTGGCCAAACCAACGAGCGATATCTACGGCGAGTCAGTTGTGACAAGTTCCGGCAACATTATCTGCCAGACCAGGAAAGTCATTCGGCGCTCATTTCATCGTGCATACCATCTGCAGCACTAGTGAACGTCACAATGGTGTCAGCGATTGATGAGAGGGTACTTTAGGAACTGCCGGATTTCCACTCAGCTGGCTGCAGTAAATTCCTTGATAACAAGCTGATAGGTGTGTCAAAGTAGTATTTGACTTGGTTTCATATGTCTTGTGGGAGATTCTATGGCGTCTTCTTATGACCTACCGAGGAACGTAATACCTGAAAACACTTATTAGAAATGTAATTTCAAATTGATTCGCATTATTATTTGGATGATTTCACTCCTACGAAAACCTGTTGCGACTGATCTCGCTGTGGCTTCCCTTGAATTGTCTTGGGGTCATGAAGGATATGAGCCTCAATATAACACTTCCCGCCCTTGCACTAGATATCCATCACTCTCGACATGTAAATAGAGTCTTGCTCCAATGCGAGGTTCTCTACTGGTTCTATGTTGTAATTATCGCTGATTTTATGTGGTTACTGAATTAGGTCTCGTCTGTGCTAGCAAGTAGAAAGGAATATCATCCGGTGCAATAGTATAAAACAACAAGACGTTCGTTGATACTGTTTGACTACTGGACGTTGAAAGTCACATTCACCATTGCGCTTGTCGATAACACCGATATTGCCGTAGAAATAGTATTTCGTCAGGAGTCTAGACATGACCATAGTTCTAGAGTTTACACTCGCGCTATTTATGAAGATCTCGTGGGACAAAATCGTCTCATCATTGAATAGTCTCTTACAATAGACGGTGACATATCTTGCTGAGAATTACAAACGTCTGCCAAGAGTGTGACATCCCTGGCCGGGACGACCAGTCCAATAACATTTTCGAGACGGATGCCAATGTCAGTGCCCTTTCAACCAAATGCCGATGACACGGCGCAGGAAGCTTCCAGTGAGTATTCTATAGGTAGGACATAAGCCCATTGTGGTGCTGACTGGGGAGTGAGGACAAATAGCGACTAAACCTCTGTTTATGAGCTTTCTGTGTCCACCTCTGAAACCAAGGAAACTTTTTTACACACGTTACTATTCTCGCGAAGGAACAGCTAACGAAAGCTTTCAAATTCAGCAGGAAGCATATACCAAGTATCTGAGCGAAACCACCCGTAAAGCCAATATCGGCCCTCGTCGGTCTTTGCAATTACGGCGAACCTGTCTTGATATTCATTTGCCATGTTGATACCGGCTTCACAATACGTCAGATACAGTTCATTTGGAGCTTTACGGAAATCGTTAACCCTATAAGCTGCCACCGCCGCCTCAAGCTCGGCTGCTGCCTTGGTGATTCGCGCCTTACCTCAATTGGTCCATGGGACCACCATCGAGTCTGTATACCCGAATGGTGGTGTGGCCCCTCTCTACTCACACCCGAGGTGCGTGAGGCTTAAGGCCTGCGCCTCTGTGAACTGGCTGGTCAGGCCTTCGCGTACCCGCACAAAAATCTCACCTGGTGACTCAGTGGCTGCCACGCAAAACAATACAATAATCGAGGAAGCCATGATAAGGTTCTGAATATAGGCGCCTTCCGGGTTGATGAGAATCTCATTGAGGCGGGTGTGCATGTTGAAAACGTTTGATTCGAAGGCGGACCGCGTTGATGAGCGCGAACAGAAGATCATGCGCGAGCCCTAGGTGGTGATTAAATCGCCGTCGCTGACAAATGAGGGGCCACCAGACTCGCGCCCCTTCTCGAATTCCTCCTCCACCTGTCGGGGCAGCCGCAGGATAAAATTGGCCGGTACGAGGATGAAACAGTCCTGTACCTTGGGCGTGACTCAACGTAGCGTGTCCCATACATGGCGCGCGGCAAACATGGCCATTGGGAGCCCGCCGAGCTGCATATGCCGTGATACGAAGTTAATGGCGGACTTTTCCTCTAGTTGCATTCTCACAGGTTGAGACCATGGCCAGCTTCTAATAGAGGCGACACCTGATTAACTTGGCCTCAAGCGACGTTAGACCAGGCATTCAGTAACACTGTAGTTGTCGTTACGTCGGCTAACACATGTAGGAATTTGATAGAGATAGGAGTCGCATCTTTAAAAGTTGTAACAGACAGACGTACCAACGGTCCGTCTTGGTATGACTCACTTGCCGTATTTCGACAGCTCCTGGGGGCTTTCGATTTCCAGATCGTGTACCCAAGAAAGGCGTGGTATGAAAGCGTGACGACCGCGTTTCAACAGAACAAGATGCCGGTCAGGATCGCAGAGGCTGCCGTACAGGAAGAGTAAAAATCTCTCGAAGATGTTGACAGTGCTCCCAACATTGTAACTGGTAAATCGATTGAATACAGTTTCAATGACGACGATCAACAGGCAGATCGATATGTGAGTGATTCTTAGAGACCCAAACGGATGTTGTTTCACAGTCTCAGATACCAGTGTAATCGCTGTGGAGTATATACTTTGACGAAATGCTCTAGTCTATGCCGAGATGGTGCATGTACTACTGTCGCATATATATAGTACTAATAAGGACAATATAATTAACCTATCTCTACGGTAGCCCTACCAGTAGATCACGTAGTTTTGGGAAGTTCGGCGAGCCAAGTCCAGATACTGGGTCCCACCCCTTACCTGCCTCGAAGCCCTGTGTGCCGCATCCAGGGTTGTAGCCATCAGTAATCTGTTCAGTCGTTAGCCCCCAGTCAACCAAGTCTTCAGCTTTGGGCGATGCTTACGTCTGTGAAAACTTCGGGATGTTGATACAGTATCTGATTGAGAAATCCAATGGGCTTCTTTCCCGCCAAGATACGTTCATCGTTGATCCTGCTAATGATGGCTGCGAAGAGCGGCGTGGCCGCGCTGGTTCCACCACTCACGGTGATTTCAAGGCCGTCTGATAGTGTCACATTTGCCCCTAGCATTGCGACATCGGGAAAGGCACGTCCAGATTGATTAAATGTGCCATTAGGGTATCGGGGATCATACGCCTGGAAGTAATCGGCGACAGCTTGCTGCTGATATGCCGGCTGGGCGTTGAAGTTACTGAAGCCCCCTAGTAGAATGGTTAGTAGCAAAAGCGCAATTATACGTGGAATTCTCACCTCCAGAGTAATAGTTATGCTTTGGATCATAAACAGCGACCTCTTGATAATCGGTTTCGGTGAAGTTGACTTGCGTGGCCCCAACTGTTGTCACATATGGGCAGCTGCTAGGGAAAAGAGGATTGAATGCAGCCGCAGTGTCGTTTTCGGGGTTCAGTAAGCAACCAAGTTGACCCATAACACCTCGGTCTCCAGACGCAACAAGGACCGTGACGCCACGTAGAGCCAGTTTCATCCACTCGTTGCACTGGCGCTGAACATAATGTTGGGTTAAGCTCGACTCATCCAGCGCAAATGATATTGATACCACATTCGTGACGTTGTAGGTGCCGCACATCGCCGGTCCCTGATAGCCTTGGAATTGAGGATACGTCGGGTCATATAATGGGTCATCACCTCCATCGAAGGTGCAATAGTCTGGATCAACAGCATCCAGGAAGTCATTGCCGAGGCCCCCAGCATTGTTATCGGGAGTCTGAAAAATCTCGACTTCTTGCGGCCATGCAATGGGATATGCCATTTGCAAGTCGAGTAGCTCCTCCCCGTCAAGCTCCCTGCCAGGCGCTGTGGCTCCGTTGATGCTATTCACTTTGGGTGCTGTTCCATTGGGGATGAATTCAGCGTATTGGCTCCAGAAGTTATCGAGATCGGCTTGATTATAGGCATCACCGAAGCCAAATATGCCAAGAGAATTATTCGGAGCAGCAGTAGTGCCGAGTGGAATCTCATATAGTTCTACTCATCATTAGATGATACGATCACTGTCTAGAATGGGGCAGCACACCAACCTCGGATGCAAGCTGGAGTCCAGCTTAGACTGCAATTACGCAGGTCCACGGACGACCGGGTCACATAAGGTGAAGGGCTGAAAAACTCGCGAGCCCTTTTCCCGCTTGCTGGCCTCTTTTTGCTGTTCTTGGAGGTTAAAGTCGATGTAACGAAATGCACATGATCTTCCAACTCTGTTGGAATATTGTGGGCAGAGCCTTCAAGCTGCCGCTTTCCCGTGAGTGAGTTTTCTCGAATGTGATATTCGGTCTCCAGCAAGCTTTCCATTTGACTGATTGTCGCGGGAAACTCCATGCTGGCAGCCGCCTTTCGCAGGCGTACGGTCGTCGTGGGGACACCTGCACTTTCTAGCCAGTCCAGCACTTTTCGCTGAGAGTGGTTACTGGGGCCGAATAGATCTTCCTAGTCACGAGTCAGTAATTAACTCATACTGATGGAATCAGACGACTCACGAGAGCCTCTCTGTCTAGGAATTGGCCAAAATTAGTCGACGCGGGATTGGAGATATCCATCAGCAAGGATTGCGCCTCTTCCATTCTGGGCTGGTGAAAAACGACAGTCGCGCGGACTTCAGTCGAGCCTTCAGGCCGGGAGATGACCTCCCATTCCGGCTGAGGTTGTGCAACAGAGCCCTGAGAATGGACAAAGGCGAGCCCCGCAAAAAGGGTTTGACGAAGCATCGTGCCAACAATTGCGATTGTGTATCAAGGAGTTCGCGGTGAATCCACCGCCTTGCTTCATTAGCAAAACTCAAGGAGCAATTGACCAAGGCAAAAAAAGATACTAAGGAAATGAATCATGTATTTACGAGCAGTTGCCACTGAAAGAATCTCTGCGGTACTTTACGGAGTACTGTAAAATTAAATCCCCGTATTCTCTACCTTGGCCTCGTATTCGCCCCACACAGACCTCGTGTGTCCCCACTTCTACCGTCTGGGTGGATCATGGGGGTGGCCAGAAATCTGCAAAGACGTTAAAGGGCACAGACAGAAGTCGATGTAAGTAGAAGGTCTCATCAGAAAGTGAACCGGTTGATAAAGGATAATTTAGTATTGTAGTCACCTCCGGTATGCTGCTAAGAGCCGGAATTAATCGACATACGCTGCACTCTAAGCATGCTATAGTGTAGATAAGATATGATGATTGATTGTAGGTCGATCAGACCGCGGAAGTGGACTTTTTGGTCGGGATGAGTCTATACTGTACAGATACTCTCTATTGAGAGTGGAAGAAACTGCCCAATACCAGATCAAACTTGCAGTGGGACCACAGGCCGGGAGGACCCAACGAGATAGTCCGTGCCACCCCTGCTGCTACAGTCTGACATGTAGTTGAAATAAAGTATGACAGGGACTGGCTCTCGGCCTCTTAGATTAGGTATTGGACTTTGTTACTGTAGGGTACTAAACTAGTGCAATCCAAATAATCTTTAGCTCATCTGATAAGATAAGACCGCAGGAATCCTGTTGCCGATCAGCCGTCGAATGCTTGGAGTGGTCCGCCAGCATGGGCCCAATATGTAACAACCCATAGCAACCACAATCCGACGCATTCATCGAACGCAGACGTCCAATTGCAAAGTCAAGCACCCAATAACAGCATCTAGCCGCCCGCTCGTTTCCGTATTCCTGCTTGACACCTTTATTGGGTCATGGTTTGCTCTTCCTTCATTATTCTTATTGGCAATTCCAAGCAGGAGTTCTACAACCTACTTACTGCACTTGTTCGACAAATGGATCTAAAATGAGGAAGCATTCTCTCCTGCACACGACACGGGCGTCGTGAAAGAAAAGCTACCATCGATTTAGCGTACACCCTTTCCCCATCGATCTAACCAAATTTGCCTCGCTGACCAATCAACTGCTGAATTCTCCACAGTGCTTGATGGCCGAACCAAATTATGCTGGTGGGTTGAATGTTTGCTCGGCTATCCCCCTAAATCAGTTTTGGAATTGGCGGATTCCATGAGAGATACTTTGAATGTGGAATTGATGTGGATGCCATACCCAGCTATAGGACATCCAAATATATCAAAACGAGTGTGCAATTGCAGAGCAATTGGCCCTCTTAGACTTTAGCCTTCTTAGCCGGGAAAAGAGCGAGTCCACGGCTTCTATGATCCACCATGTTGTTTAGCTGATAACAGGTCGGACTAGTTGTAGGGCTCGACGTATCCTGAGGTGGGCTCTTTGTTGTTCTCCACTCCTCATGTCTGATAATCTAGAGCAAAAATGATAACGTGTACTAGAATAAGTCGTGTCTTCTCTTTATACCACATTTAATTGCCATTCAACTCCCAATCGAACGCCTTCTAATGTGGATCCCATTGTTATACCTGAGTGAGTATTCCACACTCAATCTCAGCATCTGCTTCTGTGGGCGAGCACAATGATCTACACAATATCACTTTAGCCTCAAGTGTCTTCTCGTCAAGGTTATCAATCCAAAACTATATATCGCAGTTGTCAGACTATTCAGAGAGGTTCTAGCCCTCTCCCTAGGAATGTTGATTCCCCAAACTCCCGCTCTGCAACCTGAAACAAGGGTAACCCACTGACTACGCTTTGCGTTAGCCGTTAGCAATACAGAGACTTCTGCGAGACTTACAGTATCCGCCGGACTCCTTGCCGATAGCCTCCCAGGTCGATTGAGCCTCATCCTCACCGATAACGACTAGAGGCTTTCCTGTCCCGGCAGCACTCGCATCGGCTGCAAGCTGGACCTGACAACACTTTTCGAGGAGCACAAACCACGCCACTGCCGCCTCTATGGATGCGGCGGCCGTCAAAAGTCCGTGATTCCCAAGTAGTGCAGCCTTGCTCTGCCCGAGGCACTTCGCGATATGCTTGCCTTCTTCAGAAGCGAGGACTACACCCGCAAAATTCCTAAAACTGTGATTAAACTAATTCTCCGTCAACGATTTGCGCGATCGACTTATTCACTCACGGGTACAACACATGATCGTTATAGAAGATACAAAAGTCCTGCGTCAACATATCAAGAGTTTTGCCGGTGGCACACATGGCTCGACCATATACGCTATGCGAGTGGGCTGCACAGGCAACCTAAATAAACACAATTAGCAAGGATAGCAAAAGGTGATGTTGTGGATCCTCAACCTACATCCGGTCTTGCCTTGTGGATTTCCGCATGGATTGCATAGGCCGCATAGTTGAGCCGTCGGTTCTTTCCGCCATCAACTACATTACCATCATGATCAACTCTGATCAAGTCCTCGTCTCGTATAAGAGAGAAGTGCATTCCTGTAGTAAATGCATCGCGTCAGTATATTTGTTCCATCCTCGCAAATGGCCATGCCTTTACCGAAGGGGTTCACCCAAAAGCTGGTGGGGTCAACCGGGTCCCGCAAAGTCAAATGGCCAGCGACGCCCTCCGCGAAGCCGAACTGGGCAAATATGCGGAACGCGATTGCGAGTCGATGCTTCAAGTATGCCCTCTCCTCGTACTTGTCCTCAAACACCGGCGGGCTTGTGCTCTCATCTGGTTTGAAGGCAAGCTCCGGATCCCCGCTCCGGTTCTTGATTGCTGCTGAGCTTGAGGCTATAATCGGTTCTACTGCGGACGGCGCCATCTTTTCGATTTTTCTTCAATCAAGTTTCATTCGGATGTTTCGAGATGCTCAGAATTAGTGGTTTGTATGGTTCTGAATGCCGTCGACTAGGGGACGCGGGGTAGCAGAAGCTCGGGTTGCCCGCTTATCGTGGGTCGTTAGCCGGAACCAGATAAGAGGATGCCGACGGGGCCAAGCCCGCACCCTCCGATCATGTCATCATACGATACGATTATCCCCTGCTGTGTGGGGTATAGTCTTGTCAGCGCTAATCATCTGTACACGCCAGCGAAAGCTTTCACCGGCAGTAAGGCAATCTGCGTTGTACCGACGACCTAAAACAACATGGATATCTAACCTATTGGAAACAAATTGAAATAAGATAGAGAGTCTTGAAAGAGTGTATTTTAAAGAGAGGAACAGAGGGGGGAAAAGACAAAACGAATTAGGTAGAGCAAGTGAATTTCTCTTTGTCTTTCTAAAGTCGAAATATAACTGCCTGGAAGTGTCTGGTACTATTGACTGTCTTTACTAAAATCCATGCCAAGTTTCCAGTTACTTTTTCTTCTTCTCACATGCACCCACTACAACGCCTTATGAACCACAACCATCGTGGCTACACAAGCAGACTGCCGTCGAGTCCGTGTCCAATCACTGCCACAACACTAGAAAGTCGTTTCAATGCTCTCTTTCGTCAGCCTAGCTGCTGTCTTGAGATGTCCCACAAACTCCTCTGTCATACCATTACCCTTGATGATAGCAAAGTCTATACTTTGAACAATTAGTCAGACTAGACGTCATGGCATGGCAGCTGAGCGAGGAAGACTCACCTTTTCTCAAACACACGGACACACGGCTGAATCGCGACCCAGAGCATGCGATATTACCCTGATGTCAGTGAACTATGGTCTGAGCAGTTCATTGAGTCAATGCATCCTGCTCATGCAACCCGTAGTCAGTTGATCAGCATGACCACTGCTCTCTCAAGCCTGGATTTGGGGTAGGCCTCTTGTCTTTGAAACTCAAATCTTTTACATAAAGTAGGTTGCCTAGTAATATGTTCGATGTATCTTTCCAGTTTAGCGCCCCAGAAACGAGAGACTCCCATGCGAACTCTAAAGCTGTCATGAATGCAGCCGACGAGCACTTGCAGTGCACAGATTATGAATTCAAAACCTTAAGTCAACGAATTTCCTCCTCCAGACATCAGAAATGCTTCACCCGAACCAGTATTCCACCAATGGGCGTGTCTCAACAGGTTGCCCCGCGACAATCCCTAACAGCGAGTTGCATTGATCGCGGTGACGGTCAATTGACGGGTTGTGCATACCCAACGCGACCTGAAATCTGCGCTTATTCACGACATACTGAGCAAAATATCACCTTGGCCAGCTTCAATCCACTGCAAGGGCGCGTTTTGTCAACACTGGCCACTATTATGCACCCGCATTGAGTCATGGGCTTGAACGGCAAGTCTTCCAATGCACCAACATACAGGATCTGCTATCATGCGAAATTACATTGTGTGAAGCTGTTGGGGGATTGCGATACCTTGAGCACTGCGACGGTTGCTGTGTGGTTACCGTGGCAAACGAAAACGCCTCAGGCCGCCTGATTCCCAGATACATCATTTCAAATGTCAATTTTGGAACAAGAGCTACAGCTGATCGATCTTGGCGCTCCAGTGCACATTTTTTCGCCCATCACATCAGCGTGTCTAGAACCGGCTCTTCTCGAGCTCTTCAACCGTTTGGACAGCAGGAAGCATGAACCTTCGGAGCAGAGGTGAGTTCACAGCTGGCTAGCGGGTGGTGCATCACAAGAAACGCGACTGACAATCACCGACAGCCAAGTCGCTCCCATCAATGCGACAGGCAGCTCAATGCCAGACTGGTCCCAACATCCCCGACCTGCCCCCACTGCAAGGACGTTTCGCTGTCGGCGCGTCACCAAAAATAGTCGTTGGAACGTCAGCACCGGCCTGGGATCGGCAAGTCGATATTGTCTTCCATAGGAGTCCGATACGCTACACTGAAGGAACCAGCACGGCGCCCAAAGTTCTGGATGTAGCTCTGAATATTGCACCGCAGGGGGCCGTGACTGGACGCACATTGGACACCACGAATAAGATTATAAATCTCGAATCGCATACCTATGCAGCGATTGTTTCAATTCTAAACTATGCCGATAAGATCAAAGACCCGAAGGACAGCGACTTCCAGAGGGCCATTGACATTATGTATCGTGCACGAGGAGGTCCAATCGGCAACAACGAGACGTGCGTCCTGTCTCAATTGCCCGTGAGAGTGCGCCGCAAGATATGGAGTCATGTCATCTCCGAAAACGCCCACGAAGCTCCTACACCAGTCAGACTACAGCTCTTCAAACCGTTCTTTAAAGATGTTTGGAAAGCGGCTGACTTTCAAAGCACCAAAGAACTGTTCTCTTTGGCGGAGGGAGTGATGTCAACATCCTTCGCCATGCGCACGGAACTACTGGCCCATGTCCTCACAACTCATCGTTTTCATCTCGTCTTCTCGCCGTATGTCAAGGAGCGCATCTGCCCGCAGCTATTCGACTGGATCGACCGTTACAGTTACATCATGGAACACGTCACAATTGAACTCGACCTCAGCAAGCTTGGCCTTGGACCAACACCAGAAGCCAGCGATCTACTATGGGATAATCGCAATATCATCACTGCCATGAGGCACTTTGCCGACACTCAATCGAGCAGCAGAACAGCGCAACTCGAAAGCTTAGTCCTACTAGCACGTCGCTACCATGGGCTGCGACCGAAACGCGAGGATAACACGGATGCAGGACTATACTGTCCTCCGTCGGCAGATCTTCCAGCTGCCGCTCCCATCATCAGACTCAAGAACCAAATCAACACACTCCGCATCGCAGGATTCAATGCATCTACCACGGAAACCCTCATCACATCACTCTTCCCAGTCATCGACTTCAAAAACAAAGAGATTCTTCAAAACCACTGCTCTCGCGCACTGGTATCGAAAGTCTGGCCGTTCCTACCCAACCAGCGGTCGATCCATCTCAATGCCAGATTCTCAAAGGCAGTGTTAAGGCCCCAGCGAGCAGTGAGCACGACAAGAATACCGGTGAGGAGTGCGAGCCTGGCAAGGAAGCAGGGCGTGAAGGTGAAAGATATGCTAGAAACCTACGATGCCAAGAAGGACAGCACAACATCCCTGAGTCGTGGGCCCACGGCGAGGGCACCAGACCTTTCTCGAGAACTCGAAGAGAAATGTCGCGACAGCGGGAGCCCGACCATTCCTCCCATCTTCCAACAAGGCTCAGACGAAGACTTGCCTTCTCAAATTCTGATGCCCACAAGCCAAGATGTCATTACTTGTACATCCACTACTCAAGTAACTGAGATGACCCAAGCGAAAGGAAGTCTAGATACTCCCGAGGAAGGGTCGTTGAAGAAGGATGACTGCCCAAGTCGCTTAAGTACCCTCGCCGACAATGCGTCCAAGCGTGGAAGCCAAGCCAGTAGCGGGAGCTTACGAAGTAAACGAAGCGTCCGGTGGCACAATGGCACGGCGAGCCAAAGGCTCAGCAAAGACAGTGCTCAAGGTATTGCAAAGGACAATCCCAGCGTGCCGGTGGGACAGTCAAGTAGGTATGGAGCGGGAGTCTTTAACACACTGAAGAAGATGGCGAGCACCAAGGAATTGCGTAGGAAAAAGAGCATCGCCAACTAACTGCGAGGCGGCTCAGGTCCTAAGGTTAAGGGATGCATCAAAGAGTTTGGCGAAGTTGGGGTGAATAAACGTGCCAAGTGGGAAGAGCCCACCATTCGCTCGTGGATTTGCCAGATTGCCACGCTTTTAGACAATAATAGGTGTTATAACTCAAGCTGGTATCAATATCGACTATTGCTGCCTAAATGATGTGTCTCTGAACTCTTCTGCACATGGTTAATGTCTATGAAGATCTGCCAAGACTGCTGAAAGTTGACCAAACCTGAGCCAGCCAGAAGGCGAACAACTGGTGTGTTCCAAGTATCTGTCTCTGGGCTGCGCTGACGATCAATGCAATGGGGACAAAGCAAAGCCACCAAGCAAAGTCATGAAGCAGAGGTCACGCTGATGGGCACGCAATATGGGAAGAAAGTGAGTGTATTGTGTGATGATCTAGAAGGGAGGAGGAGAGGAGCTCCAGCCCCCAGCCGGATGGGCTAACTAACTAGGGAACACATAGACCACCTGGTGTGTGGGTTCTATCACACGCCATATCCCACCACAAGCACCATGAATTACTATTCCAACTTGGGCGGCGTATCTGCATGGTTCTTCTTTGACCTAGGATGCCGGCAATCTCACCCGTGGACTATCCACCGCAACGCATAGTACTCTCGAAAGCCCCCCGCCGCAACACCCGCAGTCCATTGGACCCTTTCGCATGCATGCTGGCATAATTACAGATGGCTGCTGGAGTCCCTAAAGGTTTAGCCGAGCATCGCTGTTCAATCCTACGATGACTGACGTCTTAAGTCTTCAGCTACTGCTTGGAAGGGTGAATGGAGGGGTTTGAAAAGCAGTGCTACTTCTAGGTTGATATCATAAGATTGACTATACTAACGCAGTGGTCTTCATGCAGGGGAGTTGACGGACCGTGTTGGAGGGGATAGTGGGTAATGCCTCACGGATTCGTCCTGACTTTTCTCCTCAACTGATTCGCTTGCTGACTGGCCTGTGTGTGCGTTGGTAGGTACGGATATTGCTCTCCCATTGACCTGAATATGCTAACGTCTCCTCGACGAAGTTGCTCTGAGGAAGACGATCTCACCAGAGAAGGTTTGTTACCATACGGCCCGTGCCGCTTTGCATCGGTGTGTGGAACTAACTGTGTTACAAGATGGCAGCATCCTGCTGGCTTTATACATCTTCTGTGTGGGTGAGTCTTCCATGCCCGATATCCCCACAGCACAATGCCCATCCAGCATCTGACCCAAACTTCTTCTGCACTGTTGGTTAACCAAGCCTAAGAGATTCAGAATCTTCGCCGTGTGACGCATCGAGTGTGTGTACAATCCGATCTTCCAGGAATGGGGCGGTTTCACTAATGTAGTAGCAAAAGCGAGCAAGTTAGCAATGGGAGAACGTTGACGTCGGTAAGTCCTGTTCACATAATATATTGGGACGTAAATCTTAACATTCTTTTCAGAGTGAGAGGGTTAGGGGTGAGAAGGTTAGAAGTGAGAAGATTCGGTAAGTTGGAGCGGGTGGAATATAGTCATCATTCGATCTTACGCAGACTGAAACCCACATCACTCTTAGGACATAGGGAGGGCTCTCCTGACGTGCGCAAGTTGTCAGTATGCTCTTGATATACACACTTGAGACTATTATGGCTTACTAACCACTACTCAGACTGTAGGCGCTCCCACACATCTTTTTGAGGATCTTATTATTGAGGACTTTTATCTTGTGGAATATCGGTTTTTGTGGTATAAGCTGGTGGCACTTTTCCCTCTATAAGGAAACCTATGGTTTTCTAAAGGAGTTTTTCCCATACGGCAAATGAGGATATATTGAGGCCTATTTTTAGTACGCTAGAATAGACGAGAACGAAGAGAATAAATAAATAAATAAAAAAACAAATGGGAGGGGGGCTGCTATTGTGAGTTGCCCAAATATTCCTCACTCCTCACTCTCATCTGCAATGTCTAGCTGCTTCAGAAGCTCAAGCCAGTCTGGAAGCGGGGGAGCACTTGCATAATGAGTCTTAGGCCTGTTATACCGCTCGTTGTCCCACTGAGTATAAGAAAAGTCGCTGCATTTGAGGATGGTTTCCTCAACCTCAAGTTCCCCGAACCCGCATGTTTCGAAATTGCAGGTGATGTTCGACGACCCGTTTGCAATATCCTGAATAGCTTGCGGATATCCATTGAAGGGAGGTCTTTGAGGCTCTTCCACCCAACTAGGGCTGGGTGTGAGCCCTCGCACGATGCATTCTTGTTGTGCGACTTGCATGACAGCATCTCTTACTATTACGTCTCGGAATATCTCTGCCGATAACTCTGGCAAGGGATTGCCGTCAAAGACCATCGAGAAGTTCGGTGGCAGCGCCAGAGATTCTTCTATCCATTCCCACACTGCGGGAGCAATATAATGGGCAGGTGAACCTGCATCCCAGGGCGGGTTTCCCTCGAGTGCATATTCTAGTCTCTGAGCTGGAGCGCATGGGCGGTCGTCAGAAACAAGGACGTTGGTCCAGAGTCTAACACGGCGCTCAATGCGAAGGTGTGGGTTTTCTTCGCAAAACGGAATAAGCCCTTTCCCCTGTAATGTTGGTTTGAGAGACGAGGGCCGGTCCTCGTCCAGAACAAGTTTCCGCATATGAACGAGTAATTCTGGCTTCGATTTCAAGAAAAAGAAGGCTGCGGCGGCTGCGGAGTAGTTGTATCTTGAGCGATCGCCCGGGTTCAAATGATAGTATTCCCAGCCGTTCCATGGTGGGACAATCTCGTCATACCACACTATGGGTAATGACGCGCAGCACTCATCCTTCAGAGTAGAACACAGAGCGTCTGCCATGTAATCTAACTGTGCCTCGGAAGGAATCCCCCACGGCTTGCAACCAATATCCAGACCCGAAATTTTCGGGTCCATACATTGTCGTCGGAGAAGCTGCACTATGTAATGAAGAGCTTCGTAGTACAGCGACGGGATTAGACCAGACATTTTTTGAATGCCGTAGGTCCAATAATCATTGTCATAGTCATCCTCTTCCATTACCACGAGCTTGTCCAGAGTCGGTGAAAACATTGGAAACTGAGCAGCTACGTCTTGTCTCATATCACTGGTGATGGCTTTTCGCAGCCTCCAGAGCGCAGCTGTTGCCGTTGAGTTGACAGAGAACATCATGCTAGCATAGCGTTTGGCATCATGTCGTCTAACCCCGGCTGTTGTTGAGAAGGTGATGACATTGTGAGTCAACGCCAGGCCTTTGATTTCTGTGGCGATAAGACTGCATGTCAGGGCCAGGTTTAAAGGCTGTTGGCCAGGTTTGGCAGGCTCCAACTTCCCGGTCTTGAAATTGAAGTAGTAGCCGCCATCGATAGTGAGGTAATCCTCGTAGATAAAGTCGCGCAGTTCCCGAGGGATATCGAGAAAAGAGAGTGGAGGCATTATGTTGGCTGGGGGTGATGAGGGTCGTAGGTTGGTGGCATCGAAAGTGGTCGGTGGTGAGCCTGCAACAGTCTCAGAGTGTCGCGCGGGGGAATCGATTGATTGGCGTTGGTGCAAGACGGGACATACGAAAGGCGAAATAATGCAAAAATGTTTGCGATAGACGGACACGGATCTATCTATATATATGTACGCTGTACGTATTTCGGAGAAAGATTATATGTACTCTGTAGTAAAACGAACTCAAATCGAGGGCCTCACCGGATGTGTCATCGGTCTCAGTCCTAGGGCCAGTGAGAAGATTTTTGACCTAACAGATTGTTTGAATGAATCCTAGCGCAAGTTAGTTACATGCTCGCTGTGTTGAGGTGGAACGGAGGTAGCAAGTCTATAATGGCTGAGGAGCCCGATAATTCAGGTAGCGAAAGCCCTTATTTCGACACACTGAGGCAGTTCCGCGCACAGCCAAATCAGCAAATGGAGCACACTGCAGAGTCAAGCACGAGATGCCCCAAATGGGGTATATGGTATGCGCGGTTTGCACGTTGAATGTAGTCGTAATATGCGATAGTCAAGCCAGTTGTAGATGCCAATAATGCCCCTCAGGAGCGACGGTTTCACTGGTGCAGGGTTCATTAGGTCATGTTTGCAGGGCCTGTGTCAGGCCGAATCGCAGTGGGCGCGCGAAATCTCAGGTCGCACACGCTGCTTTTAACTGCATGTGATTCCGCCAAGCTCTTGTGCAATTCGGTACACGACTTCGCAAATGTTGTTGTTCAAAGCCTACCATGTTCAATCAAGGCAAACGTTGTCACGCCGTGTTGGCACGCTGAGGTGTACCCAGGCTGCGGGTGCATTCTCGGTCGGTCGCGTCGGGCTACTCGTTCTCGCCGTCGCATCCAGGATCGTCGTCCGCCAAACTTAGAACGAACTCTGAAAGCGGTACAGTATTCGCTCGCTTTCAATCACAAGTGGGCGCCAATATCGATTTCGGCTGATAGTGTCCTGTAATGCGACGCTGTCTTTCCCGGCTTTTCAACTCTCAATTGACCCCTAACCACTGCCTTAATTGACCCTTGGTGAATGGGCGGTTCCAAGGCCAGCTGAAACTCTAATGCATCCCTACAATGTATGTACCTGGCACTGCCACCGGAACGTTCCCCCTCCAACGTGCCGACAGAAGGGAGTTAATTTGGCGCACCCGCGTTCATTCCCCGCTGCGACACCAACCATACCCCACCCTACTTGTCCAACAAGGCGTTTCTGAGGCCTGTTGCGGTAGACTACGCCGTAGAGGTCCCTCGAGTACTCGGAACCCGGGCAGGATGTACGAGTACACAACTCACGAACAGCACGTCGGGCAGTGAGAGCCAATCCTAATTCGTCCGCAACACGCATGCATCCTCCATTTGTCGGGAGAGGAGACGGACCACACCCCAGGGATGCTACGCTAACCAGGAAGTTTTCCGTTCTCGTCCCAGGCGATATTCCGTTGCAACTGTGTGGCTCTTGGTCGCGCAGCACACCGCCCACCAGCCCGCAATCCGCCTGGTCTAGGCCGTCTTGGAGATAGCCCTACAGGCTACGGTGAGCGCCCACGAAGTCCCTCGCAACGCATCGATCTGGGAGAGCGACACGCGCCTGGCGCCCACGTGTGCCGGCGTGGGAATAATCGGAAATGCGCTGCAGCTGCAAACAAGCTTCCGCTAGAACCACATCTACACCCCATCCGGCATGGCTGATAGCTAAAGTGGATCGATTTCGTCAATTCCCGTCCAGATTTTCCCTCCTTTCCCCTTCCCCCGACCAGCAGACACAGACGAGAACCGCGTCTCAATGCAGCAATGCAGCGAAATGCCTCGAGCAGGGCAGTCGAGCCCACGGCTGCTAAGCTCATCTTTCTCCCCTGCATGACCCACCGAGGTCATATACCCGCGGTACCCCATCAGCGGTGCCCCATCGCGGCATATTGGCTGGCGTCCATGCCATCGCTAAAAGACGCTCTGGGGAAGTGGACATGGAACTCTCCTCCCTGAGCCACCTTGCACCGGACCTCTTCTCAACTTTGCAAACGAATCCCCCAGGATCTTAAGTTCCGGTCGTCAGTGACCACCGCAGAACTGTATTCCGCAGCATTCGTCACTCTGGTCTGCCGACTGTTACAAGACCGATCTGCCAGGAGGTGGAATGGAGCCTCTTGACGCCGGCCGTGAGTCGCCATCTCGCTTCAGAAATTCAGGCCGCGCTGTGCTCGTGGGCATAGAGAGTGCTCAACCAGACAGCCAGATATGGAAGTCCTCAGACGAGGATGTGTCGTCGTCAGCCCATGGACCTGATCCCGAGGCCCGGGACCAATTCGCCGAGAAAACACGCGCGACCATTGCGGACGCGACCATGCCTATCACCGACCTCTACTTGACGTTTGACACGGCACTTCCCGTTCCAAATTCTACATCCACAACTCCGAGGGATGCACTGCCACCATGCCCAGACCTCGCCCGCTACGGGAACCCTACGAAGCTACCGAAAACGAAGAAGAACATCATGCTTCTCCTGTCATGCATCGCTACTTGCTTGACAGCCTACACCGCTGGCGCCTACTCTCCCCCCGCAGGACTCATGGCTACCGAGTTCGGTGCATCCCGCACAGCAGTCCTGGTTGGAGTCACCTTGTTCACGGTCGGCTTTGGGATCGCACCCATGATCCTGGCTCCGTTCTCGGAGGTCAATGGGCGCTATCCCGTCTTTGTGGTGTCAGGGATCGTCTTTGTGGTATTCCAGGCTGTGTGCGGCGTCGTCACAAGCCTTGGAGGCATGTTGGTGGCTCGGTTCTTCTGCGGAGTAGGCGGCAGCGTCTTCAGTACCATGGTCGGCGGCGTGATCGCTGATCTTTGGGAGAAGGAAGAACGCAATACACCCATGGCTCTTTACAGCGGCGCTGTTCTCATCGGCACTGGACTGGGCCCACTGGATGCAAGTTTGATGGTCCATCGCTGGGGTGGGGATGGAATCGCTGGGCCGGGAGCCATGTGGAGATGGATCTTCTGGCACCAGGTCATCGCCGATGCTGCACTGGTCATAGCGCTGACAGTGTTTTTCAACGAGAGCAGAGGGAGTGTTCTGCTAAGCAGGCAAGCGAAAAGCTTGAATAAATGGTACGAGGCCTTGGAAGAGCTTGGTGTCTTCGGGGTCTGGATTAAGGATCCATCCCACGTCGGGTTCGCAACAGTTGGCCCACAGTCTTCAACCAACGATGACGAGGAGAAGTCCACTACAATTACGACGCCAACTACGAAGCAGCAAATGATATCCAAGGGGTTCAGGCTCGAACGTGTCAGATGGATAGTAAAGGAGGATGAACAGAGAGCCTCTTTGTTCACCATGATCACAGTGTCGTTGTTTCGGCCGTTCCATTTGCTCTTTACCGAACCTGCTGTCTTCTTCTTCTCCTTATGGGTATCATTCGCTTGGGCAGTCCTGTATCTGACATTCGGTGCCATTCCGCTCGTCTTCTCACGACAGCACGGCTTCAATCTGGAACAGTCAGGCTACGTGTTCATCGCTATGATCGTTGGCTCCCTGGCCGCAACAGCCATGGGCGTTTACCAGGAAGCCCTTCTCAAGTACCCAAAGTGGCAACGCAAAGCTGCGACAGAAGGGGATTTGCGGCAGTCCGGATTCTGGCCTTTCATGCGTCGGCGTTTCCCAGTCGAGGTACCCGAATCCCGGCTTTACTTCACCTGCATCTCGAGCATCCTCCTACCTCTGGGTCTGTACATGTTTGGGTTTTTATCCAAGCCTTCGATCCACTGGATCGTGCCCACCATTGCCATTGCCTTTGCTACGATGGGGATCTACAGCATCTACCTTGCAACATTTAACGTACTATCAGATAGCTACGGACAGTATACCTCATCTGCGCTTGCAGCACAGTCGTTCTGTCGGAACATGCTGGGCGGTGCCTTTCCGTTGGTCGTGGGTCCTCTGTTTACCCATCTAGGCGAGGGCAGGGCGGGTGGCTTGCTGGGTGCCATTGCAACCGCACTCACTATTGTGCCCTGGGTACTGGCTATATATGGGGAGAAAATTCGGAGGCGAAGCAAATTTGCGGTGGTAAGTCAAGTCACCCCCGTACGTCCAACTTGAGCACTGACCATGTGACAGGCTTTGGAGCGTGAATTATGATGGCAGGTCTCAGATACAGTTTGACTGTCCAAGCATCATCGCGTAGCTGGCCTACGCCAAACATCTATAATTGCGATCAGCCCATAGAAGTATGACTACATGTAACAGCGCCCACCAAAGTCGGGCAGTAATCACAAGACATTCACATTGCTACAGAAGATGCCTCTCAAAACGGGAAGGTCACTGCATACGACCACGTGCACCACGATGGAAGGTAATGCAACTTGCAACGGTGGTCTGGCCATAGTTTAAACCAAGTTATTTGGAGAACTGATGCTGGAAATTAGACATCAATCCTCAAATCGCTCGGTCAACCTCCACCAAAAGTCACATTCCTTCTTTCGCCAGTCGTCATCGATGAACTGTGCAGAAACGCCTCCTGATGTGCCACCAGCCCTCTCGTCGTTGCCCTTTCCGAAGACCATCGTCTTCCCCTTATCCAGACCTCCTTGGTCTCCAGACCACGGAAGCCATTCCAGTCGCTTCGGGAATCGCGTGCTACTCGCTTTGTTTGGGTCACCCCTGGTTATGAAACTCGTGACGTACGCATGCATCAGGCCAGCAACTTCGTCTTGGGCCGGCGATATGGACCGCACCTCGGGGTTGTACGTCTGATACCTCATCTGATCTCCGTGATTGGCGCCATACGTTGCCGTTTTGTTCAGAGCCCAGTGATACAGGTAGACCGGCGGATCAGCCGCATTCTTGTTGCCCCAGGCAGCCGTCTGCCTCACGGGGCACGAGTACGCATAGTTCCCGTAGGCTGCCTCGGCTCTTCTGTACTGCGGGCCGATGCCCAACGCTTGCATATCCCGGGTCTCGGCGTAAGGAGAGAAGTCGTCTCTCAGCGGATCCGGGTACAAGGTTTCCAGCTCCTTCAGCTCCTGGGCTGTGAGGTGCGGGAGGAGCTCGCGGAAAAAAGCGACGAAATCTTCCGAGGCGCTGGCCTTCTTGGGCACGTACATGGCGCCCTCGTTCGTAGCGAACCCCACCAGCATGGGCACCTTGTTCCAGCGGCCGCTCTTCCACGCGTCGATGGGCCGGCGCGAGATGGCCTCGCCGTCCAGCACCGGCTGCCAGGCCCAGCGGACCGAGGGGTCGCTGAGCTCGAACACGGCCTGGCCTGCGTTGACGACGGTGCTCGAGGGCAGCGCTCGCAGGCAGGGCAGGATCTCGTGCTCGGGGCGACGCCCGCAGCCGGTCAGGTTGAGGAACTGCTGGAAGTGGTGTTCGTTGAGATCGGATGTCGGCGGGTGGACGGCTCTTGCCGTGTGCGCGCCGCTGTCCATGATGGCCTTGTGGAATAGGGTGCGTGGTAAATGCATGTCCATGACCAAATGCCCAATCTAAGATCGTATAATTAGTACGGCATCATTCCCACATCACCGAGGTCGTGTGTACTCACGGCATGCGCTGCGGCGGATAACCCGAGGATAGTTACATCGTCTGGATCGCCGCCAAAGGCCGCAATATTACCCTGAACCCATTCGAGTGCCAGAATGATATCCTTCATGCCGAGGTTCAACAAGCCCTCCTTCTTTGTCAATGCCGTGTTCAATCCGCCGGCGACACCGACTCGGTACTGGATTGAAACGCCGATAAAGGACTCTTCAGACCATGCCAGCATCCCCGGCGTGTTGTGCATCCTAGCCGCACCACGGTTGAATGCACCTCCCGGGATCAACACGGCCACCGGGGGGGACGCGTTGGCCGAAGTATGGCCCTTGGGCCTCCAGATATTGACGCTCAAACAGTCCTCGCTCTCGGTATCGGGGCCCAAGAAGTCGGGAGCCACGAAGGGAACTAGTTGCTTGCCGGGACATCGGGGCCCGAGCTGGTAGGCCTCGAACGTGTCATCTGAGGCCGGCACGGGTACGGCATGGCGGAAGCGCAGCGGCCCCACAGGCGACAGGGCGTAAGGCATCCCCATGAATGCCTCGAGGGGCTCAGGATATGTCCCATCGTCGACGTATTTGCCCAAGACTGTCCCTTGTCGAATCGTCACGTTAAACAAGCCCTTACCCTCGGGATCTATGGCCTTTGGTTTCAGCAAGACGCCCAGCGGTGACCACGAAAGCAGTAGGGCCAATGCTGCGATCAGCAGGGCTGGCAAGTGCCATCCTCGAAAACCGGCAGCCGTCGACATGGTGGTTTGGTGCAAATGACCCAACTCGATGCCCGTCGTGTACAGGGCTCACTTCAAATCTCGGACGCAGAGATAACGAGGCCCCTTCATCTTCATGTACTGCGATAGTTCGAATTGCCCCCTCGCCGCCGCGACGTGCCCCACGTTCGGGACCGGCTCCGGACTCCCAGTTCACTTCCACTCCTCTACCATGGGGATGGTGGATCCCGGGACAAGCTCCTAGCGCCCGAACTTGCAGCCAGCTCGCGCCTAGCTTATCACGGCTGCCCGCCGCCTCTGAGTTGCCCGAAAGACTGGGGCAAACTGTGGGTGCTTCGGGAAACGTTGCCCTATCATGATACGATCGACCTCTCTTTCAAGTGGTGGCCCTTTATCCTATAGGTTGTTGATGCACCCGTGTCCACCTGCATGGTTGCCGATGGGGTGGATAGCAGTCGGTTAAGGTTTGGCATTTCGTGGCATCCGCCAATCCGGATTCTCGGCGCATGTTGTGAGACTCAATTGAACTCGCACGCTGTACATATGTAGGATCCTTTGCGCACCTGGCACCTGTTGCTACATTGTAGGCTGCGCGCGGATCATCGCCTGCGGGGCACGATAGGCAATCCACCAAATAGCCTTGATCATGCCACCATCAGGCAGTGATCCCCAGCATATCTTATCTCTTCTGGAGATAACGTCGCTGATGCGACTCAGGCACTTGCATGTTAGACATGGATTCATGTAACGGCCCGTAACTAAATACCGTCTTCGCGAACCATGAAAATGTCGTTCGGTCTCGAGTTGCGACTCAACCGCATAGTTTTGTGATTGATTGTGGAAGAGGTCAATGGACTATTCCCCATTTCCTCATCGACAATGGCCTCGATCGATGTCCCTAGGAGCGACGGTGCGGATGGCATCCGGGGCGACAAGAAGACACCCCTGCCTACCGTCGCCGACGACGAGCCAGATCTCAAACATGGAGTCTCAGTGGAGCAGCTCGACGAGGCCGAGATCTTCCTGCGAGACAATGGCATTTCGCATCACCACCTGCAGGAGCTCATGGGCGACAAGGCGACGCAGCGCAGGCTCGTACGCAGGGTCGACTGGACGCTCCTCCCGCTCCTGGCTGGCACCTACCTACTTCAGTACATCGACAAGCAGGCCCTGTCCTACGGCGCCGTGTTCGACCTCTTCGATACGACAGGCGTCACGTCGAACCAGTACTCGTGGCTGGCCTCCATCTTCTATTTCGCCTATCTGGCCGCCGAGTGGCCGTGCAGTTACCTAGTCCAGCACTACCCAACGAGCAAAGTCATCGGCGGCTTCGTCGTGTGCTGGGGCTGCGTCTTAACGGCCACGGCCGGGTGCTCGAACTTTGCGGGGCTGGCCGTCTGCCGATTTCTGCTGGGCTGCTTCGAGGCAGTCATCACGCCGTCGTTCATGATGATGGTCAGCATGTGGTACGTGCGCGCCGAGCAGCCGTCCCGCGCTGGCATCTTCTACTGCACCAACGGCATCGGGTCCATGGTCAGCGGGATCCTGTTCTACGGCGTCGGCTTCGCCCAGGGCTGGGACGTGTGGCGCATCATATCCATCATCTGCGGCGGCTGCACCATCGTCTGGGGCGTCGTCCTCTGGTTCTTGCTGCCGAGCAACATCCTCACCGCGAGGGGGTATACCATTGAGGAAAAGGCCATGCTTATTGCTAGGAGTCAGAGCAATAACATTGGCGTGTATAACCGCAAGATCAAGACGTCGCAGGTCAAGGAGGCCTTGATGGATGGGCAAGTATGGCTGCTGTTCTTGTACGTATTGCTGAATGAGTGTACCAATGGCGGCATTGCGTCGTTCGGCAAGTTGATCGTCAAGGGCTTCACGGACGACGCTTTGATGACGGTCGTGTACGGTATTCCGTACGGCGCTTGGGTTGCTTTCTTCATCCTCACCGGTCCCTGGCTTGCTGGGCGGTTGAAGAACTGGCGGACTTGGGTCATGATGATCTGGGTTTGCCCCACCATCATTGCCATGTGCCTCTTCTGGCAATTGCCAAGGACCAACAAGAACGGTCTATTGATGGCCTACTACATCGTAAGCACATTCTCCCTCAACACCTGTACACAAGCTAACATGTCAAAATAGTGCCCATCATTTGTCGGTTCTCTGGTTGTGGCACTGCAGATGCCAGCGGCGAACCTGGGTGGATACACAAAGCGAACTACCGCAACAGCCTTTGTATTTCTGGCCTATTGCATCGGCAACATTATTGGCCCCCATGCATTCCTGTCCTCCGAAGCACCAATCTACCAGACCGGCTGCAAATTCATTATCGGTTGCTCGGTCGCTCAGATCGTCGTTGCGGCAGCATTGAGATCCCTGCTGGTGCGACGCAACAAGGTCAGGGATGCTGCCGCGGCCGCCCTGAGCCATGAGTTGTCTGGTGCAGGCGAGGAAGAAGTGTTCGAAGATTTGACCGATTTCGAGAATTCGAAATTCAGATATGCGTATTAGTGGCTGAAATGAATTTTGGTTGCATTTCAGCTGAATGTATTGCTTTTTAATGTGCTGATTCAGGGGAGGGGAGGTCAGAAGTTTATTGGCTACAGAAACGAACCTCTCCATAATTCCAACTTAATGACATAATCTTCATATGAATGAGAACAACAGAGAACTCCAATACTTACGCTACAGCTGCTCTAATTGTCTCCACTGTGTGGGTATTCATAGCTGCCGTACGTCATAGTTTTCTCAGCACCATATAATCTTAGTCTCAGTGGAACAATGCCACCATTCATGGGAGCCGGCAATCGGCTGTTCATCCAATTCTCCGGTGAGTGAATACTGCTCGGCTACAAGATTTAGAAGTGCCCATTCCCCTCACTCACGCTTGTGCCATTGGCAAGTGAGATTGCTCCTGTCGCCCAAATCGTATCTGTCTGGGGAGTGGGGAATCAAGTAGGCCTTGTTACCATGAGAAGTCCAACCCCAAAGCCCACCAGTTCTTATCGTCGGCTTCTCCGAAAACGTCATAAATAAGGCGTGACCACTGGTGATGCTGCTCTTCCCACATCGGTAGCTTGGGTATATGACTTGCTTCGGCGTCAGTGCAAGATAGCCGACCGTGGCAATTTGGTACCCGGCTTCATAGTGGCTGCCATCTTCTTCGATGGTGCCTGCATCTTTGGCTGTCCACTTGCCTCGAAGGTCATGGACGCGCCGAGGTTCAGCTAAAAATGCGATAGCAGATGTATTGGCTGCAGCAGAAGCGGCGGTGGGGTTCCTTCTTAGACCAGCTTTTTGGAGTAGTTAGAAAATCCAACCTTTATCATCTGTGACAAAAGGAAGGTTCCACGGCACCAGCTCAGCCGTCAGCTCCGAGACACCTTCCTCCAAAGTGTCGTTGAGTCATGGCATATAGTCTGAATTGGCGAAGATGCCGAGGTCGAGGCTCGGGATATTTGAGGATCTGTTTCGTGGGACAAGAGTGATGGCCAATTAATCCTAGAGGGTTCGGACTACGTTGACATTTCCTGCTTACTCGACCAAAATTTCGAGTCAATCAGATTGAATAAGGCGTTGGCAGCTTGATGTAACTTTGGTATCTCGTTGGGTCATTTGATGTCTGAACACCATAGTTTTCCGGATCATACAAAAGATGATATTTTCCGCCTGATAAGCCCCAATGGAATCAAGTTTTGCCACGTTGTTACCATAGCTTCTTATGTGAACTCTAGGTTCGGCTTCCTGGCTAACCCATTTACACGTCATAAAAAGGCCATATCCAATAACGATCACCAGCCTCGGGAATTGCAAAGGTGGGGTCAGAAGAATACAGATCGATGAATGCACATGAGTATAATGTGTCGGCGTTGGGCCGAACTACGCGTCGTTTATCAGAATTTGCTAAATCGCGCCGGTGGACCAAAGCATTCGTGAATATGTTTGCAAAGCCCTGCATGGCCAAGCCATAGACGTACAGAAAATACCCATAGTATTCAAATTTCATCTTCTTCTCGAGTAACTACCTGCACCACGATCACAGTATATGCGAATGTTGTGGCATTCTGCGCACACGGTTCATTGTAAGATGGAGACTGAATCGTACTTAAAGTCCTAGACGCAGCGAGCGTGGGCTATCCAACAGTCCAAAGCAACATGACCAGAAACATGGTGCCTCCGGCACAACAGGCGAGGAGTGGATAAGTGTACAAGGTCAACAGTTGTGAGCCCAGTGAAACAGACTTGTTCTCCTCTCACAATTGCCGTTGACCGCGGAGAAGATCCACTAATTTCAAACCCCGACAACCGATTTCCGGCGTGAAGTTCGGGGCAAGCAATCACGCCATCACATTAGGGTATGTTGCAACTGGCCCGGGTACCCACAGCTATATCACCGTCTCGAGTATATCATTCTGCGAGATTGCTTGGGATTAATCTATCCGCCACGCTGCCCTGAAATCGCGGATGGCCATTGAGTGTGACCGAATTGGATGAGCCAGCCCGCTCCGCTTCCGGACAAAGTATCCGAACTTCAGCCACGAGGCAATGTTGATAGCCGCAGTTGACAACGGATTTCTCTTGTTTTTGGTAAAACTAATACGAGTGGTCGAATCGATAATGTTGTTCGATGAAGATTCATTGGCCTTATATCATTGATAACGGCAGATTTCAAGATTCTTGGGAGATATTCCTCAAGCCTGTCTGTGTTCAGCCGGCGAAACGGGGTCGTACAATATATAAATTAACCGAGTTTCGGACGACATTGATTAGCTGTTAGAGCTTCCGTCATAATTATGATGTATGAAGACGATTTGTCCGTCGGATTCATCGTCTTGGGTTTCTTCATGGACGGGCAGCCAGGCGAACCGTGCGTAGAAACGGCGTTTGTCTCCAATTGAGTTTCGCGACCTCTTACGGCAAAGGGGTTCGTAACATAGCAATACGGTGACATCTGTTTGTCCCCATAATTTCCAACCTGTTCACCAGACAAATGGGTATCTTCTGACGATTGCCCGATTGGGACGTCATGCTATGCTTGACTGGCTGACAGCAGGATGATGATTGTACAATGATCATCTATGTAATCCCCGTATGTGAGCATGGATTTACAGTATGCGTAATCAGATAGGAGGCTCGACTCTGACGCCTGTGCACAGTACTAAATAGTGAGACCACTGAGAAAAAAAGAGTTTCCTTCTCTCTCTTCCCCCTCCCCTCCATATTCATTCTTCATCCTGGCTGAAGAATTGAAGTAGCTGGTGAGGTTAGAGTATTGCTACGCTATCGAGCGCGAGTTCACCTCTTGCCCACGAGCTACAATGCGCCCGTTTACCCCGCAGTTCACATAAGAGTGTGTTGGACCTTTCCCCGCAGAGCTAAAGGAGGGATTCCGTCCTCCTAGCTGCTAGCAGACCCATCCTCTCCGCTGACCAGCATTTTACCCAAATTCAGGGTTCGGGACCATCGAGCCAGACTTTCTACCTCTGGAAATGACCTTAGGTCACGCACTTTTTCACAGGAAGAATAATATTGCTGATCAAGAGTTCTGCAGCTTGGGCTAGCTGGCGAATCTGTTTGAATGTTCAATTGCCGCTGCCGACGTTCAGAGTGAGCTCGGCCCACCGTAATCTTCGCATCCGGACTAGCCCATCCTCAATTGACTAGCTCCATGATCGTTTGGGCTCTCAAGTCTGGAGCCGGGCCTCACTGCCGCACTAGCGAGCTGAGCATTGCGCGCGAGAGATTGGGAACTGCTTGTCACAAGCAGAACTACCCACGCACCAAGGTCCTTTTCCGCACTTGCTCGGGCACATAAATGTGTGCAGACAGGACTGATCCGGATTAGCTTGTGTAAGCGGGTTATCGGTTATCTGGCACCGGCCAGTAGAATGTCGCACTATTCTGACTTGTGCCTCACAGTGGTGGGTATCTAGCATGCGGATCTTCCTTGGCGGTAATCGCTACAATGTAGTTGCTGACGCCAGCTCTGTCCGCCGTGTACCAGCAAGACTTTCTTGAATGGACGCTTTTCGTGTGGTGGTGCTTGTGCAACACTCTCGATTTATTTATGTTGTTGGCTCTTTCGTCTACTCTCCATCAACCTCTACCTTCACACCTCTTCATCCCACGATAAGCGCATCGCACCCTCCTCAGTACCCCTCACCCCCAGCGCAGCTGCAGCTGCCAGCTAGTTCAAAATGGCACAAAGCACATTTGACATTAAAGTGAGCTGGCTTGTCAATTGATTGGAGACAATTGTGCTAATAGCCGAAGTCATACCCTGGCAATATCGTGAACAACGAATTCTTGAAGTCGGCAACCACTAGGCATGGGATTGACCCCTCAACGGGCGAGCCACTTTATGAGGTCCCAGTTGCCACCAAGGCAGATCTCGACACGGCGGTCAAGCACTCGCGCGCTGCCTTCAAGACATGGTCCAAAACAACATTTTCGGAGCGAGCCGAGCTCCTGCTGAAGTTTGCCGACCTCATCGAAAAGAATCGCGATGAGTTCGAGAAACTGTTGACTATGGAGTCTGGCAAGCCAATTGGCTTGGCGCATGCCGAGATCGATATGACCGTCGGTTGGATCCGAACGTGGGCTACCATGGAGCTCAAGGATGAGATCATTGAACAGACTGACGAGAAGACCATATATTCGACACGCGTGCCCCTCGGCGTCTGCGCTGCCATCGTCCCGTGGAACTGGCCAGCCCTGCTTGGAATGGGCAAGGTTGGTCCCGCATTGATCACGGGCAACACCATCATCGTGAAACCGTCACCGTTCACCCCATACTGTGATCTGAAGCTTGGTGAACTTGGCATGTCCATTTTCCCGCCCGGCGTCTTTCAGGTCCTGAGCGGCAACGACGATCTGGGCCCTTGGATCACGGAGCACCCCGATATCAACATGGTCGCATTTACGGGCTCCATTCCCACCGGCAAGCGCGTCGCAGCCAGTTGCGCTAAGACTTTGAAGCGATTCGTCCTGGAGCTGGGCGGCAATGATGCGGCTATTGTCTGCGATGACGTCGACATCGAGAAGTGTCTGCCCAAGATCACCTCTGTAGCCTTCCTTCATTCGGGTCAAATTTGCATGGATATCAAGCGCCTTTACATCCACGAGAAGATCTACGACAAATTCCGAGACGCCATGATTGAATTTGCGAAGAACAATATGAAGACCGGTAACCCCTTTGAGGATGGCGTTGCAATAGGTCCTGTCCAGAACAGCATGCAGTAAGTAAAAACGTTCCCCCACTAGAGATAGAAACCGATCGCATTTAACACATTATCAGGTTTGAAGTGGTGAAAGACTTGTACGTCCATGTCAAGAAGCAAGACTGGAAGATCGCACTGGACGGCAACATTAGAGAGTCCTCGAAGGGCTTCTTTGCCGAGCCCGTCATCGTCGACAACCCGCCCGAGGACTCTCGCGTTGTTGTGGAAGAGCCCTTCGGCCCCATCGTCCCGCTGCTGAAGTGGTCTGATGAGGACGACGTCCTCGAGCGCGCCAATGCACTTGAGACTGGTCTTGGGGCTTCGGTGTGGAGTAAAGACCTGGACCGGGCGGAGCGCATGGCTAGGCAACTTGGTGCTGGTAGTGTCTGGGTGAACTCACATTTCGATACTGCCCCGAATGTGCCCTTCGGTGGACACAAGGAGAGCGGCATGGGCGTGGAGTGGGGTTTGGAGGGCTTGAAGAGTTATACGAACTCGAGGAGTTTGTGGGTGTGGAAGAAGATTTTCAGCTAAGCGGACAGAGATTCTCTGCATCAGAAGGGATATGTTTTTATTCGAATCTTGACAGGATGCAAGCGAAGCCAGATCGCTGCGACATTCATCTGGACACGAAATTAATCAAGAATAAGGTGTGTTCAGGCCATTAAATTCGAACCTTTTCATCGAACTTGGACGATAATTTATTTATCGAGTACAGCATTCCAAAGAATGCAATAGTTAAATCGCGGCTCAGGGGAAAGAAGGAGATTTACTTATGCTTGAGCTCGTGCCTAACAGTGTAAACTCCCCAAAGCGGAGCGCATTTGCATGCTGACTCACCCATACATTTCGCAATCTCTGCCTTGATCAACTGCCGGGCTCCGTACCGCCCAAGCCCCACCACTTGCCGTTTTTGTAACTGGGCTTCCGTTGCCTTTGAAACGGGTCCTGGGGCGGTCGACTCTTACTTGGTTCACTTATACAACGGATCCGTAGACTGGGACAGACACCTGGTGCACGGATCTTTCATAGTGACTGCAGGATTTGCTGACTACTATACTGCAAATTCTGGGACACGATAGAGAAGGACAGGAACTTAATCCATCGAGTCACGAATTCATAATTATATATTGATAGCTACGTCGTTGAGGATCGCCCCATCACCAATTGCTTTGACACAAAGGATCGACCGGGCTTTTGCTAGGTGACCAGCTCATATGGTTCTAGGCGCACGATGCACAAGTACCTGGGGGCTTTTCTCGCGTTTTGTCCGTATTTCAAATGGGAAAGCGAGTTTGTTAGCACCTTGGGTCAGGATATAGTAGTACGCTGCACCTTTTGGCGGTTCAAATCAAAAATTGAATACCTTAGTTTCCACTCCTGTAAATCAACGATGATTACAAACGCGTCCAATGATATACAGGCTTTTGCTTTATATGAACCAAACTCCAATTCGCCATTCGTCCGGTATGTAACCAGCTAAAGTATACCATCCTCCTCGAGCAGTCGCATCACAATGTCGTCAAGCTCCCTATCCCCTGCGTTATATGGAACAAGAGACAAGTCATCCCCCTCCTCTTGAAGGACATTCGATTCATCTTCCAGCATTGACATATCGTCAAAACGAAATTCCAGTGCTGAAGCCGTAGAGGGTTCGTCGACTGCCATAAGAGAAGCAGGGGAAGAAGCAGCGCTATAATCGTCCTCTGAAGAACTTGATTCCTCTGCGGAGTCCGAAGACTCATCACAAAACTTGCAGTCTCCTTGCCAGGACCAGTCATTGTAGATAACCCGGGGACACAAGTGTCGATATTCATATGCTCGCTCTTCTTTCGCAAGATCACGGTCCCCCGCTGTCCAGCCACCATGTTTCTTGAGAAGGTCTGCGATTGCGTGGTGGCACTTCATGGTCGCCAAGTTTACCGCCCTTACAAAACGTATTCTGTTTCGTCCCCGAATATCTGCGCCATGACTTAACAGCAGCTCAACCATATCGATCTTCCCGTAGTCTGCCGCGCTTTCTAGTGCCGTAAAGTGTTGCTTGACTCCTGCCGAAGCATCAATGTAAGCGCCATGTTTTAGAAGAAACATTGCCACTTTCAAGTCTCCCTTCCTGGACGCACTGACTAAGGCCTCAGAACCATTGGCATTTATGTCGGCACCGTTTTCGAGCAATAGCGATGCAATTTTCAGATGTCCAAGATTCGTTGCATGACTAAATGATGTAGACTCGTCTATAACACAGTTCACATCCGCGCCTGCTTCGAGAATTGCTTTGACGTACTCGACATTGCCAGTGCGCACTGCAACCAAAAGTGGATTTTCGTGTCTGTAGGACGAGTCCACGCCGGGAAACTTATGGGAAGTCAGTTTTGAGAGATGCTGGCTGATTGTTTCAAGATCAGCTGAGTGTCTGAGAGCTGCCAGTAGTAGGCGTTGATGGCAATATGGATCGGCAATTCTCGATACTGGGAAGGCTAATCTCAATGCCTTCCGGATCTCCGTGGGTATAGCTGCTTGATCGTACAATAACTCCAGGAGGAAAATGTCTGGTTGATATTTGTGGGTGATCAATAGCTCGATAATGGGCAGTTGTGAGGTAAGCGCTGCTACCAACATTGGAGAACAACGCTTAGGACACGGTGAGTCATGAGAATCGCAGTCGAATCTATGTGGGCTTGGGCCAGCAAATGCTCCCTTTATATCGACCCCGACATCATTAACTTCGTGCTTGTCTTGCAATTGTCTGTGCAGTCTTCTTGGTACGTGGAGGATCGCTGTTTCTCCGTGCCAGCAGTAAATAGGTAGAGTAGTGCTTGGTATGAAAGTGCGTTCAAGAAACAGATCCACGAGAGTACGGTCCGCCATCCGAATAGACAACATAAGAGCGGTAGCTTCATATTTATCCATAGGGCCAGGGCTCCGATTTGCCACGACATAATTTGATTTAGAGTAGTCGTGTGTTTCAATCGCCCTGCTGACGAAAAGAAGGAGTGCACGTGAATCATAGGCTCCACCAGAAGTGAGATAAAGCCAAGCCATATCATGGTTGCCTGTTCGACAAGCGGCTTCCAGTACGGTTTCACCACTTGGGCAGGTTCCGAAGATACCAACTCCCAACGAGATCAAGAATTGAATGACTTCTTTATTTTTGCCATGTACAGCATGGACAAGCTCATGGCCTAAAAGGGTAGCACCAGCGCCGATAAGGGTACCAACAAGTGCTAGTCCCCTTCCGCCTCTGATGGCAACATCAAGTACACGTTGTCCACGGTAAGGCTTATCAACATTTTGGTAGCGGGCTAGCATCTTGATGAGAAGAGCATGGGATCCAAATCGTACTGCAAGCATGAGATGTTTGCTAACTACATTGGCACCGAGCTCCAGCAGAATCTCTGCAGTCTCGCTGTAGCCCATGTATATGGCGCATTCTAACGGGCTTGACGGAGTTGATGCCATGCGTTTGTTTTGCCTATCTCGGAAGTCTAGTCTGGTAGCAAAATTGATATTAGAACCACAACGTTTGAGTAGTCTGATTAGTGAAGAGTTTCCGTACAAGGCGGCTGCCTGCAAAGCTGAAACGCAAGGCGTACTAAGCATCCGTGGTCTGGCGCCAGCTTCGATCAAGAGATATGCAATTCGGCAATCTAGGATCCATGAAATTGCGAGAAAGGCCGAATTGATCAACTTTTGATTATGTATGATCTGAGGGTTGATATTCAGCAGCTTTTGCACAGTATCCCGATCTCCTGCGAGACAAGCCGTGATAAAGCCCAATTCGAGGATTTCATTTGTATCGCTCTGTTTCAGGGCTGCAGAAATAAGAGTAGATATAATGCTGCCATTATTGCCCACAATAGCAACTTGCAAAGGTGTGACCCTTGATCCTTGCGTGGGTCCTTCGAAGATTGGCAAAAAATAATCTCTGGCCCGAAAAAAACGATACTGGAGGAGCTTAGCCGGTGTTGAGTCTATCGTCACGCTCACGGGCCCCATCGATAATAGAAGATCAATCAGGCTTCTGTTTCCAACTACCGCTGCCCCTAGCAGGGGTGAATCTCCATGGCCAGTATTTAGTCGGGCGCCTTTGCCGACTAGGAGACCGGCGAATTCTAGGGTTTTTGGATGCTGACGACTGCAACACAGGATTTGTAGGGGTGTAGGATCTCCCAAGTCTGCCTTTGCTCCAGCGTCCATGAGCAAAATGGCTAGACTTAAATCACAGTTGAAGGCTGCTACTTGCATTCCTGTTGCTGGGAATGTATGAATTTGATGGTAATATATGGCTTTCCCACGGTTTAGCCTGTTTTTGACTAATATAGGTGTGTCCATGAGGACATTCGGATCCGTACCAGCCTCCAAAAGTTTGGAAACTAACGCGTAATCAGAAAGCAAAACTGCAGCTCGGTAACAAGATTCTCGAATGGCCTTCGAAGTGAAACCCGGGGAAGTGAGAAGTCGGTCCAAAGCCACAGGGTGCAACTCATGCAGAAGCCTAAGCAGACTGATGTCATGTTGTCTTCTTTCGTCTTCTTCGTCTTCTTCGAATAAATTGACCATTTTGTTTGACAATTGGAATAGAAAGTTTCTTAACAATTGAAACGCTAAGTCGTTCTGATTTTCGAGCTCAGATGTTGTTGCTGATTCTTGCGAGCTGTTGGGCACATACGGCAGCAGCCGCGTGAGGGCAACTGCACCAGATGATGGCTCGCGCAGGACATGATGGATGGCGTGAGTGAGATCGATACGTTGCACATCCACAGGAGTAAGGGATGCCCCAGAGGATACGATTGCCTGCGTCAATATACCTAGCAGCTCCGGCGATAGCGGCGTGGCTAAGGGTAATGTGAGCATATTTATATATCTATATACGTTTTGCTATGATAACGCACCTATCCGAAAGTTTGACTCAAACTGAAGCCACGGTAGAGATTTTGGCCATACAATGACACGAGACTCTGTGATTGGAGGACTTGCGATCCGGATAGGGTAGTCTTCTGGAGGTTCTGGACTGGAAGCTACAAATATGGATAAACAACGGCAGCGCGGGCAACAGTTTAATACACGTACCTACTCCGAACTTTCTAGCCAATGATATATCATGTCCGTATCTCTGCAACGCTCTGTTTCGTCGAGATTCGGGAAGCAAAGCGCCATATAGAAGGATGTCAGACTCCTTCTGTTGCCTCTGTCTTTGCTGAATGGTGTACCCCATGAATTCCCAGTCCTTTCTTCTCAAATTCTTGCGGACACCCCATTTTTTGAAAGTGTTTTCGTACTGGTGTTTTCTAATTACTGTCAGCAGATTGAAGGTGCATATGAGGAGAGAATGAATTTACTTTCTATTGAACCCATGCTCTTCTAACATGCGCACTGACACTTGGTCCAGTGTGAAATTCTCTATCATATAGAGGCGCAAGATTTCATCTTTGTAATGTTCCCATTCCTTCGTCTTTGCGGCCCGTGTTCGCTGTTTCGACACCATAGAAGAAGAGGTGGCATTAGCAGACGACATGTTTGCCGTCCTCAGGCGTCTTGGTGGCAAGTACTGTAAAAGCTTCAATGGTGTAATCCAACCTCTATGTTGAGAGTGAAGTAAGGAAGGTAGTTCTCGCAAGGGAAGCAAATTCCTGCGTGCATTGGGTGGGCTCTAAGGCGTTTAAGTATGCAGCCTGACGCAAAGACAGCGAGGCGAAGTATGCCTCCCACACCCAGCAAATAATGCTCCGATTTCGCGTCTAATTGGCTCATCTCAAAACCAGATATGCGGCCTCGGCCCACCCATAGCCTGCAGCGTAAAGCTCGGTGAGGCTGGAACAGGGGGATTGTGTGGTTTCCATTGAACGTGGCCAAAATTAGGCAATGGTGTGGGGCGCACCTGTTCTGATGGGGAAAGGCTCGACCCCGCAGTCTGCGGTTGGCAGACACCACATTCGCTGCCTTCAAAATCAGAAAACAAAAATGCCCCACAGGGCGTTACGTCGGTTAGTGCGATCATGTTCGAATGTGCGTGGCAGGTACACCCCACACTGTGGCTGTATAGAGCGGGAGACACTCCCACATCCTCCGAGGATGCTTCTTCAAGCAACCACAATGCAATACAGTATGGTAAACATGTGCCTTATGACAGATTACTATACTCGGATGAGAATTTTTGGTGTCACAAATGCCGTATATAGACTACGCGATATATATTATCCATTCTATGGAGTAGTGGTTGGGCCGTGAGTGATGGACATAGAAAGATGTCATAAGTACCTAGAGGCCCACGGTAGATGATTGTTGCTTGACACATTATCAATCATGGATCATGTCCAACGTCAGTTCAATTGAAGGGTCTTATCCCTCGCTCTGTTGGGCATGAATCTGGCATTGCATAATTGTTTTGTATCACACCGCAGCCGGGCGCAGCAATGACACGCGGGGCTGGCTAATATGCCGCGATAAACCCGACATCACGCAAGGAAGCTATCCGGTAATACCAAGCCATTCATAGGGTCTCATATACACCCCACGCGGGGATGGATCACTCGTAGCAGCGACATTCTCCGCCTTCGGATTCGGACAACGGATCTCATGCAATTCGGCAGATCCGGCGTCAAGCTAGCGACATGGAGGAGTCTCCAGGCCTAGAGTAGCTCCCTATCGGTGATGGACGTGAATACTAGGCGATCAGAAATGAGCATATGGTGATGTTTGATGATTGAGGATGATGGTGCACGGGCTAGTCTTATGGTAGAAGTGCCGATCTACCTAGATGTGGAGTGGCTGACAGATGCAGGCTGAGCAACGAGATTTCTATGCACACCACCCTGGTATTCGGCTTATTTCTTACGAGGTGCCAGTAATCGACAAATTTTCTGCTACTGAGTAAAGCGGCGCAAGCCATCAACCACCCAGGAAGGTATAGAATTCTATACAGCCTGACAATTGGCAATTGTTAACATGTAAAGTGTGCCAGATATCTTTCTGCAAGAAACTTTACGTATTCTTGCCTGTTTCCCTAGAAAACATATAATGATAAAACACCGGGATATACCTAAGCAATTGTTATATCTCTGTTTCCTAAAGATATTTTCATGTTCTATCTTAGACCTTGCATTTGGTATACATAGCTTCATTTTCGGCTCCTGGAACCTCAACTTTTCCCTGGTTCCATTTCTAGTAGACGACATGTTATATGCACTATGCGAACATGTGAGACATTTGTCTGAATGGTAGATTCGACCGATATAATGGTGCGTATCTTATGGGGAGAAGAGTGATGTAGTAGAAAGATGCAGTAGGCTGTAGCTGCCTGGGGATAAGCCCCTTGTAACTCTTATCTGATCTGAATAGCCGCCCACAGCTGCTTTGGGGTACTGCTTCCCGCACAGTATCATACAAAGGACTGTTAGGCTCGTGCAGACCCTGACTTTTTAGCCTTGACCCTCTTCCACTCTACCCCGGCAGCACCGAGCGCGGCCAAGGAGACCATGGTAAGCGAGTGCTGAAATGTTTTGGTCAACGCATCATTGCAGATGATCTGGGCTTCTCGTAGTATTGTCATATCCCTGATAAGATTGAAGTAATCGGTGGCACCCGCTGACACAATTGTCGCCGGATCATCCACAGGAATCCTAGGACGCTCCGGAAACAAGGTCCTTGGTAAATACGTTTAGAGCAACGCTGGCGAATAGTGAACCACGGAATATCTGGTTGAATAAGATAGGCGCAATGCCCGTGCGCATGTCTTGCATAGGCCGCACAAACTGAACGGCGACGAGGTTTTGCTGCACGCTAAGGCCGATACCGACGCCTTACAGTATCTGGTACCCCACCCATTTGCCCGTGACTATGTCCACTGTCCATGTGGTCGTAAGATCAGTGCCAATTGACGAAAGGACTAACGAACAGTACATGAAAGATGTATAGTATCCGATGATGGACACAATGGCGCCAGTGACAAGACTGGTGACTGTCTACGCAATCACCATTGGCAGAGTTTTGACGCCAGACTACGTGGCCGGGGCACCTTGGCTGGCCCGAAACCACATAGGAATGCAGTGGACCATAATGAAGAACGAGGCGTCGACGCACATAGAAATTATGTAGACTGGTGGAGGCGATGGCGCGCTGCTTGGCGAGGCGGATCGGCACAGTTGCGTTCTCGCCAGCCTAGAACTAATCAATAACAAAGGCGATAAACAAGACGCTAAAGATGCGTCCATCACTCCAAGCATATGGTGTCCCCCGCCGTTGTGATGCAAGAAACAGGAGGCATATAACACACGGTATGACAAGAGTTGTGCCTAATGGATCAACCCGAGCAATGATCTCATGCCCTGTTTTATTCTCTGCTCGAGGTGTTAGCGGCGGCAGGTGTAGAAAGATGATGAGCGCAAACGAGGGGGCGCCGCCGATTGGAAGATAAAAGCACCGGTGCCAGGTGAGGTGATCCGTGAATGCGCCGCCTATCAAGGGCCCCACCATACTGGCAATGTCATAGACAGATGAGGACGGTCTACCTAATGTCGAAGACAGAATATGGGCGACCGGAGAATATCTGGAATGCGGAGAGGATCAGGAGATACGACGAGGCATACCAGTCTACATCACTGAGGGCATAAAGCTCATCACCAATACGTGGTATCGCCGTGGCGATGATCGTATTATCGAGGGCAACGCAGAGTATACCCAGCTGCAGGGTAAGGACGATCAAAGCGAGTTTCGAGCCTGTCGAATAATCCATAAGGGAAACGGGATTGGGGTTTGCGAGCCGTTCATGGAGAGCTAAGGTATCAGTGGTATTCGCAGCTTCCTGCTTTGCAACTTCATCAACGTTCCAGAATCGGCTTGTGGTGATGCGGACTTCTTATTATCAGAGTTCAAAGGTAATTGGGGCAAATTGCTAGTCTGAACCATGACTTTCTCTCTCGCAGGTGGCTCCATGGTTCATATGCTTCCCTCAACGAACCAAGGTTGGGAAATCAAATCCAGCAAAGCATGTTACCACGGTACATAGAGGCTCGCGATGAACTGCTGGGAAGGAAAGTAGAAACTAGGACTAAGACGGAATATTCCGTTGGTTTGTGTATCTTTAAAAAAAAGGGGGTTATGAGAATTGATCACCGCAAAACAAGTCAGCCCCAACGTCTTTGCAGCCCGCCAATATTCTTGGGGAAGGGAAATTTTGGCATTTACACTAGACCCGCAGAGCAGTTTGTATGGTTGCGGAGATAAAACCTCGGAGACTCTTAACCGCGCCAGCTGCCTCAGTCCCAGGATGTCGACATTTTCATAGCCACTAGTCCAAACCAAGAGGTGCACATCACACCACTTCAGTTGCCTTTGTTTTCTTCGCCGTCTCATTCTAGGCGCACAGTAATCTTGTGTAACTACTGACCTCGACTCTCTTAGATTTCTGGTTGAAGCTAAATCGGAACACCTTCTGGCCATCATTCCGCCAAAAGTATGTTGTCATTTTAGGCATATCATAGGCGCTGCGCCATATATTGAGCCCTCCTGGTTCATACGTTCCCAAAAAACGTTCGTATCAATCTGGCCATTTATGCTCCAGCATCCCTACACAAAATTCATTCGGTACCCGGACTTCAAAGCGTGCTGTATGCCGTATGTGATATGGGGTTGGAGATTAGAGAAAGACAGCTAACACACGGTCAATATTTGTTGACTCTTAGAGCCCTTGACTGCCGTCAAGCAAAGACCATGCTCTATTGTTCAGCTCACATGCATGGTATGGGATCTCAGAGGCCTGCCGCGAAAACTTGAATTGGAAACGCTTTGGTCACGGGCTGGACTCGCGCCTGTAGCTTGGTAGGCCCGAGCGGATCCTGTGTGATCCTTGCACAGAGACCTCCCGATCTGCCATCTCTGGCCTTGTGGGGGTGGTGTCTGTTGAGCCTCACCCCCTCGTAAGTGCAGATTCGTGACTTTCGCTTATGCCGTCTCAATTCAGGATTCCACTTGCAGGCGAGGTGCAATATTACATACAATCTTTCGGCTGCCATAAAGCACTACATACTGCGTATTCCTATCTGTCCAGCACTCTCATGGTACTCATGCGAAGCTGGCAGGCTTTGGCATCTAGACCTTCGAGCTAGCTTTCCTGGGCTGTCAGCACACTACGGCTAGCAGTACTGCTTTAAGTTGATTGGCAGTCCGTTCTCTTTCACACCCTCAGAATACCCCTGCGCACGAGACAATTCGCACTTGGTTTTGTTCCTGCATTCTAATAGCGGCACGTCATTTCTTGTATATGCAGTGCCAGCCTTCAACGCCCACAAGTGAGCCAAGTCAGCCCAGAAGATTACCACGCATCTAGTCTGTCCAGGTTATTCTAGCGTGCGACGCTAAGTAGGGCTACGTTTTAAGGTCGAACTCAACCGCCACGCAACGTAAGCTTACCGGGCATCATCAACGCAGACGAGAATGCAACGGGTTGCGAAAGTACCGCTCTCCCGGCCGACCGGATCGCATGCTGATAATGGGCTGTGGGCACCGCCTTCCCCCTATTTGTCCAGTATTCGCTGGAGGGATCGTTGACTCAAAGCGTGCGCCAGCATTTCTGTTAAGACAACTCATCGGCGGCCTTGAGCGACCGCGATTAGAAGGCGTGGTGTGCAATCCGAACCACCATTCCCCGGTCATAATCCTGTCTGGTCTCGTCAAGTATGCTGATAAGGTGTGGTCTGTGTGACTCGCTCGCACAGACACGCGCAACGATGTCGGATGACAGGTGACAGTTGAACTCTATTACAATTCCTCAATACCATTGACAGAGTCACCATAGATTTCCTAGAAGATTGACCTAATCCATTTACTTTCAGGGTTTTCTTTTTATATGGGACCTGCTGCGTTGCGGGTGGCCTGTCAAATGTTCTTATCAGTGAATGATTCAGTGCATGGACCACTGTGCTTCTCATTTGGTATCTCAACAAAACCAGATTCGTTGCATCCTCAAAAATAATCCCCAAATGATTGTCTAGGGGGAGACTAGAGGCAGTGGTCCAAGTGCCGGCCTGGGGTACAGCTCATATGGAGAGTGCGTTAAGGCTTGGCGACGAACGGTGGGTCATCAGCGTGTGTTTAGTCATGCTCCATGACTCTAGTGTCAGGTGTCAATCACCGGCCAAAAGACTGCCAAATGGGGAGATGCAAGTGATTACGCAGAGATCCTTCAAGGGACTTATGGGCCTAGGATTCCATCATGAATTAACCCAAATACGGAAGTTCCAAAGGATCCGCGCTCGAACCCGCGCTAATCTCGAATCCCGGAGCACGGGGGATCGAGTGTTCATGGTCTTGACTCGGGACGTGTCGAACTAGACTCTTTGGACCAGGAATGAGAACTCTGGGGATCTACGGCATGCATTACTTATGGGCCCTTGTTACAACACCCCGCGTCTCTACAAGTGGATGTGCTTTGACTCGCCAAGAGGTCCGTCAATTCACACATTTTATAATTTCCTCGACGTGAGCCACACAGCTCTGAGATAGCAATGGGTCAAATAGAATTTCAGTGGCAGGGCCTTCATGGCCATTCAATGTATACACGTTTGATTAAGCTTTAGCTTCGTCCTCGTTCCCGAAGCCTCTACACAGAATCTACAATCCGTCAATCTCGCGTGGCGTTCAGAGGGCGGGTGGGGTCTTTCAAGGAAGCCAGTGGGTTCGCCCAGAGCCCGCGGATTGCCCACTATAAGGGCCGGGGGGCATCAGCCCTCCAGCCTTGGACATGCGCTAGACACTACTACTACGTAGTACACTCCAACTCAACGGCGCTATCCCTTGCAACTAGGTAAGCTAAGATTCAACGGGAAATTTTGCGTGATGGTCGAGTCAAAGATCTCCACAGTCATGTGCCGGGTGCTTGGAACGCCGTATCTAGACCCACAAAACAGGGCCTGAATCAAGATACGGCCCAGGATACCCCATACGCACTGGATAAGCTATTGTATGCTTTAATTTCAAGGTCAAAGGGGACGATACATATACCGAGACCATCTGCGCTCGACGAATGTACCAACTCTATTCTGGTGAATCTCAGTTATAGCCTCGTCTGCATCTCGTGCTTGTCGTCGCGTATCTGATATCGTCATTTCGTAGGCTCTCACTGCGGCCTCACAGTCATTCCCAATTGTTTCCTGCACGATTCATCTCTTGAAGATGTCGTCATTCGATGAGACAAGACGAGGGTTCCTCGTCCCGGAATGGTTCCAGGAGCAGCCAGTGAGCACTTGTACATGGGTCATCATTGAGCCCACGGCTGACTTGAGAAGGTTACAAGCGACAACATGAACCTGGCATCGATCTTCCTGGGCCTTTCCTTGGGCTGTGCGCTCTTCTCGGGTGTCAAAGCCTTGCGACAGACATGGCAAGTTTGGAAACGATACAAATCCGGGAACGCATATATCACAAGTATGTCTCATCGATCAAAGAGACTCGTCGTAATCGCTGACATGTCGCAAACAGTGATTTGGCTTCATTGGCTCGCCAACGTTGCGCTGGGTTTCATCAATTGGCTGTACATGTGGGGATCTATACCACCTAGGTACGTGTATCCTGCTCTTCATTGTAGTCTCTGTGGCCCCGCTGATTTGGTTATCGAGTCCAGCTTCTGGCTATGGGTGGGTATCCGTAAGTAGCTCCTTTTACCTTTCCTGACCGGGAAATCATTGCTAACAAGGTGGGTTAAAGTCATCGTTTGGGTTGTTCAGACACAGTTCCTCGTCCAGATTATCATCAACCGAATCGCGCTACTGATGATGGTCCGTTCACACGCAACACGGTAAGCACATCACAGATGCAGACCTGTAGTTCAAGATCCAACCGCTTACTCAGAAAAGATTGAAATGGGGAGTCGCAGCGATCATGACAGTCATTAACGTCAGCGTTTTTTGCATCTGGATCCCCGCAAAGTTGCAGATTAACGAGACTTACATCCAGAGTGAGCTTCCGATATGCCAACACCCATTCATGCCTGAAGCTAACCATAACCTCTAGTCAACAATGTTTGGGATCGTGTTGAGAAATGTATCTTTCTCGTCATTGATTTGCTCCTTAACATCTACTTCATCCACATGGTCAAATCACGCCTGATTTCCAACGGACTCACCAAGTACAATCGACTGCTCCGTGTCAATATCCTCATGGTGGTCATCAACATCTCGCTTGATGTGAGAACAACCCTCCTGGCTTACCAGATCCTGAAAACTGATAGATAATAGGTTGTCTTTATTGGACTCATGTCTCTCCCCAATGCCCTGGTGTAAGAATATCCTGCGACCCATTCACCCCACCTCCAGAGTCTAGTTGTCCTGTTTCTGACACATTAGGGACGCAGGTATCTCAACTTCCAATCCTTTGCCTACATGGCGAAACTCCACATCGAAATGAACATGGCCGAGCTCATTGGCAAGGTCGTCCGAGCCTCCAACAACGATCGCACGCCCTCGAGTCACAACCAACGGTACGGCAAGAAAGGAAGCTCGGCGGGCAAGACGAAGCAGACATTCCTCGATACGCTCAGCCGCGGGGCAGGAAATTGGCGCACCGCCGAGCACAGATCACACGTGGAGCTGGGAAGCCGCGAGTACGTCAGCGATGGCGAGCACCACGGTCGCGAGCTCGCCGGCATCAAGAGGACCATCGTCACCGAGGTGGTGCACGCGCCGGTAGAAGACGATGGAATCAAAAGCGAGAGCAGCTCGGAGCGACACTTGAAGTCTCCCTCTATATCCGAAACACCATAGAGAAGACCACTCAAGCTGTGCCTGTCACCTGTACCTATTTTGCGCCCTCTGAAAGCGCTTGGCCCTGTCTGAAAACTTTGCCGACAGGCGTGGACCAGCGACCTTGTAATGCAACGAATTTATATAGTCTGTAATTAGTGATATATACCAGATAGTAGATCCTCGAAAGATCTGAAGCGATTCATTCATGCCATAGTAGTTCAAATGTGGAACGTTCACGGACCTCAAAGATCCAATTCTTGCTGCAGCTTTACCGATGATGGCCCTAATGCGCATTACTCTTAATGCTGGGGCGTTTGTGGAGGACCAATCACGCTCAGCTCTTTAGGGTTGGTCGAAGTCGTACCACTATTGTCAATCAGTATTGGGACACTGGAGTAAAACACTTATGACAGAACTTCTTACTATTAACACATACCTGGTGTATAAGGCTGTAAGCGGAACTCTGCATACTTATATCGTGGTACATTCTCAATTAGTTGGGCTTGTCGCATTGGAGACTTTCTACCGGAACATGATTTTTGGTGGCGAGGTCGTCATGGCCGCATTGATCGTAATTTATGTACTGGTAGTTGTGTGATTTCTAGTATTAGGAGTGACAGAAGCAGTAATAGGGGGTTTTATTGTGTGACAATTAAAAGCCCACCGAGCCATACTCGGTACGGGTCGCTATTATATAGGAACTATTAAGCGGTTATCCCCCGTCCTTACCACAATTATGGATCCCGTTCTTGGAATCCTATAGAATTCCGGTGGTGATTCCGTTGATTCCGGTGTTTACCACCTCAAACAGGCCACGTCAACTACACGATGAAGTTTCTCCGTCCAGCGCTGGCCGTAGTAGAATTTATGACGCCTAGTTACAATCGATTTTATGTGGTTGAAGCTGCCGGCAATTTTCTTCCGGGGCTCTCCGGCCCGCAGAACTTTTCCCGTACGGCGATCGAGGTTTAGAATGAGGCCTATTCTTTAGTACGCTAGAATAGACGAATACAACACACAACACATAACAATTCTTTTCTTTTTTCTCTTTTTTTTTTTTTTTTTTTTTTCTTTTCTCTTTAATCGATTTCGTGAATACCTGGTCATCTCCATAGGGAATTCTATACATACGCCTGCAAGGGATGCTATTGAGTATGTATATTCGTTGACTGTCGCAGCGGTTCATGATCATAGGGTGATTCTAAGGAAGGGAAGGATGGACCACGGAATTAACTGGGCTGGAGGGGAGAAGTGAAAGTTGAGAGCTGTAAACATTCAATAGAACACATTTTCAGAGAGAGTGAGACATCTCTAGATTTATCTTAAATAGTATAAGACCTGCCTCTGTCTAGATTTCGCTCAACGATTTTCATTGCCAATTAAATGCAGCCGCTCGCCCTACTCATAACTTTGACTTCATGTTGACATGTATAGCTTTGACTGTAGAGTACGCTTCGAGTCCTGCCTCGCCAAGCTCCCTCCCGATGCCACTCTGCTTGACACCTCCGAAAGGGATACGCCAATCGCTGTCGTTGCTCGAGTTGATCCACACCATGCCTGCTTCGATGCGACGAGCAACACGGTGAGCTTTGGTTAGGTTGGTCGTGAAGACCGCGCTGCCGAGGCCGTACTGAGTCCCATTGCATAGATCAATCGCTTCCTCTTCCAAGCCGAACCTGGTGATTGTGACGAATGGCCCAAATACTTCATCTTGAAAGATTTGCATCTGGGGCTTGACACCCGTGAATACTGTGGGTTGTATGAAATATCCTTTGCCACCTGCATCAACCTGAGGCTGTCCGCCAACTTCGAGTCTAGCTCCTTCCTCTCTGCCTACGCGGATAAAGTCCTTGATGCGATCGAGCTGTCCCTTGCTGACCTGAGGGCCCTGGAATGTGTTGGAATCGAACGGATTGCCGACGACAGAGAGTTCTTGAATCTGTTTCTTGAAGGCCTCTAGGAAACGATCATAGATGCCGTCTTGGACGAGAATACGAGATGTTGCGGTGCATATCTGGCCCTGGTTCGACATGATGCCCATGTGCGCCCACTCTACAGCATTCTCCAGCTCTGCGTCGTCGAACACCACAAGTGGACTCTTCCCACCTGTTTCGAGGGTGATGTTTTTCAGGTTGTTGGCAGCCATTTTCATAATATCCTTTGCCGTTGCTGTTGATCCCGTGAATGCAATCTTGTCTACGTCCATATGGCCCGCAAGTGCCTTGCCCGCTTCAGCACCAAAGCCATTAATTATGTTTACCACCCCTGGTGGAAATCCGGCTTGCGTGATGAGGTTGGCAAAGTAGAGGATCGAGAGTGGTGTTTGCTCGGCTGGTTTCAATACCACTGTGTTTCCACAAGCAAGGGCTGGGCCGAGCTTCCAGGCGGCCATGGCCAGGGGATAATTCCAGCTATACAACGATAATTAACACCAAATATCAAACTCTGAAGACGCAGCGATGTAGTGATACTCACGGTATGATTTGCCCGCAAACCCCAACAGGCTCACGAATTGTATAAGCAAGTTTGTCCGGTGTGGTTTCGATGACTTGACCAAAGATCTTGTCTGCAAATCCAGCGTAGTATCTGAGTGTGCCTGCAACCTCGGCCATGTCTTCTCCCAAAGCGACTGAGAATGGCTTTCCATTGTCCCAAGTCTCAATAGTTGCTAGGGTCTCCTTGTGCTCGTCCACCAGTTCCGCCAGACGATGGAGTAGATGTCCCCTTTCTGTGCCTGGGAGATCACGCCAGCTGGAGTCTTTGAGCGCCTTGCGAGCTGCAGCCACAGCGTCGTTGACGTCTTGCTCGGATCCAGCTTGCACAGCTACTATCGTCTTTTCAGTACTATATGTGACATCAGTACCTTGGGACTTTGAGAAGAGGTGAAGTCGGTTGGCTTACGAAGGATCAATAGATGTAACGACTTTCCCAGTCGATGACTTGACCCATTTTCCGCCAATAAACAGACCAGTGGGCTGCGAATAAGTCAGTCCATTAGGAGCTGTCAGCTGCACCACTTGTTCGTCCGTCATGTTAAGTGACCAGTGTAGCTCGAAGCTTGGATATGGGATCCTTTCTGATGTTCAACGTTATGGCTACAGAGGTATTAGCTATAACGAGAAACCGCGATGAAAACAACCGTTCAAGGATAAGGTCGTCTGTGGTGATGGATTCTGACGGGGAGTGACTGTGCCGGATTGGAAATATGCGCCGTAGATTGTGATAGGACAAGAAATGAAGCCACACGATGATGACAATACGGGAGAAGATGTCCAAGGACAGTCTAGTTAGGACATGCACGTGCCTGGCGATAGCGCAAGCTGCAAGCCCCGTATTGCAGCGCCGCCACTAGCGCCAGTCCGCGGTCGGGTCCGGGCTACAATGCATTAAGCTCCACTAAGGCGATCACTAAACCTGATCAGGCGAAAAAGTACCGACTCCACGTTATCAGTTGATGTCATCTTCGAGAAGCTAGAATCAAGCCGGAACCAATGGAATTTCATATCAGCTTTGATGCCGACGTGTGACATTACATAGCTTGTAACTCTATCTGTGCTGTTGAGTAACGCTTTCTGCTGTCCTAACCAACCGTTGAACCTTCATGCACCAGCCCCGCACTCACAATGGCACATAACTTTGTCTTCACGAGGACTGTCTGCACAGTTGCAGAGGATTGGGCAGTGCTTTTGGTGGCTGTGGTGGCATTGTGTCATCGGCCACAGCTATTTAGGTCAATTCCGCGAGCTTCCCACTGGGAAATTAGTTAGCTCCTCAAGTGTCCTCGTCCTCAACTTGCGCTCGGTCTACTTGCAAGTGAACCACTTTCATGTGAGGCTCAGGTTTCGACCATTCCATCAATCAAACTCTATGGTGTGAAATTATAGATAGTAGATAAAGAGCTTGATGAGAACCTCGTACGTGGTCTGTACGGTTCTCCCTTAGTTAGTCCTCACGGCTGGGAGCTGGAGCTTCCCTCCTTCTCCCTCGCCACCACACAATACACGTATTCACCAGTATTGCGTGCCCATCAGAGCTTTATTTGACTAGCTTTAATACAAATGAGATTTGACTCTACGTACATATGAATAGCATGATAAACACTTTTTAGCCCATAGCTAATTCTTGGTGACCAGATCGCTGCTCTCCAAGTGAGTCCTCTTAGCTTCGTCGATTCCACCACCCCTCAAGGCGGGTACACATCCATCGATACTTTCAATTTGCATGAAACTAGAGCGTCCTTTAAAGAACCAGAAACCCACAGCCACAATGAGCATGATTCCAAAGACAGCAATCGCATAATTCATGTCCTCTGGGGCCGGATCTGGAGATCCGGGGAAGAAAAAGAAAACAGTAGTAATACAACAGTAAATGGCGGCAATCCAGTTGATAGTCGGGCCGAACTTGCCAAGTTTGAAGGGGCCAGGCGGAAGTTTGTCACGCCCAACTGACAACAGCGTGATGATGGGCAATCCGTAGGAAATTGTCAGGGCAATGGTACTAACGCTAAGAATGGCCTCCAGCACGGTGCTGGAGAATGTATAGAGAACGCCGACAAGGCTGATGACAATGCCTTGTGCCACGATGGCACGCAGAGGTGCCTTCCAGGTCTCATTAACATGGGCAAGGTAGTTGCTCCAAGGTAGACCGCCATCTCTGGCAAAGCCCCAGGTCAGGCGAGATCCTGAAGTGACGATACTGACCCCCTGTCCGATGCCGTTGAAGATGAAGATTGAAAGCAAAACACAGCCTCCATTGACTCCCAGCACGGATGATAGGAGGTCCATGAAGGGCAACCCCGTAACAGGGTCAAGAATGTCATCCAGCGACTGGATGCTTGCCAAGCAAACAACCATGAAGATGAACCCAGTCAAGGCACCGCATAGAACCGAGAGCCAGATGATCTTGGGGATATTGGTGCGAGGATGAGGGATCTCTTCAACCATGTGAATCGCCGAGTCGAAAGCCGTGAGCCCATAAGCGGCCTGTAGGAGACCCATGAACCACGTAACGCCGTCGCTCCAGCCGGTCTGGTTCAGCCATGCCCCAAATATGAAGTCTGCTGGTTGGAATTCCAGGTTGTCTTTGGTGCCGACCGAGATGAGCAGAGCCAGGGAGATGACAAAGAACAGCCCGATGAATGTGACGCCGACGACATTGTTGAACGTCGGCAAAATACTATCCCTACGACAGCACACCATGTTGATGATGCTCATGAGTGCAGTTATGCCAATAAAGACCAAGAACTCCAACCATCCGGTGCCGCCACCCTCCCAGTCTGGGTCGAACAGGAGCTTCATCCCCAGTATGAAGTCGGTCATGAATGCATTCTGCGAGGCACACAACGTCCACCAGCCGAACGTATTGATCCAAGCACACATGTAGCTGCAAAAGCGTCCCAGGCGTGTGGGCCACAGGTGGGATATCCAGAAGGCCTGTCCCAGAGTCGTAGGCATCGCGCTCACCAGCTCGCCCAGAGAGACGGCCACGCAAATGTTGCAGAACAGGACCAGCACGAGACCCCAAAGAATGGCGATGGGGCCGCCATTAGTGAGTCCGCTCGATAACCCTTGCGCAAAGGTTGACCATGTTCCCAAGACGCAGAAGCTCAGAGCGAGCATGCTCCATATGCTGAACTTTCGGGCCAGGGCCTGCTCGTGACCGAGGGCGGCCAGGTCCAGCGCATCTTCGTCGTAACCGTGTTCACGGATGTTCTTTTCGATCTTGGAGTTGTCGGATTCATGGTTATCCATCTTGTCCTGAGTAGAGGCGGAATAGTGCGACGTCGAAGGTGACAGCGACTCTCATTCCCAAAAAGAGGTTGATGACTCAGTGTGTGGCTGGTTGAAAGGTGTCCGGAGTTTTAGGCAGACAATAGTAATCGAGAGGGCTTGTTGGTGACGACTATTTGGGTTGGTGAGCGCCGACGAGGATGGTTCATGTACTTCAATCTTGGAACTTCTCTCGCAATGTTCGAGGATCCTGTATCAAGCCCTCACATTCCCTCCCAGATGAGTCGTTCCACAGCGATAGGCCACTGATCCAAAGCGGTTTGGACTCGTCGGGTCTAGCTGCCAAGAACGGGATAGTGGTCGATCCCCAGTCTATCCGAAGGGCTGCAGATATGCGTGACCCAACAACGGCATGGAGTTGATTAAAATCGAGTGTACGTAAAGGATTGCCTCGTGTACTCACCCCTTAGACCACCGCCAGTCTGGGGCAGAAGTCCACGCATTTGGGATTCCCCGGATTTCGGATCTGCCGACTTTGCTAGCGCGTCAAGGCGACGGGACTTGATGCCCGCGATAGGTTTAGTTGCTCTATATGGCTGATAAGCGCTCCCCACAATACTGACTGAATCATGGCATCGCGTAATGGACTGGCCAATGCGAAGTCTTACTTTACACTAGAGCCTGCAAGGTTCTTGGCCGCATCGACGAGCATCTCTCATCGTTTGACACATAGTATCAGCTTGTCGACTTCTGATAGGCCTGCCGAATGACGCTGGACTGGCTGAACGGTCGACTCCGTTATGAAGACCCGCTATTTTGCGGCCGGTCTTGGCAAGTTCCGCCGGCCGTTGTTCGATGAGGTGGCTATAAAGTCTATTTCGAAAGGCTTCACGTCTTGTTGCAGATCAATCAATTCGACCCGGATATCTTCTGACAGAACAGGCCAGAGTCACTACCAACGCTTGACTGTTCAAGCACTTACTGCTAGCAACGCCTCACACACCCGAACGTATGGCATATACTCACAGCAAGAATGACGCTAGACACCTTAACCATTCCCGGCTACACAATATATCGGGAAGAGCAAGATGGTTCCTCTCAAGTAGAACCGAGCTCAATTCGGCCCCCACTTCATCCTCTGGGTAAGCAATCGCAGTCCATCTCGTGTCCATGCTGGAGGGATCCTGACTTACAAGTTCCACAGATCAGCTATCGATTGAAGAGATCTCTGCTACGGCCAAGATCATTCGAAATCATGCTGGATCTCACGAAGTGAAGTTCAACTGCATCACCTTGCGCGAACCCCGCAAGAGTGAATACGCAGCATTCAAGTCCGGCCAGACGTCTACACTCGACCGCCGAGCGTTTGCCATTGTCATCGAGAAGAGCTCTGGTAAAGTAGCTGAAGTTGTCGTCAACCTTACCAACGCCAAAGTCGAGGACTGGAAGGTGTTGGACGATGTCGCTCCCACCTTGACCCTCGAGGATCTGGATGTCTGCGAGCGCATCTGCCGCACTGACGAGCGCGTGGTCAAGGTATGCCGCGAGATCGGCATCACTGATATGTCCAAGGTCTTCCTAGACGCTTGGGCGATTGGCTTCGACAACCGTTGGGGCATGGAACGCCGCCTGCAGCAGGGCCTGGCATATTATCGTGACTCGGTCTCCGACAACCAATACGCTCATCCTCTCGACTTCAGTGTGGTTCTCGACACTGACAAGGAGGAGGTCTTGGCTGTTGACGTGCGCCTGGTCAATGGCCAACGAACCCAGGTACCTTTTGAGCAGTACAACTACCTTCCGGAGTTCATTGGTAATGGATATGTCCATGATAGCCTGAAGCCCATCGACATCACCCAGCCCGAGGGCCCCTCCTTTCGCATCAAGAACAACCAGCTCCACTGGGCCGGCTTCAAGATGCACATCGGGTTTAACTACCGCGAAGGCATCGTCTTATCCGATGTGAGCATGTACGACATGTACGAGAAGCGAGAGCGTGAACTGTTCAACCGAATCAGCGTGGTCGAGATGGTGGTGCCTTACGGCAACCCTCAGGCCCCTCACCAGAGGAAGCACGCGTTCGATGTTGGCGAATATGGCACTGGCCTGATGACCAACAGTCTCAAGTTGGGCTGCGATTGCAAGGGTGTCATCCAGTATCTGGATGCTGTGCTCTCCACAGCTGATGGTTTCCCAGCGGTCATCAAGAATGCCATTTGCATTCATGAGGAGGACAACGGTTTGCTGTACAAGCATACCGACTACCGTGATGGCTCCGTCATTTCGGCCAGAGATAGACGTCTCATCATCTCGCAGATCATCACTGCAGCTAATTACGAGTACGCCTTCTATCACATCTTCACCCTGGATGGTACCTACAAGCTTGAAATAAAGCTGACTGGTATGCTCAACACCTACTGTCTTCATTCCTCCGAGACAGCAGCTCCCTACGGTACGGAAGTGGCTCGCGGAATCGATGCCCACAACCACCAGCACATTTTCTCCTTGCGCGTGGACCCTGCGATTGATGGACCCAGTAATAGTGTCATCCAGCAGGACGCGGTGGCATCCGAACACCCCGTCGGCTCGGAGGAGAACATGTACGGGAATGCTTTCTTGTCGAAGCCCACACCATTGCGGACTGCGAAGGACGGAGTTAGGGATTATTGTCACGAGACCAGCCGGGCTTGGGCGATTGTGAACCCTCAAAGCATCAATCCCTCCTCCAAGAAGCCTGTCTCGTACAAGATCATCAACAACAATTGCCCGCCTCTCCTAGCCAAGCCCGGCAGCATGGTCCACGGGCGCGCCGCTTTTGCGCGCCACAGCCTGTGGGTCTTGCCCTACAAAGACTACGAGCTCTTCCCGGCAGGCGACTACGTATGCCAAAGCGCCGGCCAGCTTGGCCATCCCCACAACTCGACTATTGTTGACTGGGCCGAAAGGGATGAAGCCATCGAGAACACGGACATCGTCTGCTATATCCAATTTGGTCTCACTCATTTCCCTCGTACCGAGGACTTTCCCATCATGCCGGCCGAGCCCGTCAGCGTTATGCTTCGCGCATCCAATTTCTTCGTCAGGAATCCTGCTCTGTGGGTTCCGCCGACTGCCGTCAACAAGGACACGTCGTCTCAGTATGCTGCTTCGGCGGATGATACACCTGCGCTGAGCTCATGCTGCTCCGTCCCGAAGGTTCCGAGCAAGTTGTAGGTCAGACATTGTGACTGCACACACTTATCCGGGAAGCCAATTGATAGCGATTTAAATAATGTGGAGATTATGCCGTATTCAACATGTCTTGAAGCATGAAGAGGTTCGCATCGATTAGCTTAGCAGTAATTTCATGTTGAATTTGTCCGTAGTCAATCCGATCTCATTGCATAGTACTCCAAATATTTACCCTACCATGCACACCTGGGGTTGCGTGAAATCAGGAGGTCCTCTTTTGGATGAAACAGTCCTGGGAGGTGGCCTTGTGCGACTTTGTCGCTGATCGTCTGCGGGGCTTGATGTTTCTAGGGCGCGAAGCCTCATACTGCTTCATTGCATGCCGTCGTTTTTGGGGGATGCATACCCGGATACCCGCGAATAGCAAGACTGTGATACCCACCGGCACAAACTGCGCGCCTACCAACAAGTCCTTACCTCCCGAAGTTCCACTTGCGATATGCGATACGCTGATGCTATAAAGCAGCTTACACTATTCGCGTAACAGACTCTACACCCCAACTTTCACGGCGCATTTTTCTTCTGGACCAAGCGGAGGACATTTGCATGACATGTCCCATCAACGAGAACCACGATCTCCTTGGGTTCGACACGTAGACCTCGATTATCTGTCAGCAAAGCATGGTAGTTTGGACCTGCATACTTGACCATTCAATCAACATTCGGGTAAGAAGTGCCTCCATCGAAGGCTGTGACGTCACGTTGGGTGGCCCAGACGGCTTGCATTCAGCACACACTTGTCCGGCCACATCAGATACATCACATTCTAAAACTGATCGTCCATTGGTTCTAATAGTGAGAAATTTTATTCTTACAGCGTGCATGGCCGCGTCAAATTGTTATCTACGAGTGTTACCAGCGAGTGTGGATCTGGATGACTGGATCAGATTTACTTAGCCTGTCTCCATATCAATCCATTCGCGTACGTATCAAGGCCAGGAGCTTAGACATGTGACGGGCAATGTAGCCGGTTGCATATAATTCTGGTGCGAGCATACATGACTCATGTTGGTCGTTTCGGCCCATCCTATGCCACCCACGGGCGGCCATCACGAGGCCCTGCGGGTTGCGTCGGATAGAGCTCCAAAGGTGGGTACTTCCGTTTTGATGGGTGGAAACAATGTCCGGTCAGAGGTATTCATACAAAGGCTCCCCCAAGAAGTTACTGCTAAGGCCATAAACCCTTTGACAACACATCTTTTTGTGGAAACATACTCGTGGCTCTCTTATAGTACGAAATTCATGAATTTGCTCTACATTAGCATACAATAGTGTGCCCTGGAACGACCAATTCTGAGAAATTCTTTCCTCGGCCACACCACCAGTCCACGGCTTTACAATTGAAGCTAACCCCACAAAGACACTTTGAAGTCTTCACTTCACAATGGCGTCGGTTGACCCTGAATATGGTATCGCTATCGAGATGCCTTCAATTGCCCTTATTGGTGAGGTCCGTGGGATGTTAGAACAGTGCAAATCCGAGATTATTGGATCAGATGTTACCTCAATCACCGACACTTCGTCATTGACGATGGATCATCAATACTTTCTCAGGATGGCAGAGATGATACTTAAACTACTCTCTTGGATTACAAACTATAATACCTCAAAGCTTGACTATAACCCCAACATATCATACTTCTCCATTACCATAATTCCAACGGACGGCACTGGTAAGTCAGTCATTCACGAACGAGTCTTCAAATATACTTTATCTAAGTATAATCAGGCGCGCCCAGTTTGGTGATGCAACGAGCGCACGACGTGTTGAAAAGACATTCGTTCAAAGACATACTAAGGCCAAGTCAAACGTATTGAGGAATTAGCGGCGGAACAGATGAAGGTGACTGATGTGGAACTAATACAATGTCTCCAGCCTTTGATTGAGATCGACTAATCACAAGGACAACTTAGCTCATTGGATACGAACTGTTATATCATTTGTTCCAGAGCAGCCGCTCCGACCATCACAAACGCATCTGTGGTGAATATGGTCAGGAGTACTAGACGAAGAGCAAGAGCAGACATCTCACGGAGAGATTGGGAAGTCTTAAACTGTGTCTGTGAATGCGCATCCTTCATATTCCTTCTTTACACCAAGCAAAAGCTTCGTATACGAGCAGATGATGTCAGCAAATTAATGCACACTTTCATCACAAGGCCGGGAGAACAAACTACGGCCGGAATTTCGTTGATACCTCCTCCACTTGGTAAGTATACTAGATAAATATGTGAAGCGATGCTAACAATTAATAAACCTATAGATAACTGGTATTCTGTGGAGAGCAGTCCCAACATGGATCCACAAACAACGTCAGCCATCACCATAACATTTCCAGGCGAATATCCAGAGTTTTCAACAGATTACAGGTGGATGGAATGGACTCAGTTGCACGGAAATCCCCCCAAATCGATGTCAAGAGTCGCCATCTGGGGTGCTCGGAGGGAAAATAATACGACGTGGAGCAGCTTGATGACTTTCTCAGATGACACAGCTGCCACCGCTTACTCAAAGAAACTCGAGAACTTACTTGCATCCACCAACAGCGAATCACGCATCGAGGTAGCTTCGCATTGGATGATAGGCTTCCAATATGTCTATCGACTGGGATTGAATGACGCGCGTCTACCTTTGGTGAAAGTCACAGAGAGGATATGCCAACTCGTAAGTGAGGCCCTTGCTATATACAATCAGAGATATGTTTATCCATAGTTGGGACAGAAATATCAAAACATATCGGCGCCCACCATCGGAGGGGCACATGCATGCTTGATGCTCATGAACCACCTCGAGTATTATCAGCAACTGATACAGTCCTTCCAAGTCACATTCACGCGCAGTGTGGGTCAGGCGAAGTTCGAGGGTCATAGGACTTGTGCTTTTCGAAGCCAGGTGTATAGTTGGTTTTGCTATGGGGGCTTGGGTCGGGGTGGCTGCCATTGTTGGTCACTTTGCGGTTGTTCAGCTGTCCGGATACCTGCGAAAAAGGAAATCGCATATCAAAGGTGTGATTCGGTGCAAGAAAACAAAAGATAAAGTTTCTGACATAGAATAATCAATCTTGAACAACATTGACATGAACCTCCCTTCCCCAACATTGCCAAGTAAAAGGCGCCATCCTACCCAAACAAGGTCTTCAAACCTGTTGATGCCATGACATCTAACCAATGTGTTTTGCGAGGCATATCAATTTCACTGTCAAAAGCCTCCCAAGTCGCCTTCATTAACTTTTGCGCCACACGTATAGGCTTCGGCGGTAGAACTTGCTCAAGCTGTCCCAACCTTTCCATGACGAGCTTCCTCGCACAGCTGACACCGAATGCATCTGACGTTGATAGTCCACTTTGCACTGGAGAGATCGACGACGAACGATTTGGGAGGGATTCCTGTGCGCCAATGGCGAGGAGACTAGTGATATCGCCAGACAGAGAACCAAGACGAATTGAAGATGAGATATCCTCGTTGTACCTGAGGCAGCTCCCAGCTGACAGATAGAGAAGAGGCTGAATGCATCGCAAATCCGAGCTTGGTGGTATCCTTTGCAGGATCGTCGTCAAGTGTAGTGCGAGCGGCATCAGCCAAATGCTGTCCGGAACGAGTCCATCAGGTCCGATTTTCTTTGGAATGCGTCGGGCAACAAGGTCAGGAAACGTCTGATAGAGCTGAAGTAATGATGCGATCCGATAGCTTTCCGTAGTATCGCGCAGGTGTACCCATCGCATATCATCCGGTTGTTGATCATCTGGTTGGATGACTGTAGACTCGACAAGAAGGGCCTCCTCGAGAGCTTGTGCCGTGTCGATAGCATCCAGTGCCTGACTTAGACTTTCTCGAGTAATGATCTGGCCTTGCCGCCTCACACACTCTCTCCGGCATAGCGAAATGACATCTCCAAACAAGCCGAGTAAATCAGGAGAGACGCCAGTCCAAGCGTGAGGTTTCGTGGGGAGCTGTCGCTTAAAGACCTCACCAGGCGATGCTTGCCGGGGTACAGTCGCTTCTCGTTCTCCAGCCACGTGACGTAACATCTCCTCGTATTTCATGCAGCCACGGAAGAAGTCTAGGAGCTCTCGATCCTCTTCTGATAAACTTTCACTTCTCAGCTGGAAGTGGCGCAATAGCCTTCGGGCTTGGCGAAAGAAGAGTGCCCCTGTCCTTTGAGGGTTGTCCCAACACATGGATGATCCCATGCAGAACAACCCGAGCATGAGACCCTTTGGAAATTGCAGTACACCTGGATCGGCTGTGTAAAGCTCTGTTAACTCTTCGCTGATCGCTTCGACGGCCAACAAGGGAGCAGAACTCGCAATCCCCTTCATATCAGGCATAGACTCTACCAAAGCTGCCGCCGACATACTCTGAAGAGAGTGGAAGACGATTCCGGAAGAGCCCCAGAGCGATGCTGCCACGGACCTGAAAGGATTGCTTTCCGAATCAAAGGCGGACCAATAGCAACACACCGAGCTAAACCAATGCTGCACCAAGAACGTCGGATAATCGACTAAACCAGCTGCCGGGGAGCCCAACATCATGAGTTGGTCCAGACTAACATCGGAGCTGCTGGAGACTGTAGGCGAACTCATGCCAGGCGAGGTCGTTGTAGGAGCATAGTGATCTTCACCAACCCAACCAGAGTCAGTTACCGAGGAGGCGGTCCGGGGATTGGCATCAACAGGGCAGCTAGTTGTCGTGGCTGGCGGTGCATCGATAATCGTTGGCGTCCTTGTGGACAGAGCTGGTGAATGGTAGCCAGTCAGGGACACGAAAGACTCTGGGCAAGTTTGAGCTCCATAATCGTAATTCGGGATTGGAGTTGACCTTAGCTCGACCCCGGCTTGGCCACATTCTTCCAGTCCAGGGACTGCGTCATAGTTGATGGCCGGCACAGTGTCGAGGGTGCGGCCGGCGGTCGGAGTTCCTCGTTGAGTGCGGCGATGAATGGCTTGAGAGGCAGTGCTGGCAAGCAATTCAAAATCGGCAGGACCCGAGCTCTGTTGAGGTGTTCTGCAGCTGAGCTGCTCGTGCTTCGTAGACCAGGAGAGGGAAACTTGATACCCGGGACAGACCCGGCCCTTGCGAACACAGTTGGTACATGCTGGGCGTGTCTCGTCGCACCGGATTCGTTTTTGCTTGCAAACGCGGCAACCGACTCGGGATTTCTTATCGCGTCTCGTGTACGACTTCGTGGTTGTGCTTAGCATAGAATGGGGTTCGTGTTTTCGGCGGGTTGTTGGGCGTCGTGAGACGACGGTGCATTGAGGTGAAGCTCCAAGAACATGAGGTTCCGGGGGACCAGCAACGGCCAGTAGCAGGTGGGTGGGCTTCTTTATTTGCTGGGAAGCCTATCGGCAGCCTGGAAGGCCACGAATGCGAGGCTAACAGGGGACCAAACGGTGTGCGGGGGGCCGATCAGCCTAAAGAGACAGCGCTAAGAGATAGCGACCACCCTGTAAGCTCCCAAATTAGTCAAGTACAAGCGGCCTCCTTACATTGTGTAATGTGGCTGATTCGGCGCACGTGACCGGGGTCCCCCGCACATGTGTGTGCCAACCCCTGCGGAAACAGAGCAACCACATTGTAGATGCTGCTGATTTTCCGAGTCTGACCGGAGTAAAGTAACATGATTTTCAATCGCAGATTCAATACCGATGTGAGCTGTCCCCATTTTGATGCGGTGACGGGACATGAAATGAATTGGACCGAGACCAATGCCTGAAAGCTCGCGCCAACCAAACGTACGATGTAAGGATAAAACCAGTTTAAGAGCGTCCCCCCCAGTTATTGACAGCAGCCGAGTTGATCCAGACATTCTCTTTGCACGCACTCGCCGCCCAATGATGACAAGGTAAATCGCATCCTATCCTATTTTAGGGGGGATTAGGCTTTAACGGTTGCGCATCTGCAAGGGGCCAGGGCTTCGCCCGATGTATGTGCTATGCACGCGGCTCTCCATGGTCTTTCACCCGGTTATCGAGATCCTGCCACAATATTGAATAGATTTCGCACTATATTATTATCCTTATGGTTCGCGCACCCCTTCCACCGATGAGTAACTAATTATTACCCTTCTTTCCCGTACTCGCGCCACCGCTCTTGGGGGAGGAAGTGTTACCACCACCTTCCGAAGCCACTGTGGCCTTGATACTCTGGCTTCCTGTCGTGGACTGGAACTTCTGAGCGGTGCTATCGATGCCGCTTGCTTTGAACGCACTGTTTGTGAGGGCCGTGATGCTTGGCAGAATGTTGGCATTTCTATCCCATCGTTAGCTGCAAGCTACTGGCAGCCTTTCCTTTGATGCCAGGCCACTCTCTTACCTTGCTGTCTCCATAGTCTGCAGTTGCTTGGCCGTGTTTGCATCCGAGGGGTCCTTCGCGATGGACGTTAAGCCATCCAGCACAGTCGGGGTATTGTCCACAATCTTGGTGTTGGCATCCTCGTTGTTCCCAGCAGCGAACAACACAGACCGCTGCGCGTCCTCGTCAGACTCGGCCTTGAACCCAGCATTCGCCAGTTGCTTCCTTGTTGCTTGATCTGTCGTGGTACCGAGGGTGTTCAAGGAGTTCGATACGGTGGCGACATCACCCGCAAAGTTGTCAGCTGCCTGCTGCACGGCATTTGCGCTCTGTGCACCGCCCTTGCCTCCTGACTTGGTGCCCTTGTTTTGGCGCTGCTCGAGGCTATTTTGTAATGACCGGTCGGCGATGCGCTGGGAGGTGATGGGTGCGCATAGGGACGTGCTGATGTGGAGACTAGCTACAAGAGCTATGACGAGGAACTTCATCTTGGGATTACACAGCAAACAATCAACGTGTTATTGTAATCTTCATATCGAAACTCAACACCAAAATGAGAAATCAATGGGTCTTCATATATGGTCCGGCGATATCCATATGTCCTGAAGTGGTAATGCTGCATGTTGCGCTTTGTCCCCGTCTGATGTGTTCGTAACATCCATTTTAGAACGCTTGAGTCAACTCGAAAGTTCGTAAACGTTCGTCTGACGCCAAGACCGTAGCTTGGGCGAGTTTGGTAGTATCGTCAAAGATCGGACGAGGATTTCGGTAACAGCGATTGGCTCAGCTGATGGTAGCCGTATGAGACGTCAACTCAGGTGGTCTCATTGACGATCAGCTCAATGCCCCGCCAAGAATGGTTAAAATAAGCCTTGAGATGTGGGTAATGCCCGGTTGTGCACCATGCGGTCGGAGCTGGCGGGTCAGTCGCCCATGTTCTTTGCGGATCAGTGGGCTGATCTGCACCTGGGATTCGTTCCAATCTTGATTTGAAGCTTGTGTTGCGGCAAATATTCCAGGATACCACGTGGAAGACCCACATGCTCGCTTTCATCGCCCGAAAGAGATCCTCTAGCGAACTTTCGCGGGAGTCTATGCACGCAGATCAATGATGATAAGCTTAAAACATGGAACAGGACAGATGTCATCATGAAACAATCGTGGCCAATGACTGAACCGTTACAGAACGCATGGATGAAATGCAAACATAATTCAGGTGTGTATATTTGCAATTCGTGACTTTCCTTTATGTTCCCCGCCAGTAATGGGAGATTTCAGTTGCGAAATCCTAGTGACTTCATCTTATCATGAGTGAAGAGTTTCATGGCTGTCCAGTTGCGTCGTCTTCTCATCCATGACTTGCTGGGCTAGAGGTACAGTGCCCTGGGTTGGTGTCGAAGGCCGTTCCTCAAGGTGATCGTCTGGATGGTCATCCACAAACAGATCCTTGATGGTTCCTGCGCCAATAGCCCTTTGATAGACCTCGAAGCTTGTAGCGAACTCCCTGTGCTTGCCGACTTGTATGGCATCGAGCAACCTCAGAGCGAATGTTTGGCAATTGTTATTTATGAGATTGTATGCTGGCCTCTTCTCTCTCATAGCAAAGATGGTCATGTCGCCTGATTACACGTAGTGTCAGTCCGTCGAACTACTTGATGATCGCGCGGAAAGGGTACCAACCAGCTTCTTTGAGTGCTACATCGTTGAATCTCGATTTTCCAACCTCAAAAGTGTGCCATTCGTCGCGATCGATTTTGCCGTTGGTATAGATGACATCCAGATTCTCATCCTTGTGGGCAACAGTCAGCTGAGACGCACACATTCGATTTCGCGATTCCCCGAACGCGATGCACTAGGCCTACCATCCAAAGCTGGTGACAATAATCGCCAACTAGTACAGCCCAGTGCTGTGTCGGATCCGGAAATTTGCGGATGCCATCTGTGATCATCTTGCCGAGGCCGGTCTGTTCGGCGAACCACTTGCCTGCCAATCCGGCGACGGGATGCCAACCGATCTCAACCGGGCGTGGATCCCCGCGAATTTCGACCTCGCCAGGGGGGATTACATTCGGGGTCTGACCGAGTCCCAAGGATTTTTCGAGCTTTAACTTCCCTTTCGCGAGTCCTTCCTCGCTATATTGAATTGTTTCAGCCGACCTTCACGACAACGATATGGACCTGGCGCAACCTACAGGAAAGCTCCCAACCTGGCTGTCACCGACTCCTCGGATTCCTCCGGCGTTCTTGGCGCATCCATGGCCCGCTGTTTTGATCTGAACAGGCGAAAATGTGGCATGAGTTGTTTAGAAATAGCGATGCGGTGTAACCTCTGAGAAACACTCAATTGTCCGCATGCATGATGCTCAATCGTTGGTACTGTGAGAGGAATGAGGAGACCGACGCTGAGAGGATTCCAGCTCGCTAACAATATTTTCATTGGCTGCCTCCCATGGCTGGCGCCACCACAGCCACAATCGAGAATAGCGTGGTGGAACTGCCCGTTCAGCGAAATGAAATTAGCGGAGCTACGTTCTCACCTCACCTTTCGCATTAGACAAGTTAATCATTACTGTTCATGCATCAATTCCAATCGTATAAATATCCCTCTGTATCATCTAATTACGCTTAACCTCATTGCATTCACATGACCGAAAGCACCGTCACCCTACAATGCGCGTTTCCACCTCGCCTGGTTCGCTGTCAACCCCATCATCTCGGGATGAATCGCTTTACATGATTCAATACTTCCCCCATAACCTTCTTTCACAAACCATGCAAAAAGATCGCCAACTGTGTCACCTTTGACCCACTTTACCGCACTTCCGATCAAACATGGTGCCATTGGCATTCCCTTCTCTGCCTTGTTTTCGGGTACCATAATCTTCTCGAACACCTCGTCCGCTTCTCTTTGTGTCAGGTCGTCACCCACAAGCGTCAGGGCCTTGTTCCGGTATGTCTCGCTCCCCGGGAAAAGAAAGCTTTGCGCGGCGAACCAGCCAATGTCCGCCGTCGCTACAAACTTTAGCGGCTTGGCGCCCATCTGCTCCCACATGCGCACGAAACCGCGCCCATGCAGATCCGCGCCTACGTTATCGAAGAAAGTGACGGGACGGAGTATGGTATACGCTAAGGCGCCGCCCGACTGAACTGCAGCAAGCTTCAGGTGCCGCTCTACGCCGTACTTGGCGCGGAGGTTCTTAACATCTGTGGTGTTGTAGTCCGACTTTAACGGGCCGCCACGGTCTGCCGAGGCGTAGACATAATGCCGCACACCATTGCGCACGGCCGCATCGACAAGCGCTTTGCCTTGTGTCTCTTCAGTGTCCGAATTGACTTGCACATGATAGAGACCCCACACTGGGGCGGCTACTGCTTTTGTAGCGTTCTCGAATATGGCGTCTGGGTTTGATAGGTCGCCTGCGATGGCATGAACATTGGAGTTAGATGCGAGCGTCTGGGCTGCCGTGGACGACGGGTTGCGTGTCACCGCGATTATGGTGAGATTTGGCTCGGATGGCTTGGCATTTGCAAGAAGGACAGAAATGACAGCGCGGCCTTGTTGGCCTGTCGCGCCGATGACCAGGATCGTTTTCGTGGGTGATGACGACATCATGGGTATCGCGAATGGGTGATGGTTCGAATCAGACTTGGTATAGTACGAAAGAATAATCAAATAAATAGTTTATCCAGATCATCAATTCCAAGATGGCAATTGCACTTTTTATACATGTGTTTATATTATCGCTGCAGATTGTATAAAGTAGAATCTATTTGCACACGCGCTAGACCTAAAAGTTCGTAGTGGGATCCGAATGCGAATCCTACGGGGTTTTGCGGCTAGACGTGTTCCTCCAGGCGCGATTTTGGCGTTCGTCGTTTTCGCATTGGCTTTAAATTGGGGCGGAGCCGAAGCGCTTTGACCAATCATAGAGGGAATAAAGCCCCGCCCGTTGAGGCCGAATGGACGAATGTAAGTCCAATTCCAGCGCAATGTAAGTTGACAATAATAACTTACCTTTCCCGGTAGCAAATTCGGATTTTCTTCCGTTGGACGGCTCGAAAATTGCTTTCGCCCGGGGTCATCTTCCGTGTCCACTATTGCTGCTAACCTAAACTGAAATTTGTGTGTCACATGGCGGAAAAGGTCTATGTCAATCATCGTAACCGGCAAAGTCTCCGTCAATATTCTCTACAGTCTGACTTTTATTCTTATTTTCTTTCAAAGTTTATTGATTTATGATCCGGGTAGACCATGTGTTCGGTCGAAATCCGATAACCTATACCGGTACTGTTCCAATAGCCACCTGTGACAATACCGCCGAGTCAAAGATCTCTCGCCCAGGTTTGTCATGCAAAACGTCGATCCAGGGACATGCTTTCAGTTCTCTGCGCAGCTTATGCCAGTCATCTGTGTCACACAATCCGATATTCACTCGCATCCAAGGCAGTAGCCAAACGCCATCAACCGCGCTGAAGACTGAAACAGAGCCAATCATTAACAGCCATAAAAGAACCTGGGACGGCAAAGCACCTGGAGACTTGAGATTCAGAAGGCATCTTCGATATGTGTCTGGTAGTTGTGTATGAGGAGCCTTCATGTTCTGCCAGTTCAGGAAAATGTGAGACGAGAAGGCAAGGAGTCCTAGGCGGATGGCTTCATTGGCAGAGGTTATGTCGAGGTTATTCATATGGAGGAGGCGATACATGACCGAAGCCATCGCATTCAACAGTGTTTCCTTGGGTAGCTGACGTTTAGTCTCGGCCGCCGAATTTATCGTTGAACAAAATCTCATCACGTATTCCCATGCTTGGACCAGGTCAGCAATGACGCCAATCTGACCCAGATTCCAGGGAAATTTGATTCTTGGCGGCCTTGAATCCTGCGTCGTGAGCAATGCCAGATCATATGGTATCATGGGCTCTGAAAATGAGTCGTTAAAGAACTCTGGCTTCGTGCCATTATGTATTGCTATGCCGAGATCACACCTGGGAAGATGTCAATGTCAGAGCAGTTGGGAGTGGGGATAGAGATATTCAATTGAGACACTTACTTCATCAGCTCCATGATCAGCTTGGTGTTATAACCAAAAGCAAACAAACCTCCCCTTATATCGACAATCTTGCGAAGGCCATCCATATGTTGTTTCGCGGTGTCGTGGTCACCCACGAAATGGGCGTGCAGGGCTAGATATAAAACCACGAGTACCGTAGGATCCGAGACCTTGCTTTCCCCTTCTGGAGCAGACACCCTCTCTCTGAGAAGCCGAAGCGCTGCAGAATGGTGTATCATAGCTCGCTTGTATGCTGGAGGGTTTTCTCCACCAGATGTAAGTAAGATGTATGCCTGAGAAGCGAAAACTGCGGCATGCGTGTAGGCGGCATCAATGGTCAAGAACTCGAACCACGATGTATCAATTTTGGTTTTCTTATGGAAGACGATACATCTCTCTAAAGGATACATGACCCTTTTCGCTATAAAGGAGACTGGCATTTTTCAGAATTAGTATAGTGCACACTACGACCGGTAGACGGTGAGAAGCATCCTACATCTGATGAGGTCGTGCACTGCCGGTGGCTCCACAGCAGCAGCGAATTGCGTAAAAGAGAAATCAGAACCAATTTTGTTTGGGATCGAAGAGTAGCGCATATTGATCAATAGGCCTGGATCTCCATCACGGCCCCCATTGAGTTCCTCAGACCTCCATGCGTCTGCCGCGCCGAGGGACATGCCCTTTCGAGTTTTGCCTCGATTCTTACCCAGCATTACGTGCTTTCTTATGAGCTTTCGCTTGGCTGGTTCGGTTTTACCTAAGCCATTTGTGAAGATGAACTGCATCTCTGTTATTCGTTAGTCATTGGGGGTGCGAGACTGCGTGTTTAGGCTGGAGGAGTGTTGTCGGGTGCATGGCCAAGGACTTACCGGATTTTTCAGGGGTACTCATGCCGGACAGACTGATAGAAGATACGATGACCAGCGCATCCAGGACGGAATAAACAACCGAGTTGGGTATCTGGGGGATGTAAACCTTGAACGATTTGTCTTTCGCCGCATTAGTGCGAGTCTCCTAAACGATCAATAGTTCAGGTAGTGGTACCCGATCGGCAAGGTTCGCTTCAAGATTCGTAACGAAAATCAATACCCGATGATCATCCTAAAGATGCAGTCAGACTCCATTTCGATCGGGATAAAGGTGTGCGAAGAGATGGAAGAATTTAGGAGCAAGTCGCCAAACGCGACGGAGGTAAGCGGATTTCAATGCGATGTAAGCCGGAAATACGGGTCGCTATTGTGTGGTTGGATCGGATGGCGCTAATGCAGAAGATTGACTACCGAATTAGGCATAGTCCTCGACCCCGGTGTTTTTTCGACACTGATTGGTTCTATTGGACGTTTTCCAACGTAAATCTGTGCCCACATGGCTATCAAATATGCCTTGTATCATCTGATTGCACGAGTGATAGATGCAAGTCAGCTATTCGAGATCTACATCATCCTTGCTGGCTACGTTCCGACGTCGATGCCTTCTGATGGTACAGGGCCTTTCACGCATCGTGGTTTTACTGTAACACTAGTCGCATTGGGCCAGGAACACATCTTCATGTATAAATAGATGACTCCACAGTCCTGCCTCTTGCATGACGTCCAACGGATTATATCGACAAGATTCAGACTCTCCACTCTACCACTACCTGCCTACGTCCGAGTGATCCGTCCCGTGCTAGACGAGCACCAAATTCGCAATGGCATCCTCCAAGCAACTGGCCCCGTCCACCACTCCATTCTTTCCCAACCACTTCATCAAGAACCAACTCCGCACGAAACCTCAATTCCCGCCTAATGATACCGATATCTCCGGCAAGATCGCTATTGTGACAGGATCGAACACGGGTCTGGGTCTGGAATGTGCTACCCAGCTGCTCTCCTACAAGCTTACTAAACTCGTCATGGCCATCCGCTCCGTAGCAAAAGGAGAAAATGCAGCTGGAATGTTACGAAAAAGGTATCCAGGTGCCGTTGTGAGCGTTTGGGAATTGGATATGGCCTCTTACGATTCTATTCGCGCCTTTGCGGCACGTGCTGACAAGGAGCTGTCCCGCCTCGATATCGCCATCTTGAATGCCGGCAAGGGCTTTGGGGATTTTAAGATCACGAGCGCTACTGGCCATGAGGAGACCATTCAAGTCAACTACCTCTCGACGATGCTACTGGCTATTCTTCTACTCCCCATTTTGAAGAACAAATCTCCGGCTGGTTTGCCTGGGCGATTGACTATAAGCACAGCAATGCTCTCCATCACTGCCAAGTTTCCTAACAAGAACGAAGTTCCACTTCTATCCTCCTTTGACGATAAAAAATACTTCGACCCGATGGATATCTACTCGACATCGAAATTACTAGGCCAACTGTTCATCTGGAAGCTCACCGACAAGGTGTCTGCCAATGATGTGGTGGTAAACCTTGTCGAGCCTGGCTTTGTCAAAGGCACCGAACTGCACCGTGATAGGTCTGTTGCCGCAAGTGTTTTGATGGGCTTATTCAAAGCAACGGCTGCTCGGACTGTGAAGGTCGGCGCCTCAACATATGTTGATGCTTCAATAATAAAGGGCAGAGATTCGCACGGCTGTATCCTTGCCAATTGGGAAATTGCACCGTGAGTGGTTTAGTCATCCTTCAATCTCCCAGATAATTCTAACTCTTGTGGTCTCGCAGGTACGCTCCTTTCCAGTACACTCCCGGAGGCTCGAAGGTCATGCATAGACTTTGGCAAGAGACACTAGATGAGTTCAGCTTCATCGATGTCAATAGTATCCTCGAGTCCCTGTGATATCAAAGGAGGCTTGAATCAGAGACATGGGATTTTTTTTTTACCTTCATTTGATGTCAATCTCGACATGATGCTGCAGTGGTTAAAATGGTCCCAATATAAGAAACTAGCAACATGCCGGTACTATGACTTTCAGATAGGAAACGTTTGAAACAATGGAATTCAACGCAGTACTTCAATCTAAATTGTATATTGACATTTATTCAATTAATAGGTATGTATGTTGAATTAGGTTGTAAAAGGTGCTCCCAAATTAGTCCTCATGATCACGTGCGGCCTATGGAGTACTAACCACCTTCCAGGCTTCCAATGTCACATCGTGGTTGGTGGGGCGAATCCCTTATCCCTTATTGGATGGTCATCCAGCCCCTCGAATGATGTGCGCCCTGTCCACCTGTCCTTTTTTATTGTCTCTTTTGCTGACTGTCCGTACCATGATCAGCTCCAGTCCTGACGAAAACTAGCCACGTTCAATTGCATACAATACCTCTACCTCGCCTCCGCAATGGCGTAGCTCTTGGCTCCACAATGCCCCCACACGTCGCTGCTCCCGTCGACCGCAGATTGATTGGACCCACCTCGCCGCTGTTGTGCCTTCCAGACGAGATAATTCTTTGTATATGCCAGCATCTGCCCTGCCAGGACTTCTTTCAGCTCGGTTCTGCCAACCATCGACTTCATGCCATCACTCAGTCATGCGGCAAAGGCATCGCGTCAGCTATCGCATACAGCACCTACCCCGATGCCGACCTCCTCTTTGACCAGACCAAGGGCATCGGTTTCGATGGACTCAAGACGCTCGTCTCGGGCTATCTCTCCCTAGTTTTGGTGACTAAGCGTCGTTATGGGCTCACAATGTGGAATCACCGCTTCTGCGTCCAAGATACCTTTCGCCCAGAGCTTCGTGCTAGGGTCGCACCAGGATGGGAGGTGCTAGCCCATCTGTCCGCCATTTCTAGGGCCATATACAGAACTCCAGTGTCCCAACTGCCACACCGCGGACTTATGGACTTCGTATTGGACCTACCAAAGATGCATCTTCCTCGCAATGCGACGGCCGTAGAGCTTAATTCGATACTGCAACGGGAGCGCTTGGTTCTCAGACAACGCATAGACTACATTCGCTCCCTGGACGCCAAGAGAATTGAGAGCTATCGTCTCTTGCTTGCACTCGTGTACGACCCTTTCGTGGTGGATGGGGGGCTAATGGACTTTGTCAGTACCGCTAACAGGAGACACCTGGAGAGCGGCAACTCCTGGCTCAACTGGTTCATCTTGCACGAGGGCCCTCTGATGTTATGGCAGCAGTGGTACTACGGCAGAGAGAGAGACTTTGTGAAGAACAAAACTCTACAAGCATGGCGTAGTAGGTCTCTCGCGCAGATCACAATTGAAAGACAGGCACTTGAGCAATTGCAAAAGGTCCTGGAGTTTGACCTAGGACCATACCAAATCAAAGTAGAAGATACATATTCTCAGTCTCGAACGCTAACCCCAGATAATCAAAAGGAAGTAGAGGAACGCAAGATCCTGGGTGGTGTACCTTATTTGATTAATCTTAGAGCCCCCTTTATTACCTAGGTCTTTTTCCATATCAGCAATGTACTAGTATCTGGGTTGTTTGCGTTCATACTTTCACAATCTTAACCTTTGAACTGTTATATCTTGGATGTCTCACTGAGATACACCAAAGTGTGTCAGTTTGCCTTGAAACCTGAAAAGTGCAAGATATCGAGCCAAACAACTTCCGGGCTGATTGCACTGTTTCTCCTGTACTTGAATGATCTATCTCTTATGTGGTCCGTGGTACTGGCTTTGAGATACGGCGGGTATCTTATTTCACATCCGGAAGACTCATGTAACAGAGATTCTATCGTGCTATAGGAGTACTATAGAGGAAAGTAATGGATCGCCGAGCAGATCTGATTTGGAAGGAAATGACACCAAGCAGGAAGAATTACAACCTTTTTGTGCTTTGACGTGGCTTTATGCTGTGAAACATGTACGACAACCTTTACGAAACTAAGGATATTGGTTGATAAATGAGTGAACATTGACGTTCCCCTGATTTACAAACGGACTTTTATTCAGGGCTTGCTGTTCCAATACTGGAGCAGCAGTATATGGTCCCATGGTATCTATCATTCATGACGAGGACTTTTTGCCCTCGTTCACCGTATCTACTCCTTCATCTTTATCAGGATAAAGAACATCATGGCGCCATAGTGCACGTATGTGCATCACGGCACAGACGATCCACATAATACATAAAATGACAGTCAAACCCGCTGCTACACCCCTAATACCATTGCTATCGAGCACATTCCCAATTTGGATGGTTGCGATAGCCAAACCGGCGTTCGGGAAGACGAATGCCCACCATTGCAGACTGAATTCCATCTTTCTGTAATCCCGGATCAGAGATACCGTCGTCAATGCCGAAAACCATATGGCGAACATCCACAGGAACAATCCCACCGGTAACGCCATGGCGAGCCAGAGTTCACCAATGTCCACAGAGGTGATTCCCGCGAATCCCTCGGGGATATGCCCCCTGGCTTGCTGACTCAAAGAGAAAAGGCCTGCGCAGGTATATGCTGCAGGGCCGACAGACACATACATCCCGGGTCTGACACTCGGAGCCGGCATGTCACTCTGGATGAGCCTGGCATAGAAGACACTGTACATGAGCAATGACACCATCCATCCTAGGCCTTGCCCACATATTCCTCCGATGATGATCTGCGTGGCGCTCAGATCAGTCTGAGTCTTGGCGACCTGCGCGGCAAGTGGACCAGATACCAAGAATGGATATGCTGGCAGGATCCAGGCCGGTAACGCCTCGCTGATGTCCAGCTTCTCCTCATGGAAGATGATGTAATACTGGAAAACTGCGACGAGCATAGCGCAAGCGATATACATCCAGAACAACACTCGCATTCCCCTCACCAGCCATTCATTGTCGTTGCCCAATCCAGGAATCCCATATGCCGCCATGCCATAGAGTACCAATGCAAGAGACACCCAGAAAGCCCCAAAGAAGAAGCTTTCAGACGGATGATGCAAACTCTTCGTGATGGCCCGGGGTTTGAGTGCGAATCGCGCTAGCATCATGCTGGTCAAAATGATGACGAGTACGATGTCGAGGATGAACACGACTTTTCCAATCGTTTGCAGCCCTCTGAATGTGAAAGGCTGCTGGCTGAGGAGACTCGCCATTGCTCCAGTTGACATTGTGCACGGGAACCATCCCCAGGTAATTCGGGTGATTCGTTGCAGTAATGGTACGTGTTGATTCCCTGATGAACCCGACTCAAGGTCCCGATGACCGTCCGGTGGGCTTTTCTTGCGGTACCTCATGATAACTAACCCGGTGGTTTGGAAAGATTGGAATGATGCAGTCTCGTGAAAGAGATGTTTTTTTCAGGGCTAGAGTTGTGCTCCATGAGGGGGAGGTGCCTTGGGATGTTGATGCAGATTGTGAAAATTGGCCATCGGTCCAAATCAGGACTTACGTTAGAATTCATGCCACTCGTTCAGGCCAGTGATCGGCCATTCCATTTTCTAAACCTAATCAAGATGCCACATGCAATAATTTACATGGACCCCATTTGTTGCGTCATTGGCCCACGCCGTCGTCGGGTTAAGGCTTTTCGCCTATACGCTAGGCATCGTCGTTCGTGCCGCACATCCGCAACTCCACTAACGGTTAGGGGCGAACAATCACAAATTCCTAACGAGTAGCGCCAACCAGACTAAGACTTGATTGAATTGCCCGGCCGGAATGATTGCCTGGCTCTCAGAGTAAATCTACCAGTATAGTTCTTTCAAAGACTGATTGCCTTTCCCTATCAAACGATGCGACAAATTCCCTTCATAGATGTTGGTAGCATGTCTAAGCAAGATCTTTAACGTTGATCGAATTTGCGTGTTAACCTATTCATACATACGGCTTACACAGTTCTGCCGACCTTGGCCACTTTCGTACAATCAAAGCACAATATGTTCGTCTGGAAGGCTCATCATCTGCTGATTGTCAAAATACCAACCACCAAGTCCATGCGATTGAAGACCACTGTCCTCCTCCAAGTTGTCTGATGCGGCCCCCGGGCTCTGCTCCAAAAATACATGAAATCAAACTCTTCGAGGGACTCTACTAGGTTCGGGGGCAGAAATGGCTCTGCTCACGATGAGGTCGTCTTGAGATCAATGTAGAGCCGTGGAGCCTGGTAGAGGAACTGATACAGTCGAGAGGGGTGTGTGATTGATACCTGGGAAGCCACTTCAGTGCGCAGCGAGGCTGCGAAGCGGTCTAAACGGGCCAATTGTGCTAAATCGAATGTTTGAAGAGCGCGGGTGAACTATTATATTCAAAGAGATTAAAGGGTATGCAATATTGCCCTGTTCAATGCGAGAGTTAGGCCTTCAGCAGCACTGCACGATGATAACGTCGGCGGTCTCAAATATTGTATGATGGAAAGGGACAATATTGAAGGGCTTGAACAACTCATCAGCCGATGTACTTCGTCACCAAATGTGCATCTCCTTTGCACTGATGCACGCGTGGCAGGCTTTATCCGTGTGCATCCAAAGCGTCATCCTGATATGGAATATGTACACCAATTGTCAAATCAGCAACGACGTCCAGTGATGGTGGCAAGACGAGTGGAACTCTTGAAAGAGCGCCATGAAGGTTATCCCGACATAGTTGGGAGCACTCTAGATAGTCCTGAGATCCAACCACAATGACATGCTCAGAAAAGAGATAAGACGAGTAATTCTATCTCATTGTAGTTCTCAACAGCGAAGTACAACTTTTGGCAAGTGTCGGTGAATGTGTCGAGAGGAAGTATTCCATAAATCTAAAAGATTCTATCGTACCACGTATGCGTTGATATGTATGTTAGAAAGAACTCGGAATGATCTATGGCGAGCACGAGCCTTTCGCCTATTTCAATGCTGTCAGCCCAGCCTGCAGAGGGTCCATGGAAGTCTCGGCATGATACTCGACGACGTCGATGTTTGTAAAAGACAGTCCGCCGAAAGCAGTGGGGCTCATGAGGGCTTCTAGAAGGGTTTTCACCGACGAGGTGACTTTACTTGCTCCAGGTTCAGCATACATCGAGCATTTATCGATGACAATAGCTTTAACAAGATGGAGGATATGAGCCGAGTGGTCCCAAAGATGAGGTTCACCGCCAAATGCAGTGATGGGCTGGTGAATGACAGGGGAAATACCTAGTTCTGTCTTGGCCAGATGCCGGCACAGACCAGTCTCGAGTTCCTTGGGTTCTGACGTGACGTTAAGCTCCTGAAGGAGGAGTTTGATCACGCCAACTTTCCGTTCACTAGATTATCAAGGCTAGATTAGTACGTCGTAGTATAAACGAAAAGTGAAGTTCGAAAATGACTTCCTACTGTGCTGAGCCCAACACCCTCAGCTTCGATGATGCATTAGATGAGATTGCGGTGTGGGTAAAATCAAATCTGGCGGTGGTGTAATTTGAACAAGGCGATCTCATGTTCCAGCATATGTACCAGATGATGTTTGTCAACTTAACTGTTCATATGCTTTGTCATCCTAAGTAGTTCGAACCTTCCGAACATGGCACTGGTCGCACTATTCTGTCAATTGTTAGTTTACTGAAACAGGAGGAGTATCGCGCATCAGCTCACCGAGCGCAGGGCGATCGCTGCGCGACTTTTTGATGGCTCATCAAGGGTTGCCCGACAAAAGTCCATCTTTGTCAAGTTATATGTTTGTTGATTATATTTCCGGCGCCGCCATTGAAAACAGTGCAGGATTACAAGTATGTTTCCCACGAGAGACTCGGACGAATACAACGGATTTTCGCGGGTCTGCAGGGCCTCCGCAAGACTTACTACGAAGTCCTGATTGCCAATTGGCATTTCGACATTCGGAAAAGCTATGAATCACAAGCCTTTACATGACACGAAAGTATAGAGCATCCTTATCTCAATCTAGTGTCCTGAAACTTCCAAGACGAATGATTTCACTGCCAACAAGCAGCCCGGTACCAAAAAGCCAAGCAAGTTATAGAAGTTAGAAATGCACAGAAAAAGTATGTTGAGCTATATTTAGACCATATTTAGTCGCGTTGCAACACATCCGGTGTTCGATGATGTCAGCTCAAATCTGGAAATTTGAAATTTGTAATATTTAAGACGAATAAAAACAGTTCATCTATAGCTTTGTCACCATAATGAGGTTTCCAACAAGTCGTACATGCAAGAAACGCTCGAATCAACCAAACAGGTATGGTGCGCCCAGGGCGCTCTTTGGAAAACTAAAGTGAACCTTTACCCGGATGCCCCGCAATCCCCACTCACGCTTCATTTGTAATGGCTTGGTCTAGCCAATCACCAGCGAGCTAGGGAACACCACGGAATGCTATCTAGGCCTAGGGATGGGATCATTAATCAAGCAGGTTAAAAACCATGGTTTTCTATTGATTCGTAGGGTCTAATTCATTACTATGCCACACGCTATGGTTGTGCACATTACGTTAAGCCACAGATATAAGTAATTAGTAGGGCTTAACGCCAGTTTCAGGAGCATTTCGACCGCGGTACTGAAGAGCCCGTGCAAATACGTGACGTCGGTGGTTAACCGGATTTACCAGGTTTTCGGTTTTTGATTGCTGAATAGGCTATCAACCATGATTATCCCATCCCTAATTGGGCCTGTTCTGCGAGATGCCGAATGGCCGATAGATTATTGCAGAAGTAGTGCGACCATACAATGTACAAGGTCCAATCAGGAGCTGAGTGTGTTGGGGTTATGTCGGCATTGACGCATACAGACGCGGGATTGGCGCTGGACACGTGGAATGGAGCTGGACTCCTCACTTCGCTTTCAGGTCATCGACATTCTATTTTTGTTTTAAATATCAGGCACGGGAATGCCAAGTATCTTTCTGGGCCACGTTTAGTTACTTAAGATGGCGGACATCAAGGATGCCCCTTCAGCCGACACCCCGACGCAATTGGCCGAGCAAGATCTTAACGAACACACACAGTCAGCTCCGAAACGCCGCGACTATGCTGGTGCACAGGCAAAATCCGATCCCAAGGAGATCAAGCTTGTACGAAAGCTCGACAGGCGTATCATGGTGAGCGCTGTTCTCAAAAGATCCACAGTTTCATTCAGCTGACTCCAAGTCGCAGCCAATTCTCTGGTTCATGTATTTCTGGAATTACACCGACCGTGGATCTATGGCGCAAGCCCGCCTCAACAGTCTGGAGCGAGATCTCAACATGTCCGGAGATGACTTTAACACGGCAGTGTCTATCTTGACTGTCGGTTATGTTCTTATGCAAATACCGAGCAACATGCTTTTGACTCGTGTTCGGCCCGGATTATATTTGGCATCTTGCGCCTTAGTATGGTCCCTTATATCTGGTAAGCAGCTCCTCCTGCCAAGGCTTTTGGGTCGCAGGACTAAGCAATGATAAAGCTTGCACCGGCTTTGTGAACTCATATGGTGCATTGATCGCATGCCGCTTTTTATTAGGATTTTTCGAAGCACCGGTAAGCTACTCGTCGATTTGATCACCGCGTCGCTCACGGTCAATCCAGTTTTACCCTGGTGCTCTTTACCTATTATCAATATACTATAAACGCAAAGGTTAGACTCCCATCATAGAAGTTACCGTTATTAGCTGGCTGCTAATGAGAGGTAGAACTTGCATCGCGAATGGCGCTATTATACAGCGCACAGATGGCGGGGCTGAGCTTTGCGAATCTGATAGCTGCCGGTGTCTTCAAAGGCCTAGACGGAGTCCGAGGTCAGGCAGGCTGGAGATGGTACTTTTTCGATTTTCATTGGCTCGACTGGAATGGTTCTTGAATTGAAAGCGTCACGAAACTAACCCTCAAATTAGGCTGTTATTTATAGAAGGCGCGGCTTCCGGCGTGACAGCTCTCGCAGCTTTCTGGCTCCTCCCTGATTCGGAGCATAAGACTAGATGGCTGAGTGAAGAGGAACGTCAACTCGCCCATGACAGGATGGAAAAAGACCAACCTGTAGATTCTCATCAGCGAGAGTCGGTCTGGGCCGCCCTTCGCTACGCCGTGCAAGACCGCCGAACGTGGTTGTTCTGTGCGATTCAGAATTTCCACTATGCTGGGTTATCCTTCATTAACTTCCTTCCAACGTGAGCAAAACGTTACTCTATGAAATAAAGGATCATGTTTACTAATTTAAGTAGAGTTATCCAAACCCTGAACTTCGGCAACACAGTAGCTTTGCTACTTGCCTGCCCCCCTTACATATGTGCAGGAGTAGCAACAGTGTTTCTCGGCTGGAGCTCTGGCCACTTCCACGAGCGAACAATCCATGTCACCATCGGCCTCACCATTGCCGTGATTGGCTTCTCGATCGCTGCGTCTACCCTCAATCCAGCGGGAAGATATGTAGCCTGCTTCATCTTTCCAATCGGCGCCTACTCGGTGAACTCTGCTATAGTCGGATGGATAGCCACAACACTTTCGCAAAGCCGAGAAAAGAAAGCTGTGAGTTCTTTGGCACTTAGTTCCTGAAAGAGTCAAGACGTTAACTAACCGACTTCTTTTCAGGTGGCTTTGGCGATGACGAATGTCAGCGCCCAAATCGCACAAGTATACGGCGCGTATCTTTGGCCCAAGACGGATGGACCTCGTTATGTAATCGGCTTTAGCGCATCTGCCGCGTTCTCTGTATTGTCAATAATCATGTGCTGGCTCATGAAGTACATGCTCAAGCGCGAGAATGCGAGGCTTCAACGGCTTAGAGGGGCTGGCCAAGGGGACATCAACACTTATGGGTATTGACGATACACGGATGTTCTTCTCACCTTTCAAGCCGTTTTTTATTATAACATAGCCCGAATGTTTGTCTACGCTGGTAGTTTACCACAATGCAACGCGCCGGTGCAGCTTGGTGCTTTGGTTAGGCCTCACTTCCTTTGGACAGTAGCATCCTGAGATAATCCTAGCGTTAGCCAGGAATGGGCTTCCGGTTCAATCGAATGCGCAAATCCAAAATGAAACCATAAATCGTGACCAAGACCAAAGCTACACCGATCTGTTTTCAGACCCGCTAAAACGTCAGCCTACACCAATCGGAGCACTGCATGTACCTGTCGCAATCGAACGGGATCTCCCACGGGAATAGCCGAACAGCTTGCTCACAGATAGCGACGACACATTTTATCGATAAACACCCACTATTGATGATCGCGCTACTGTGAAAGCACGTTTTGTCGAACAGAGTTCTGTCGTCGATAGTACTCTGGTATAAAACGTTTGCTGTGTGGATGAAATTCGATTCCTTGACGGAATTGTTGGGCCGTATTCACTCCCCACAAGGTACTGCGCAGGGGTAGAAGCTAGGGCTGCCGACGGTGGGGTTCTGGTAGTCGTCATTACTTCAGGCGCACTCCCACTGGAACGCAGGCATCTGCGGTGACATGAACACGGCAATTGACATACGTACATCGTCCAAGATCGTTGAATTCGGCAGCTCGCCAAGCCGCTAAGGGCCGCGTCAGTCGAATGAATCAAAGGGGAATGTGGTATATATGCCGACGATTATGTCGCTCGCAGTATTACCTCGACATGTCCCGCTAGTCTCAAAGCGGCAGTTGAGCGTCAAACCACCACCACACACGCAGTGGATACTCAATGCTGGCCCCCACTAATTGAACCGGTCACATGCCACTTGAGGCCAAAAGATACCGGAGCTTCATACTAAATCGCACCACGATCTTCGATAACATGCTATAGTGCAATCTCAACCTGCAGAACCAAAAGATGATCTCATCCGGCCGGATCGTTCTAAAATGGGTGGGACAAAGATGCTGCGCGGCGCCCTGCAGCACTCCGGGAACGGGAAGTGGGATGCAGGGGGCATTCGAGATAATATATGAATCCCAACTGTGTTGAAAGATTCAGGACGGAGGACCAGCCCAGGAAGTTGTCTTGTATCACTGTCAATTTGCAAGATGCGAGGGGCGTCCTTCCTTTGTGCCCTGGCAACGGTCGCCGCCGCGGCCAAGGTCAAGACCAAGACATCCGCAACTAACTCGACTTCTCCTAAGGAGCCACTATTGGCAGATGGAATCGGTGAGAAGTCCTGCTCTTACCGTGTGCTGGGAGATTTCATCCAGACTAATCGAGTGTGGCACAGTCAATCTCGGTGTCGCATCCGCTGCGTACGAAAAGGCGAATACTTTCGTCGGGCAGCTGACCAATCCGCAAAAGATCAAGATCATCACAGGCCAGAGCTTCAAGACTGGCAACCTGTCTTGGTCTGGTTACGCAGGTTGCGACGGAATTGATGGAGTGAACAATGCAGCATATGTGTCCGGCTTCTCGACTGCCGCTGCGGTCGGCATGACATGGAATCCGGATCTCGCGGAGTCTCAATACCTGGCTTTGGGTAAGCGCCGACTACTTAAACTAGGGACAACCATGGACGCTAACGCATACTGTTAGGTGAGGAGTTCTATAACAGTGGATACAACTTGATCAATGGACCCGTGTCGAGTCCCAATGGCCGCATCGCCTGGTCGGGTAGATTGGGCGAGTCTATCTCCCCTGAGCCATATCTGTCTGGTATCATGGAAGCAGCTACTGTGGCTGGTTTCAGCGCGGCGGGCATAGTCCCAGTCGGACGACACTTTGCTGTCGATGAACAGGAGTATAATCGCAAGGTCGGTGGATACTCTTCGAATCTGGATGAAAAGACCTTGCTCGAATTATATCTTTGGCCGTTCGCCGATTCAGTCAAGGCCGGAATGATGGGCATTATGTGCTCTCTCAACGGTGTCAATAACCAGGTAGCTTGCGAGAATAGTGACTTACTTAACGGCTACCTCAAGACCAACCTTGGCTTCCCCGGCCTAGTCTTGCCCGATGTCGCGGCGCAACAATCATCATATAACTCCGCCAATTCTGGTCTCGACTACGGATCCTCTCAGTACTGGAGTGAGGCTATTATTATCGCTGGTATTGCCAACGGTACTTTGACGCAGGCCAGACTGGACGACATGGCGACTCGTGTTGTGATTGGGTACTACTATTCCAACTTGGATAACGGCAAACAACCCTCGAGGTCGTCAGGCTCCGAGTATCGCAACGTGCGCGGCAACCATTCAGAAGTCATCAAGCAGGTGGCTAGGGAGTCTATCGTTCTGCTGAAGAACAACAATGAGGGAACTCGTAATGGTGTCACTATCGGCCTGCCTATCAAGAAGCCTCGCTCAATCGGGCTGTTCGGTGCTCATGCCGGCCCTGTGATGGGAGGTCCCAACGAAGTATTCTCCGTCACAGGCTCTCCTGCCCAAATCTATCCAGGTCATTTGGCTGGCATCACTGGCTCCGGAGAAGCTTCCTTCCCATACCTGGTAGATCCCTACATTGCGCTCACCCTGCGTGCTATCACAGACGATACATCAATTGTGTGGATCTTGAACAACACTTACACGTCCCCCTATTCCGTCGGAATTCCAGGATCAGGTCCTGGCACCCCTCCGGCCAATGGAAGCACGATAGTAGCACGTCAAGGACCAGGAGGTGGTGGTGGCGGCGGTGGCGGTGGCGGTGGTGGAGGTGTTCCATCATTCCCCGGTGGCTTCGGTACAGGCGGTGCGCCTTCATTCCAGAACTACGGCGGCTCATCTGATGTCTGCCTTGTCTTCATCAATGCATGGGCTGGAGAGGGTGCAGACCGAACCGAGCTGTCGAATCCTAGCCAGGACGCGATGGTGACCGCGGTTGCAAATAGCTGCAATAACACCATTGTCGTGGCCAACGTCGCTGGTCCACGGGTTCTCGACGCTTGGGTTGAGCATCCTAACGTCACCGCAATTTTGTACTCGGCATTACTGGGTCAGGATAGCGGCAACGCCATCGCCGACGTTCTGTATGGTGACGTTAACCCCAGTGGGAAACTAACTTACTCCATCGCCAAGAACGCAACCGACTATATCCCTATCTGCCTTGAACTAGAGTGTGAATTCACTGAGGGCGTGTTCATCGACTACCGTTATTTCGATAAGAACAATGTCTCGGTTCGCTATCCTTTCGGTCACGGTTTGAGTTACACCTCATTCACATATAGCGATGACGTTTCGGTCGAGGTCACCAACCAGACCGCACTAGCCTCCAAGTATCCCACTGAACCCTTGGGACTGGGAGGCGAAGCCGACCTGTTCGAGGAGGTTTTGACTGTACAGACGTCCATCCAAAATTCAGGCACAATCAATGGCACCGAGATCGTTCAACTATACGTCAGCTTCCCTGAAGAGGCGGAGCAGCCGATCCGGGTCCTGCGCGGCTTTAGTAAGGTCCCGCTGGGTGCAGGAGAAACAGCCGACGTCACATTCAGTGTGCGCCGTCGTGACATCAGCTACTGGGATACCACTGCTGGGCAATGGACCATTGCCAGTGGTGAATACACATTCGCGGTTGCTGCGTCTTCGCGGGACATCAGGGCGACTACGACGTTTACTGTATAACTGCATCGCTTTCATTCACTTTCATATGCTTGGAGTAGGGATGTATGTGGCACAAAAAATGGAAAAAGTAGAAGATTAAAGTTTCAAATTTTGTATTAATATACATCGTGCAATCTGCTCTGTTCTCTGCACCTTTCACTAGTATTGACTCTAAGCATATACCAGAACGAAGGTCTAGGGGGAAAATAATATATACTCGACCTAAAGCGATGGGTTTCCACAACGGGAGTTGGGGGAGACTTAGGAAATTTGCTTGCCGTAAAATAAGAGTTAGCCCAACTCTCTCATAAATCCCTGTATCTTCATCATTTTCAATCACCATAGCCCAGTAACGTTGAGTGCCCACGTGAGATAAAAGTTCATAAGTGTCCAAATGTGTTATTGGTAGAATCACCTCCCACCACCATTTGGTGGGTAGAGAAAGAAGAGCATATGTTCGTTGCTGTGGATCGTTGGTGTTTCTCACTTGGTTTCCATCAACGCAAACTCAACGACTTCGCCCGACGAACTGGAGACTAAGCCCTCGAAAGACACGTTCAGATGTATCGTCAGTGTCTCAAAGCAAAGAAGATCATAGGAGATCGTTTGCGCTACATTTATAACAGTAATCTCTAGTTGGCCGAGGAGAGTTTCCCGGGAATCAGTAATGGCGCCGAACTCCGATGGTTCTGTTCCGGTCACTCTGGTCTGGCTTTAGGTACCATCTGGTTCGAAGGGTCATACAACAGAACCAGTCCGCAATCCCCGCTCCAGAAATATCGAGTGATCCAACTTGTCCCCGGTTGAATGATGTTTGACATATCGCCTCGCACATGTATCGCGCGCTGTACAAACGGATGTTAATTCTGCCACGCCAGCTATTCCAAGACCATGACTGGAAGCCCGGTCTTTGAATATTTCCATTCGATACCGGAGGAGTAGGAAGAAAGAGAATACTTAGATCAATGCACTCCGTGGATAGTCCTTGTATAAAAGATGTCTTCTCGTTGAGTGAGAATGGGCTCAGGACACCGGCGATAGCATTCAAGGTGTTCGACTCCTTGCTCAGTCTCTTCTCACTGTAAGATGCCAAGTCTAGATGGAGGCCAGCCCAGTTTATTACACTAGTCTTTGGAACTCCAGCTGTGGGCTGAAGGCCGATTTTCCCTATACTACTCGCTTCGTATCTTATGTTAAACAGATCCAAAGTTTTCATGTTCCCCCTGGGTAGCCAAACTTCATCTGGTTCTTCGTGTCTCCTCGTGTCTTCAGCCCACTCGGTTAGTTGGCACAACCAGTACACGTGCTGATTGACAAAGACGAAGCTTTGCCTAGACAGTCGTTGTTCCTGCAAACTATTTTTCGGGATTGTTTATTAGTTTGGTCACTACGCTTTTGTCGATGTCTTAGTACCACTTACGTCCCATCCCCGTGTGTGGTAGCATGATCCTTCCAGGTGCTTCAACCCATTCTGTCGAGCTGCGATCAGCACTGCTGGTCGAACGAATTCCGCCAGTTGCTCACTCCTTCTATATCCGAATCCGACTTCTGGAAGACTGGCACCGGCATCGAAACCTGATGCTACGATTGTATTTAGGGTAAAGCGCTCGTATATGACGTGTATCACCTGGATACCATCACGTGAATCATCGTCCAAGTCGCTGATCAAGCAAAGTGCATCAGCCCATCGGTAACGCTCACCCAGTGCTTTTACCTGGGCAATTGCATCGCGAATAGTTCCTGGAATAATGTTCTCCAGTGCACCTAAAGCTCCTGGGGCAGAGAAGCGATGGTAATTTCCATGGTCAGTCGTGACATGGGTACATCGTCCCAGGCACAGCTTGACGTAAGGTAACGTGACTGCTCCCGCAGTTCAACTATGCATTGAAGTTCCACGTAAATCGCGCGGAAATCTAAGCCATCTGGAAAATGAGCAGCCACGGTTGACTCACTACAGTCTGGGTAATGCTGACCGCAGATTAACATCCAGCGCTGAATCACACACAGGCCGACTTGGAGTGCATCGACCAGACGAAGGTGGAGTCTTCATGCGAAGCCGTGCCTACAGTGCATTCCAACAATCCTGCCGTCGTCTTTTCCGAAGCCTCTAGACGTTTGTTGATACCATGGTCGCGAAACGGTAGCAGATTTATTGCATGCTCTTCGCCGTCGACTACCGCTGAAGGATCTTGCAGTAGGCCGCCGATGACGAGCCTGCACAGCGGACATTGCCTTCGCATGGTAATTTCCTTTAGAGTGCCATGATCATATTCAGTACCTATTCATGTGTTGCTCTTGAGTGCTTTCAAAGTTTCTTTGCAGCGATCACACAGCCGGTCGCCAGCTATGGGGCGCCGGTCGACGACGTGGAAGGCGTGAGTAGCGACAGCGGTGATGCAGAATGGAGGAATTTCTTACAGAAGGAGGGCATCTTGAAAATGACTGTTTCTTTCCACTGTTTATCAGCACATCGCGTTCCAATGCCTATATCACCGAAGAAGGCAGCTGATCTAGTACGAGAGTTCTCCTGAATATCGTTTGGCCGCGGCTGAAGTGGGTGGGGCGAATCGCTTGGTGGCACGTGCGCCGTAGTGGAGCATTTCTTTCACACTTTCCGCGGATAAGTCTGGTGCGACACCCCATGCAAAACGATAGATGCAGGCCTCAAACTTTCTTGCGCCCAAATTACGCCAGTGATCAGAGTCATTCTTATTTACAGAAGCTTGATATCTATCAAAAATTATTCAACCCTTTCAGAAAGGAAATACGAAGGCCTACAAAGCGCATTTTGAAAAGCCACCAAGCCTAGTGTGCTTAGCAACTCACAGGTAGTGCCAATCACAAATAGAAGCTTCTAAGTGCTATATTCGCCTATTTAACTTTCGATCATGTCAATAGTTAGCTACGTCAGAAAGTGTCATTCATTTCTGAACTTCAACTGTTTGACAAATGATGAAGAAACAGTGTGGAGTGTCTCAAACGCGGTCGTGTTGCCCTTGACGTAGTAGTCGAAGAATGCCGTGGAGTAGGTCATGTAAACAGCTGCCTTGTCCAAGAAATCCACCGTGTCCTCGCCGCCCGTTGCCAATGTCAAATAAGGGCTCAGGCCATAGGCATCCGCTACCAGAAAATGATCAGTATCAATTACCTCCAGGTAGTAGCTCGGGCCGGCTGCGTTGTTATAAACAGCCTCCTGAATCCATTGGGTTGTCTCCGAGGTGAAATTGTCCCCCGTGATCATCATCATGGGAGTTTCAATTTGTGTGGCCGCTCGCGCTATTTGGGTTTTCGTGAGGAAGGATGGCGCTGCAAGAGGGACGATGGCTTTGATGCGGGAGTTGTAGAGCGCGAATGGGCCCGGGAGGTTCTGGCGCACCGGAAATGCGCATGGGCTCACGGATGCCAGAATAGGGTTTTCGGGATCCATCTCTGCCGCCGTCATGGAATAATCGCAATAGATAGGCATACCTCCGCCGATAACATTGGTGTAGAATCCCCCGATCGAATGTCCAGTCATGCCAATGTTTTCCTTGTCAATCGTGCCATAGAACTTGGATGAGGAATTGTCAGCGGCGGCGAGTGCCTGGTCCAGGCTAAACTCGATTTCCTGCGGGCGGTATGTGAGAGCGAATTGCGTCTCTCTGAACCATTCGGTGTATTCCGTAATGACCGCGTCATTCGTATTGCCTGCCAAGGCATCAACAGCAGCAAGTGCTAGCAAGGCAGTAACAGTTGTAGTGTTTGCATTTCTAGCATCAAGATGCTGGGGGCTAGCCACGATGTACCCATTGCTCGCTAGATTCTGGCAATAAAAGTAGTACGCGTCATTGACTGCCGCGAGGCCGGAAGAGAAGATGATCAACGGGTATGGTGCATCTGAGGAGTCGATCGCAGCGTCCTCGAATGCATCGCCGACAATGCCGCCGGACGAGACGTAGCGGACCGAGTCGGTCTCTGGTTTGGCAGGATACCAGTAGTTCACAGTAAGGCTACGGTTTTCGAAGCAGTATGTCTCAAAGCTAATTCCTACTTCGTACGGACCGGTTGGCGGGGCGGTCGAAACGTTCGTCGCTGGAGGAATGGTGTGCGCCCCCAATCCAAAGCCGGTGTTTGAAGTCGAGTTACATGACTGAGATACGACAGATCGGACGACCAGGAAAGATGCGAGGAGCGCCCAGAAGTTAACGGCGCCCATAAGACGAGGAATGACAGAGTGCATTTTGTGAGGCGCTACGGGCGGGTGTGAGTTGGATAAGACTGGAAGAGTAGCTGAATAATTCGGCTGGAAACGAAGGAGGGAATATATGAACAACCTGATGGACTTGAGTATTTACGTTCTCGGAAAGCTGTTATCACCCGAGGAAAGGCTATATTGGGCGCTCTGATCCCCGGTTGGTCGGCTTTACGTCTTACACAATTCATTTTCACTTAGTATCCCCACGATATCGAAAGCTTGCCAGAGTTTGGCCTCAATATGTTCAGACCTGCACGTCGTCTCGGTATTGAAGATCTGCCCGACGACTGCCGCAATTGAAATGCAACATTGGAGTTAATGCAGATTACAGATTGGAGTATCGACTCTCTCTGACAGTCATGATTGGGTACAAATACGTGAAGGAGTGGAGCCACTCCTCGACTTCGCGTTCGCGTTCGTTCATCCCAATTAGGTATAGTACCGACAAGAAGTCGCACGTTTGCAGTGTCATCTCGGTTTTCTAGGCGACACAACCTTCACCATACTCTTTCAGGCCTTTAGCGTGGAACCTCATAAAAACAATTTCAATCCGATCGCATGTTCTCCTCCTTGCGCGCTGGCCTTTTCCCAGTCAACATACTCGCTGTTCCCTTCGCATTATGTAGCGCGAATTGATTTATTTTACATCCATGTCCTCCAAAGCACCGATGGAAACTACAAGGGGCTTTCGCCGGGTAGATCAGAGCAGGATGTGATTGCTCATGGTAATTGGGGCAGGCACAGGTGTTGGGATAGCCAGGCCTTGATTGGGCCCAACCCATGCTGTTGGTCAAAGTGAGAAGTATGGCACTTACATACACGTTACCGATGGCCGTGTTGCCGAGGATCGGATTACGTAGTAAAGCGGAAAATTACCCGGCAGGTAGTCGTGATGATTGGACACTTTGAGGCTCTCGCGACCCAAGAGATCCTATACTCACCAGCCAGGGAGGCCGGTGAGCCAGTAAGGGAGGCAAGAGGTGGCAGGGCCAAGCCATTCGGACGGCTTGAGTTTCGCTGATAGTTTTGAAACCATAAATCGGCAAGTGATGTGGATTGTGATGTCGATTCAGGCGAGCCTGGTGTAGGAGCTGTGTAACATGTTTTCGTCAACAAACTTAGTTTTCGGACAGACTTCACACGCAACAGGTCATTTCAAAGAGAAAGTTTCATACCTATTTGTTCTTTTCGTTCTCGTCAACCGTAGCGTATTAAAAACAGGCCTCAATATATCCTCATTTGCCCTATGGGGAAATCCACTTAAGAAAACCATCTATTGTTTCCTAAATCTTCAAGGCAGGGGTTGTCTGGCTGAAGGTCTGCTGGCAATCATGCGATCCTTCTGATTCAAACGTGAGACCCCGCAGACGATACTCAGGGATAGGTCTGAACCTCCGCAGCTATATGCAGACAGAGGTGCGCACTTTCGAATGGCTAGGAGTATGCATTTTACATGCCGGTGATACAGGCTTAGCAAGCCAGGGAGTTGGGAGTGTCGGTGCTATTAGATAAGATCGGAGCCATAGCGACGGTGGGCACGACTGAGGGGTTGTGGATCTTCGGAGTGGCTATGAATCAGGTTGATTAGGCTTGGTACGACAGCGCAGCATAGCGATAGATTAAACCCACGCGCCCGAATAATTGTCAATGTCCGTTGTTCGTGCTCTGCAGGCATCATTCGTAATTACATTACTGTACAAATCAATGCATCGTATTGATGGGGTTACTCGGAGCGCGACAATCACACATTCATTACGACGCCGATAGCGTACAATGCCAGAGCTAGCCATCCAGCAGCACCTAATAAGGGGCAAGAGGGATGAGGTGCTAGATCTGTCAAGCTAAGTTCAGCTTGACTGTGTTCCATGACACTGTCACAAAAGGGATACCAAATCCATAAGGAAAAAATAGAGTCACAAAGAGGAATTAAATAAAACTACGTTTAGAGCCAGAGGTGGCTCCATCAGGTGTACAGCAATGCATTTCGGTATCCTCCTTAATTGTATGATTTTGGAGAAGACGTGAGTCACATGCGCTGCAACACATCCAAAATCTTCTAAACTCCCGAATAATTCTCAACTCCACCCTTCATAACATAATTCTCTCAGCCGCAATGTTAGTTGCTACCTATACGAAGTCGACGTCAGGTCCCGAATCCTTCTTCTTGGCATCTTCCAGGCAGGACTTAATCTCGAGCGTCTTTTAGAATGAGACCCGTTCAAGTAAACAAGAAAGAAACGAAAGAGGGCAACTATCAGCCTGGCTATGCATAGTCTATAAGTGTACAGGTCGACAACCTGGCTCGGCGCATTGCTTCTTGAGTTGAGGACGACATCCGTGGACCACCTCAGAGAATCATAAGCTTACCCGCCATGGAGCAGAGATGATATGGTCAAGTCGTTAACACATCAGGCCTCTGCGTCATATCTGGCATTCAAAGCAGCATAGATCGGCATATCCTAGGTCGCGCAGCACCAGCGCATAAGCTTGAAATTCGCTGCCAAGGTTGAACGTTAGCCTCGTAGTTTCGTACATCTTGGCCTCAGTAGCACACAAGCTGCATGCCATCAAGCGTCTGATACGAAGGGTAGAGATGGCCTCTTCGCAATAAATCTTTTTCTTTTTCTTTTTTGTACCAACATTATCTCATTACCGCATCAGACAAGGTACGATCGGGTGAGAACTATAAGCTGAGAAAATGGTATGAAATGTCCTGAGTAACACATAATTTTCGACGGATATTGCTTGCGCCCCCTTATTTCCCCGCGGTAAACCTGTTCCGCGGCAATTCCCGCCAGGATTCCAGGCACAGATTATTCGCCGGATCTGCCGCGGGAAGCTCAAGCAACGCTTGTTTATAAGGTATCGACCGATTCCATTAAGTAGTATGTCGAAATTCCCAATTTAATAAGACAAGACTTATTGCTCAACGTGGCAGAATTCCCTATTGGATCCGAATTGCCAGTCCGTAAATCGGCACTGTTGATTTTATTCCCTGGTGATTAAGAGGAATAATTATGAGACAGGAATAAAATAGTCCTGGTAGACTGAAGCCTGACATTCAGGAGTATTTGAGCATATGTTGTTAAACTACTGTTAGTCAATAATGAACCATCGACCTATGGTGGATTGGCCTGCCAGCCGATCCAACCTCCATCTTTGTCTGCCTCTATGTTCAAATTGAAGTGCGCACACCACGAACTTACGTTCCGAAAGCCGCCATCATTGGCAACGTCTTGACTCATATGCGCACAAAGTTGGTGCTACTGCGCCGTGAAGAATTTCAGGACTTTGTAGCCCGTTGGGTTGAGTAATGACTGGCGCATTACACGGCTGTGGAAGATACAGAAGTAGCGGAGCAATCTGCATAAAGCATGATCATGTGCGTTGGTCAACAGCACTTAGATAGTCGTCGAAGAAAAACGTGGGATGGTGCCTTAAATTGCGAGATCCTACGAGTTAGATTATCTACTGCCAGTCCAATCCCGGCTGTCAGGCGAACTCGAACTGACTCGCATTGCCAGTGTGAACACGTTACCTACCTTCATTGGCTTTTGCCCTCTCGCTATTCTAGACGGTGTCGCCCTATCAAACTTTGGCCAATACAAGCCAATCCATCTTTTCGGCTTTGAAAATTTGACCATGTCTTTCAGGCTTTTCAGCCTGTTGGGACCATCATCGAGCCCGCAGCGTGGGATTGTGTCCAACTGCCCTGCGCCGTAGGATCCGGTACGGTGATGGCGGCATGCCTTCCAGCCATGCAGGCACCTCTGAATGACATACTTGTTACTGCTGCCACCAGTGGGAATATCCAGAGGAGGCCGGCGCGAAAGTTGAGGAGCATGAGAAAATGCATCAGGTGTGATCACGACGTCAGGCCTCATTCAATCTAAGATCATGCTTGAGTGCTGCGGCGAACTATATCTTCAATGACCGCTACCTCTGGTCATATTTGGCCCAAGGGATAGCTGCAGCATTTGGATCAATCTCTGAATGTCTAATTGGGTAGTCTCAAGATTGATGATTGCATGATAAGATGGCCTTCATCTTCCTCCCTTTCCTCCAAGCAGACAACTATAATGATATGAATGCAAATCTATTCAAAATTCAATAAACTAGTAGCCTGCATACATAAGAAATCTGCTCATATAAGCTCGAAGTTCTTGGAGAGGGAACTTCAATAAGGCTTCTGGCCTGTGATATTTCCAGGGGGAGAATATCGCCCCACAATGTAAACGCCTCCTTTAGAATCCTTGGCTGAACCCATTCCGAGCTTGGTAGTGGACTTCCACATACATTGAGCTAAAAGGCGAAAACAATATCAGTGTCAGTATAATACGTGATTTCAGGATGACTTACTGTAATGACCATAAGACCCAAAATCGCCCTGTCCAATTGGCTCACCATGGTAGTTTTTCTCCTCACCTAGCCACATGTTTGCTGACATAAGTAGAGGGGTCGATGAAGCGGAAGCCCTATAGATCATCCAGATTAGATCATCACTTCGTCACAGCATCCTCAGTAAGCAAGTCTGTTATCTTACCATGCGAGATTCTCACCCTGGTTAGGGCGCTGATCACCAGACGAGTGCTCCAGTTTACCGATCTGGGCGAGATGCTGAGCATACGCGGTGGCGTTCTTGGCAAGTTGGGTATCCCAGATCAGCGCCTTGAGACCCTTTGCCTTTCGCTTGGTGTTATGGGCGCCGAGTGCCTTTTGCTGATCAGGGTCAAGAGCAGCAGCCACACTGAACTCCATCACTGCTTGAGCGTCTCCGTCGGTAGCGGCTTCAGCCTGGAACACGCCATCGCTGTTCTCATGTGATAGTGGCTCCCCAGTCTTAGCGTCCAGTGGAGGCTCGCCGCTGTTCTCTTTGGGCTTTACCTCGGGGACATCACCAATGTCGGCATCCAATGCGAGCATTGCATTGATAGCAACACCGGCTTTGCCAGGTAAGGCCATGGGCTGCTGGTGAACGTACATCTTACCAAGTTCGGTGAAGTTTCCATTTTGATCCATGAGCTGGGCAGCCGGACTCACGAAGTCGTCTGCAACCTTGCGCTGGAAGTCAAACAGACCGTATTCAAAGATCCAGTCCTGCTTGTCCATCCAGTTGCAGACCTGAACAGTGAAAGCGAGAACAGCGTGGTAGTCCCGGTCGATGCAGGCGATCTCGGTGACCATCTAAGAAGGCGTCAGTCATCAATCAACTGCCGTATAAATGATGTGTATCCACTCACCACTTTGTGCTTAGGCCACTTATTATGCATGTTCTCAATGTACTTGATTGCATCATTCCCACTCTTCGAGTAGTAGTGAAGGCAAATATAATCCGGGGGGTCCGCGGACACAAGTGACATGAACTTTTCCATCCATTTCTGCCCATTCGAATCCTAATGGGAGTAGTTAGTTTTGCCAATCTTGAAATTAGGAGGACTCTCTATTAACATACGGACGCAACTGCCGGAGACCCGAGCTTCTTGCCCTTGTTCTTCCTCAAAGGCAACATCTGGTTGTACCAAATTTCCTTTGCCTTTTCCGGAGTGATGCCGGCCCGCTCAGGCTCATTAAAGTAAAGGATGATTGGATACTTGGAGTTTTGAATGATGGCCCAATCATTGCCCTGTGTGCTATCCAGAACACGCACCATTGGTCGAAATGGTGCTCGGTCTTTCAGCTCCGGCGGGACCCATGCATTCCAGTTGACAACAGAAGCAACTGGCTGGTTACCGCCAAAGGGGACTTGATTGATCTTATCAGGGATGCCGGGGTTCCCGGAACCGCCCGTGTTGGTCCAGTCCCAGAGAACTTGGCGCTTTTGGATAACCATTTCGAGATTTGTATATAATATCAGTATATATTGGCAATGTATAATGAAATGTGTTCAGCGAGGAGGCAGTAAATTTGATATAGATATTCTGTAAAGCAAATTAGATACTATCCATGAGCTTTTATATGTAATGGTGGAGTCCTACCGTGGATATGGGATGGACCAGGCTTATGAACCGACCCCGATACAAGGCGAAGGTGCGGCTTGGGCTGACATGAGAATTGCCGCCGAACTGCTCAGCCCTTGCAGCTATCCAATCACAGCTAGAGTCCACAATCTGATGTCAGGCGTTTGAAATCAGGTGACCACACTTTTGGGTCCGAAATAGCGGCCAAGTGCTCACGTCAAATAAACTAGGGGGCTTCCTTGACCTCTGTGATTGAACTGCTGACCTAGAGACACACTGTATGCGGTAATAGGTGAGATAACAGCCCCCAACAACCCATGCGTCACCGTCATTGACTCCTCCGTAATGCTACAGTATTTAGTCACATGAAATGCATCTGTCCAAACGAAGTCGATGGTCTAGTATGGCGAAGCTTCCAGTAAGGATTGCCTCACTGAAGTTTAGGATTTCGTATGCAGAATGAAGGTCACCGTAACCTGTAAGGGGCAGAGGATCGACCTCAGGTGGCGTGCATATGACTATTCAAGCAACCGTGTCTGCCTGTTGCGGCTTGTGGTAGTCTTCGTCAGCTTTCTATCCGACTCGATCTGTCCAGAGCTAAGTGTATTCTATTTTCTAAGTGCAGATATACGGCAGGCTGACAGGAGGGAGCCTATGCCAATGCTTATATATTCCAGTATTTCCTCCTTGCGTCAATCTCAAGTTCACAGCATACCAGTTCCCAATTTCACATCAGAACAACTCAAAAGATTACAGGATACCAATTCACGAAAGTGCAAGATCAATTTTCTTTTCTTTTCAAGAAAATGCATTACCTTCTCATTCACAACCGGTCTAACCATCCCCAGACATTCCAATGTCACGGCTACAATGCCAACAAGGATCTAACCATTAAAGCGCAGGGTCAAGCCAAGATTGAAGCCGCTGATGGCACTTCAGGTGCCATCATTGCCGTACATGACGGTGTCATTGGTGAACAATGCGAAATTACCAAGCACGGCTGGATGGGAAACGACACCATCGATATTAGCAACATTGTCGGAGCCGGTGGAAATATGACATGCCAGCAGGTTGGTGACCCTGCCGGGAAGTTCAAAGGCCATGAGACTTTCATGCAGGCTTGCAATCAGGCCTACCACAAGCTGTCCCAAGACAAAAAGAATCAGTTGAATGGCCATGTCTTCCTGGATGCCCAAGGCAATGTGAAGCGCATTGGGCCTCCCAAAGAATTTCGGCCTCTGGAAGAGTTCGTTCGGACCTTCGCGAATGGCCGCACCTATATTGGCGTTGGTGCATGGTAAGACTCATTTGTTCTGCGGAATATTGAACGTCTGCTGATGAGTTTTAAGGGGGCCGAGTGCTGGTAACCCGGCAGATAACGCGCAGAGCTCGGCCGGCAAAGGCAGCAAAGACATTCTCATTGTCTACAGTGTACTGCTTCATCTCATACCTAGCACAGCATACTTGAGATGACGTACTAATACTGTCCCAGGATGGCAATGCCGCACCCGACCCATCAAAGCCGTTTACTGGACAATCAGTTGAAGCAGCTGCAGTTGGATTCACTACGTTGTCGGTTGAGGATCCAGGTGAGATCGGCGCAGTCCAAGAGGACAAGTTAGTTGAGCAAGCTGAGTCAGGCGCAACGAACGCCACTGTTGCGGCCGCGGCCACAGAGGCAGTTGATGCCGTCGGAGTTATGGCTACCGCTGCAAACGGCCCCGGCATCATGCTGACTAATAAATCCTCCAAGAAACACACCTACTACTTCTATGACAACTACTGGAACGGTAATGGCGAAGCGGGCGCAAACTTCGATCACCCGCTTAAGCATGTCGATATTGACCCCAACCAGACTGTCTACGTCCCTCTGGATTTGAAGTTTAAAGGCCGTGTTCAACGCGGAGACCAGCAGCCAGCGACTTGGGGTGAATTTCAGGTCAAGGCCTCAAATGACGGAAAGGCGCACGGCGATATCTCGTTGCAGCAGGGATGCGATGGTGCAGCCACTGTCGCTTCGACGGACGGTACCAATATGTCTAACGGATTCGTCAAGGACATCGTCAAAGATGCACCGGCCGCAGCAACTGGCAAGAAGCCCAATGGTGAGAAGGTCTTGGCCAGCACGGAAGGGAACTGGACCGGCCCCGGTAACCAAACGGCTGTGGACTGGGAGTATAAGCAGCTTGGACATGGAAAGGCATACATCAAGGGAGGAACTGGGGTTCCGGATATAGCCAGCAAGAACAACCTTCTCCACTTCACTTTCTACGTCGTTTAGATGCAGGAACCGTGATGTTGGAGAGCAGGGTGAGAACAGATTAGTCAGTCTGGCTATAACTCTCGTTTATTCATTTAGTCGGAGCAAGCATGAAGAATTATCTAGATTTACGTATTAGGTTATTTGATTTTACATATAGATTTCCATTGCGTGTCGGATTATGGCAGACAGGAAATTCTTTCTGCAACATAACGCTGTTCCATGTACAGTTGGATGCCCGCGCGAAAGGCGTTGCCCACGGCACGGCAAGGCCCGCGGCAAATAGCTCCCCGCGGGAAGCAAAAATGCTTAGCGCAAGCCATCACTATAGCAGGAATGACAGACAAGTCTTTGTCTAATCTTAAGCTGGTGTTTGATGAAAACTCTTGGCCTGAACACTAACACTCACTTGGCGAATAGAGGTCATCTGCATTACGAACGTGCGGGTTCAAAACTCAATAATTTCACATAGCGGATAGAGCTGAAAGACGCTAGATTGCGGCAATCATGACAATAATTATGGTCTTTATTGCGATTATCTCAATCATCAAATGTGAGCAATGACATGCAGTAGCATTATTGACAACCTAGAGAAATGTATTCTGAACTACAAATTGCTTGGAAAACTATCTCCTGCTCTTCTGTATAATGTCCTCTACGACATCTAATTTCATCATCTTCCGGAGAAACCCATCTGACACGCCAACAGGCATAAAAGCAGCCAGACGCGCCCAAACAGCGCTCTCACCCCTCCAGATCATGGCTGGTGGATTGCGCTTCATCAAGTCACTCATCACGCCTTCGGCCCACTTCTCTGCCGTGGTACCCTTTCCATCGAATTGCTTCTGGCTCATGGCCGCCTCGACCATCTCACGGGCGGGCTCGTAAAAGGATCCTTCGGGAAGCATCTGCTGCTTGCCTTCGACGTTGTTGATGTTGCTGTTTTGGATGAAATTGCTCTGCACCATGGCGGTTTTGAGCTCTACTACGCGGATCCCGAATGCCGCGAGCTCCAGGCGCATCCCGTCAGAGAGCCGGGAAAAAGCCGCTTTGGAGGCGCTGTAAACGCTTTGCCACGGCATTGCCGCTGTGGACCCAACGGAGGTGTGATTCACTATCATCGGGGTTGCAGGGCCATCTCTAACTGGCGTGTAAGAAGCAGACTTCATCAACAAAGGCAGGAAGGCCTGGGTGACGGCAAGCTGAGCCCAGACGTTGAGATCGAAGAGGGTCTTGGCCGAGTCTAACAAGACATCTGATATGGGCGCTGCGTAGTGCCCGCCTGCGTTGTTGATGAGGATGTCTAAGCCCCTGGGCTCAATAGTGCTAGGAGTACATGAATGTGTGGCGAGTGCTTGTGTGATGATGTCGACGGCAGAGGCGATGGAGACCGTGGATGTGACGTCTAGAGGGATGGTATGAATCCCTAGCGAGGAGAGCGGCGTTAACTTGTCCAGGTTTCGGGCTGAAGCGTACACGTGGTGGCCGGCAATGTGGAAGGCTACCGCGAGTGCGGCGCCCATCCCACCCGGAGAACACCCTGTGATCAGAACAGTAAGTTTCCTAGGCTCGGCCATGGTTGAGGTCGGAGTCCTTCTAAATATATTACGAGTATCACTGTTGCTTCACCTGGTAACGACTTGTAGAATATGAAAATTATGTTGTCCGGATAGTATTATTAGAGGCGATGCTGGAGGGATCATATGCGAATGGACACATATATTTCAATAACGTGGAATTCTGAGAACTCACAATATCAAACAGCGGTCTTCCGCATGCTGCGTTGAATTATCTGCTTCCACTGGGGCCATATGCGGACTACATGGTTGTCTAAGCGGAGTATGCGGAGTGTGCGGACAACTAAAGCGATAGCTCGGGGAATGTCCGCGCACGCTACCCAAAGAGGCTTTAGCCGCAGTCCGCAAGTCCGCCTATCGTCTCTGTAGGGAAGCCACGGTGGGGCTCAGATTGTGCACGCACTTATATTGCCTAGACATCAACAAGCGTCTATTGACATGAAGCGTTGCCGTTAGAAAGGCTTAGGTATCCCTGGCTTCGGTGAGCCGTATGCTTTTATATCACAACACCAAATACAACCATTCCTCGAAAATGTTGTCTCTACCGATGGCTGTTACACAACCTTGGCAACAGCTACAATTGGCCCGCCTTGGGGCTCCTGGACAACGACCACGGCTGTAGTGCTCCCAGACATCTGTAAAGGCATAAATAATAATGCTTTTATAATTACGAACTATTTGAAGACTTTTTATTAAATTAGTATATTTCCCAAAATAATGTTATTATTTAAGCCTTTGAAATACGAGGGACAGAATATATTATATATTTTCCCCAGTAATTTCCATTTTCCGAGGACAACTACTTCTTAAGGGCGAAAAATCGTCGCGCGAATTCTCAAGGTTGACTTCGCGAAGAAAACCCAGTTTAACGCCAATTTAATAGACGACTATATGTGACGCGGTGGTCTTTCGGATGAGACCAGTCGCTATCACATTATATAAGCATTAACCGCTTGAAGTTGGCCACTGTTTTCTGCGAGGTACGCTTAAGTTCCACTATCAAAACTCGTGATTATTTCCGTAGGCCAAAATCGCAACTTAGGCAAGCTCGGGAACCTGTTCATATTCCAGCCCATCGTCACCATTGCGTGATTATCCAGCTTTGTTGCTGAGTAACGAGTTAGACAGTATATTGCAGTAGAATACAACATCATTCAGTGTCCTATGGCTGTCATCCTATTCATCGAACGCCGTTCGAACAGGCTATCATACTGTCCAACAAGCTCTTATTTCTTCATACGAAATCTTGGTTGGTTTGACTGACGTATGCAAGAACGATAAACACGATGTGTTGGAGCACACGTTGCCCTGCACTTGTTATCCGTTAAAATCGAGACAAACCTCGCATCTCTACCTGTCCGAACATATATGCCAGCCAAGTTCGCTGTACTCGAGACATTTCCTTGTACAATCTCCCCGGTAACCTCCGATGGGAAGAGTTCGGTTGAACCCATTTGAACCACACGTTCCTTCAGTGGCAGGCTTTGTTCGTAAAGACAAAACACAAAGTCAGACTTGGCGAAATTCGGTCGTCAGAGTGGTGTTGTTGCATCATTGGGGTTAGGAAGTATGATAGTATGTGAACCGGTTGTTGAATACGATCGGAAGCTTAGGGAGGCTATATCCGGTGGGCTGAACAGTGAACAGGCCACGGATCATTATTGTGTGTGTCTCGATCTGCATTATCCTCACACTCGAACGAGTTTTCATGTGGTCGACAATTGTGATCAAGAATTGAGGATTGCGAGAAAACTCTTTTATGCTGGATTTCTGCAGAGCATGCCGTTTGGCAGTCATTCAACATGAAGATGTCTTGTGCGATCTTTTCCGTGATCTAGATCACAATCGAGGTAGATTGCTATGCCAAGCTAGCTGGTTTGATGCCATGTATAGTTATTGATATATGGAAGCTCCGGTGGGGTTACATATGGCGCTAAGCTCTGACTGTCTAAGTAGAACCGACCAAGGCCTGGAACAGGCGTGGCGCTGAGGCTGTCAATTGTTCCGGTTGGGCAAGGGGTCGGAGCCGCCCACTGGTGCGGGTATGGCGCAGCGGAACGATTTCGATTGCCAGAGTTGGAAACGTTGGCATCTGTGTTCGTTGGCGTTCTAGGGGATTCCGATACTCCATATGACCCCGGATCATGATACGCTGTTCCATTATCAGTCAAGCGCCAAGCGCTAGCAGCCTTATACAGAGGCACATACAAGGTTCGCAAGAGCTAGGAACTTCACCCGATATACGTCTAATGCTCTCTTTCAGTGTTCTGAGCTCTTCCTCGAGTTGTTTGTTCATCGTGAGCAATTCTTGTACGGTCGGATCTTGGTTTTGTGTGCTGCGAAGCTCCTCGAGCTCCCGTTCCAGATTCCGCACATGTTCCTTCGTACGTGCTCTAAGGGCACGCTGGGCGTCTCGGTCGTTCTCTCTTTTCCGGGCAAGCTGAGCTGGCGTTAAGACAATCACCTTTCTGGTAGCTGGTAATTATTTAACACTGTGAATACATACAATCGTAATAAATCGAGGCCTACTTACGCCTAGTCGACTTGGCAGGCTTGCATGAAGACCCATCCATAACTCATGTCGCTTTGCTCAACGTTCTGATACTCCCTAGTAAAGAAGAACGAAAGGTACGAGGACGGCACAAGGCAAAGATCAAAACAAGTAGACCAAGGTCGGCTGATATACCGCTTGGACTATGAGGCGGTATTTCTAACGCTGCTGATTGGAGAGAGCAGGGGCTGGCTGGTGCGCACAGTAGGATCCATATTCGTCCGCTGGATGTTTCCGCCAACTTAAATGCAAATGCGGGGTAATGTGTTGAGGTGGAACAGTGAGACCTTGCCACAATGACACGAATCCATGCTCTACGACATGGAGATGGATAAGCAAACAGAAGCACGTCTCCAATGACCGCTGCCTATGTTTATCTTGGACCATCCGGGAGAAGAAACCCCCTGTGCACTAATGCCCCCGACTTGCCGCCTCATACCACAACCGTCTCAAGTATATCAGACATGGCGTGATCGACAATTTATTTTCCTCGCCGGCGTTTCCTCAGCATAAGCATCATATCGGCATTTGCTTGCTACTTGCAACTGCAGTATTTCAATACAGCACAGCCCCTTCCAGATTGGCCCGTCTTCCACCTTTTCTTTTGAAATTTAGCACGAGTGCCAAAGTTTACATCTGCCCACAACTTTAATAATAAATCACAGTGCGACGGGGAAGTGTAGATAGCACTGCGCAACTTTTCGGCCATCTTTGCAGCAATCCCTCCCAGGATTCGATAGGTCATATCGTATATCAATTTTGACCAGCACAGCATTAGTATATCCTACAGATGTCTTGTTGCGTTTGAACCACCTTTTGAGTGGATATGGACTACTGAACGCAGCCTCAAGAGCGTATCAAGCTAGGCAAAGTCGCCTGAACACTAGACAGGCAGCGATACCGAGAGGATCGACCGTCCGATATGACGGAGCTGCCCGTGGTATTGCAAGAGAATGCCATGGAAGCATACACACGGGTTCGGGGCCCCGGACACATCTCCGGCCTCAAATTCGCCACTCTCAAGCCGTGTCACGCTACTGCACGCCCACTGCTGCAGGTATGCAGTTTGTCGTGGCTGTCACACTCGCCTTCAGCGGTATCATTGTCGGATTACAGACATGAATTATTCAGGCTCGGACAGTTGTCTCCGCTTCGCAAAGAGTCGTGACAGCGTCACGGCCGCTAGTATAGTACCCAATCCAGAACACTTTGCGAGCATTCCTTACTCAACAGCGATTTTAGTCCATGGTCCCGACCGGGAGTTTGTCCAACGGGACAATTGCGACTTTGCCGGGCTTACCCGATCATTGATCAATTGCTTTTGTGCAGGGTGCAGTCTTTAATTCAGACGATGATGGTAGTTACACCGCATGCAACGCTCATGCCCTATCCGATGAGAAGTCAAATCACCACCTAGAGGATTCCGAGTAGTGATAGATAAGTGGGGTTCCTGAGTGGGTTCTATTAATTTCATCAAAGGACATCGCTGACCGGACGATCTGATTAGACTGTAAGTATGATCTTAATGAACAACAGGATCTGGGGATTGTACTGCTCGAAGCTATTTAAAAAAAAAAAAAAAAAAAAAAAAAAAAAAAAAAAAGAACAAGGTAAGGCGAAAGATAGTGGAATATATAAGGTAGTGCGCGATGTTGCTTGAGGAATTTCTTGATGTGATAAGAATGTTCTTCAGAGTCAGATGCAGTAAAGCCATTGAAGTCCTACGATATGTCAACATATATGATTATCTGGATCGTGTCTACACGCATTTGCAGCATCGATGCGCTTTTGGGGTGTATCTGGAAAGATCACGCTCAATTAGCATTGTGGCAAGCCAAGCAAGACCAAGTATGTTTTCTCGTACATGCCCCCGCGTTTTAGATGACCTACAGCCCACAGCTTTAATTTATCGCAACCATACGGTAAAAGCCGATGGGCTGGGTTGAACCCTGTGCTTCATCTGCGGAGCACAGTTCAGTAAATATAGCTATCGGATCAGAACTCATGTTGCATGAGGCACAATTAGTATTTTAGAGTGAAGGACAGATCTGGACAAGTCCTCCAGAAGTCTTCACTGGCATGTTATGACTGTTTTGAATGTTCACAAAATCTTGATCTTTGTATCGGTAGTATAGGGAGTAACGCTTTATGTTGTGGCTTGAAAACAAGTCGTGCATCTAGTCGTATGCGTGCGGATTCCTTTTCACCCAAAACTCCTGGATCATAGTGAAAGAGATCTCGTAACGATATCATCAATCTCATGACCTGATGCCAGCTCCTATTGCTCCCGTGTATACACATTAGATCGTAGTACCGAATTTGATGGTGCGTTACTTTAAACCATTGCTGACGGTGATTCCATTATGCGTTAGGCTGCTCGACCCTGCTCCAACATGGTGAGTCAGTAGATGTGTGTAGAGGCAACGTCTGTGTCCCACGAACAGCGATTGAAGCTGACAAATTTCCTGTTGTAAAGCCTCGTTTTAGGTAATCAAGTTCCTGAGAGACTCGTCGCGCATTCGTTGTAGACGCTGAATCTCTCCGATGAGGCCTTCAATACACGCTTGAGCCCTCACACATTCGACCAGGTTTCCCTCTATTCCATCTACCTGTCTCGGGATGAATTGTGAACACTTCCAGCCGTGACGCGCCCAAGCCATTCGGTCCTTCCAGTAAAGCACATAAGGATACATTTAATCAGCGTAGTGTCTTATGATTTTCTTGCCCTGAGTGGATCTGGAGCCTTTATATGTCGACATTTAACTACAGCTCTCGGTGTCGAAACGGCTTGTAGCAGAACGGTACCGGATCTCAAAGAGATAACTTGGCGACGGTGCCAACCGACACATCAATTTCGATTAGTGCATACGAGTAACTGAGTTTGTGAACGGCCGTCTTAGCTACCTATGACATCCCTTCGGAAGGCCTCTGTAGACCGAGCAATTACCACTACAATGACCAGCTTCATTTTGGACTACCGACATCGACATGGATATTTCGTTGGTATTCTGGAAGAAATGCCCATTCTCAGCTTTTAAAATGGAATAATTGGTCAACAAAGCCGGGGCGATCCACAGTGTGGGAGCCATATAGAGCTGCAGTCTGTTCCCAACAATGCTTTCTCGCATATTGCCGCTTCTTGAAAGAATGTTTTTGAGAATGCCCTACGAAACGTTCACTTGTGTTACAAGAACACGCGATGGTTCAATAGCGGTATAATGCTCCAGGTGAAGTTTGACTGCACGATTCCGATCTCATTCCTCTTGCGATCTCCTAAAGCTGAGAACAAAGTTCTTGAGGTCTTTACCATGAGCGCCCGTAGATGGTAATGTGTTGCGTTGCGATGCCATGATAAGGACATGACGTATATCGCCTCATCAATTGTGGTCACTCAAAGCACGTCATACTGGAGCACTGGCCCCGCGATCTTGACACAGTTACCGTTCTTCGCCATTACTACCGTCCCAACATAATGACTCATTGAGCATGCGGTGTGGTCTCGCTTCCCCGTCAGCAATCGATGTAGGGTGTACCCATGGATGACTGGCTCTTCTTGAGTATTACGGGAGTACAATATTACTAGTCGTAAGCGACGCGTTTCTCAAGGTTGACAAGCTAGTGTACTTTCACTGTCTCATTTAGTACTCGACTGAACACAGTTCCAAAACCCTAGTTGCATAATCCATTTACCCTGTTGATCCAAGGTAAAAGAGATCAATATGCCGTGCGGTACTACAAGCGGCCCTGCTACTATGGACTGTCTCATCTTCTCATGGTTTGACCTACGACACAGAAAGACTCGAGCACGATGAGTAATATGAAAAGCGGACCATTAGAGTTAACATTTCATGCCTTATCTTGTGTAGTTTACAAAGTCCTTGCGACATCATTAGCTACAAATCCAATACTGCTGCCCCAAGTGCCACTGCAGATCACGGTCGGCTGATGGTCAATATCGTGGGTGATACTTGGATCTGGTTTAGAAAAGATAATCGTTGTGTCATTAGGACCCTTCGAGCAAGATTGATGCAGCTCGGTCGTATGATTGTGGTCGTTCCACCTTTGACACGGTTATAGATAGGGTGGATAAGATAAGTCGGGCTAGCGCTAGCGCTAGCTTATCTTATCTTATCTGCTGACGTATTTAAGCAGCTGATTGCTGCCATAAGCAGCAACCAGCCATCCTTTCTAATACACCTTTTCATGACCCATACGTCCACGTATCAACCTTAATCAAAGTTTCGCGTGCCCTTGAAGTGGACCACTAGCGACTTTCTTCATTGGTGCCAATGCCACCGCATGTCGCTTGAACCTCAATGCAACTGATATAAATTTTGCAATAACTACTCTTGCTGATCTTTCTGTGGTGCCTTCCCCTATATCAAGCTCCGTATGATCGGGAAAGAGTCAGATCATGTCAGAGGGTATAGCGGCTTTACGGATCCGAGTATTAGAAACGAAGGCCATACGCGGCGATAAACTCAAGAGAGGTCTACTAGGCCGGTTTTCTATTATAATTTGGCATACTTCTGCCACTCTCAAGTCCTATCAGCCTGGATAACATTTATTAAAACGATACGTATATAAATTGCATTTAATGATATTTTAATAATTTTAATACGCCCGTTTATAAAGCTGCTAATTTAAGATATTATACTTATTTTGCTAATTAGCTTTGGCGTGATTAATATAGTAGACAACACAAACGCCATAATTAGGAAGTTAAAAGTAGAACTCCGCAACCCTTAAGCCTGGAGTTTAACAAACAAGCCTGGTTCGAAGGGAGGCCATGCCGACTAAGGTAGACGAGGATTAGTAGAACCTGCAGAAATCATAGTGACTCGCTGACTACACTGCCCAGTGATTCGCAATCGTAGAGTTGAGCCAGATACACTGTGCGTGACAATAAACTGTGTGCTACAAGTAGAAGAAGGTTGCGATGATCGCTCTGGCTTCTCGACTACAGAAGCCACGGACAGAATCCAGGAGGCAGCCACCAGTTACTCAGATACATTGGTTAGTTACCACATCACAACTAGAGAAAAGTTTCCGTATATACCTTGGTAACAGACGACGAGAATAATGATGATGTCTGCTGTGGATGCTCAAAGGTTGCGCTGAGTGCGGAAGCACTGGCGAGAAATTGTTGAAACAGGTGGCCCAGCCACACATACATGTACGCAATTCACCCCTCGTAACCTTCGTCCATCTTGACAGAAATCCCATTGGCCCCATCGTTGTACTCGACTCAACATAACTGACAACTCGAATCGGGGCGATTTTGACTGGACGGGTCACTAGGACGGGACATTCTGCAGCTGCGCGTCCAAATGCATACAGGTCAGCTGTACTATGGTTGCTAGCAACGCAATTTGCAACAGTGATAGTACAAAATGAGGTGTCACGGCGAAGTGTGAAACTTCTTGGTGTACTAGATGGGTATATAAATTCGCATACGTATTACCTTGACTAAGGGCGGCGAGTCTCCCGCTTCAGTTCTCGATATAGCCATCACGATAGTTGCAGTAAGAGATCTTCAGACCTCGAGACTAAGAGAAACATAGTAGAACTCAGGACTTTAAGTAATACTGCGGTGAATGCATTAATAACAGAGCTGGTATGGTGATAAAGCTATTTCAGCGGCGAAAAGATTCTATTTACGATAATAAAGATACGGGCGGTCCTCATACCAAATTTCTCTTTGAGACGCTTCGACGGTCGCAAAGATCTCTACATCCAGTACGTTGCGTCTGTGTGATAGTTGCTGGACCGACCACCGCCACCAGCAGGATGGACGAGGAAGTTGCCGCCCGAATTCAGCCGTGCGATGCCAAAAGTGGCGTGGAACGATGTGTAGTAAACTGGGTGAAGTAATACCGCTATTCCCAAACTCACACCTGTTGGGGCTGGTGCAACGGCAGTCCGTAGGATCATTTGGTTTGCTGAGCACCTGGGTTGAATGCATGTAGAGCAACCTTCATAGTTTCTTCTGTCCCAGCTATGGATTCAGGTGTAGGTTAATCTTCCTGAAATATCAATTCAATCCTACATATTAGGGATCCAGCTTTGCAGACAAGCATATCTCCCTGTTCCAGCGCACAGCACTTGGTTTCGCAATGACATCCATTCAAAAACCAGGTACCTTCGCTCGGGGTGGTATTTCAGAACAAATAAGGAACCAGGATTGGAACAGATATGCAGCAATATCGAACGAGCCCGGCCACTCTTGACTGAACGCTCCTGAATTGGAGATTGCGATCCGGACACAGCCTAGCTTCGAATTTCAGGTATCATAGACCGTGAAACAGTAATCATGTTTCTCCACGAAACCAACGTTCCAAGTGGTCGAGACAATACGTGGGATGACGTAGTGTAGGTAGCATAGGAAAAGTTTAAATGAATTTTGAGGGTATTCTCCAGGCATTGCCGAGTTCGCTTAGAGAGTGCCCGCGTCTTTAGATACTCTCCTGGGTGCATTTCATAATTCGCTAAGAGGAGCAAAACGCGTCGAAATTTAAACCAACAGGAACTATTCGGCGAGTCAAGCGTAATCGGCGCAAGCGCCCCGACTACATGCTTCACAAAGAAACCAGTCATGGTCCCATATTAAATATGCATTTGTCTGGGGCAAAGGGGTCTATAAGTACATATGCTGGGTCTTGTATAGCTCGACCGTTACCAATATGTGGTACTCCAAAGCGCACTATCATGCAGAAGGTTGGCCTTCCCATCAACCAAAATCCAGCAACTCTCTAATTAATCATGAACACTTCTCTCAAGAGAAGCAACAATATCTTCAAGTTCATGGATACTTGGTAGACCTTTTGTTGCATGAGCTTCCAGAGATTCTTCCAACGTCTCGCTCGTCTCCTTAGACACGCCATCAGATGATTGAGTCTCCCAAGCCTTATCCACCGAGCGGACATCATTAGTTCCAGCGTCATGTACTGTTCCGTTCTGTGAGGCTCCGTTCTGTGAGGCTCCGTTGTCATTGTTTACGGAAGGCTGAGCTGGTACTGCCCCCGTGCCCAGGGAGGACGAGTTTACAAGGCCTTGCAGCAAGCCCGATAGACGACTGGGCCCATCGACAGGAATCTGGGCGCTGTTTTCGGTTGTATGGGCTGCTAGTTGTTTCTGCTTCCGTTCATTTCTTCTCTTGACTCTGAGTATCTCAAGTTCGATCTCCTGCTTCTTGGCCTCGTCCATGCGAGCCTTCTCCGACTTCGTCCACTCTTGGATGCCTGCAACAGCAGTTTCGGGATGGCTACGATGGTTCAATAAGTATCCTTGGAGCTGTGCGGGCGTGAACAGATCATCCTTGACCTGGGACCTGAACGCGGATGCGAGGTCCGCGAGCTCCTCCGGGCTCATGTTTGCACAGGTCTCTGCTGCATTCGGCGCATCGTTCTCATCCGGAGCATACATGCGTAGAAACATTTCCTCAGCTGCCTCGCCGTGAATGTTACCCATGAAAATCATCTTGTCAATTCTGCCCGGTCGGACCAAGGCCTCGTCCAACTTGTCCGCGATGTTTGAGGTCATGATGACGATACGACCTTCTTGGCTGGTGACGCCATCCAGGACGTTCAACAGACCAGACAAAGTGACTCTGCCGTTACGTAGATGAGCCATGTGCTTCCTGAGCTCTTTGTCGTCCCAGTCGTCATCTTCGGGTTCCCGTTTACGCTTCATACCAACTGCGTCAATGTCTTCGAGTAACACAATGCACTGCGGGGGAAGAGACGTGAATAGTCTCTCCAATTCAGCATCCTCCCTAAGGGTTGGTACGTGAAGGATGTATAAGTCGAGGCCGAACCGGCCAGCGAGGGCGAGGGACAGTGATGTCTTGCCGGTGCCGGGTGGTCCATGGAGAAGATAGCCTCTGCGGTAGGGGATACCTCTTGAGGTATAGAAGCGCCGGGTCGCTGATTTGAGATAGTTGGCGATGTCGGAGACCAATTCTTCCTTGGCTTTCTTGTCCATATGCACCGTCTCGAGCGGTCGGATGGGCCGAAGTATGGTGGTGTCCCAGCATTCGCGATGGTATTGGTTGCGCGAGGCACGGACGGTGATGAAGGACTCGCGCTGCTTATCCGCAAAATCCCGGCACAGGTCGAGGAATGTCTTGATAGGTTTGACCGATCGACCCAGGCACATGACAACCAAGGGCTCGTGGCCAGCAGGCGGCACAGCATATTGATCGGGCGACTCAGTAGACATGTAGGAGTTCCGGGATCCTGTTCTTGCATCCGCAATGCGACGGACCAGGAAGATGTTGCGGTCATGGAAAAACCAGGTAATGCCGAAAGTGGGGAGGTACTGGATAGGGAGACGCTTCTCATGATGATAATCGATTCGCTTGATGGTGGTACGACGAAACTCCCAGGCGTCACTCTGGACGGGTTCCGAGCTTGCGGTGAGAATGCGAGTCTCTTGCTTCATGAGGACCTTGGCACCGATCCAATTCAGAACCTCGCGGTTCAGTCTATCACTACCTGGGATCGACACCGAGGCTGTGAAGAACCTCACGATCCAATGATAGACCTCGAGGGCTATGCCCTTCAGCTGCTGCGTGCCGGTACTGATGGCGCCAAAGACAGTCAATGCGACGGCCAGCGTTGTGATATCCAGGTTCAGCCACGTCGAAAAAAAGCTCTGGAGGGTGCTGAATCCCGGGGTTGTCTGCTGGAATAGGTGACGCAATGAAGTTCCACCAGGCATACCAGCGCCTCCGGCAAATGCCAAAGGCAAACTGCGTTGAACCATGATGCCGGACGTTAGATCATGGAAGGGAAAGTTTTCTTGATGAGCAGGAAGAGCTGTCGAATATCTATGTTGAACTTCAAGCCAACGCGCAAGAAAATGGGGCTGTGGAAGGAAATTGTTGTTTCAAAGTGCACATGAGTCGTTTGCTGTGAGGCTGTGGTCAATTTCAGTTGGTTGGTGGCGTTGGCTTTCGGATCTCGTTGGCTGCGTGATTGCTTGTTGCAGGCAGCACCTGCAGTGCCAGGGCACTACTTTACAGCGTAGTTCTTCCCCACACCTCACAGCTTCCAGGGTGCTACAGTAGGTACATACTATACCTACGGTGGGTATGTAAGTACTTGCACAAGGGCAGATGAATGTATGCACTGATGGGCTGTCAGGACTGTAACATTGTATGACGTACCCTGTTGTTAGTAGGTGCGGTCGAAGGGCTGTCTCAACTTATTGGATGTGATGACCTACCGTTACTCGCTCAGACAACGGTGCTGTATGCTGAGGCACGGACGCTAGACCGCATAGGTACATGAAGGTACATGTAGGCTCAAGTATTGCCGGCAGTGTCGACCTGGCATTGAGCGAGTATAGCTAGACATCCTTGTCAAATAATGCCAGACAAGGACTGAATATCCGTTCCCAATGTGCCTACTACTTACATCGCCATTCCGTCCTCCATATATCGCCAAACACACAGATGAACGAAGCACGTGACGTCATGCGCAATAGTAAGAGGGTGGACACATCGAATCCTGGAGGAGTTCCTCATATCTCTGTGCATGATCTAACAGTAATGAGAGGCTAGTCTCTCAGTATGGGCTCCACACAACGAAGTTGCTGAATCTCAACTGAATGGACCGTTGGCGGGCTCTAAAGCCCCCACCCACGGCCTTTGGTAGGCTGCCGGGTCGGAAAATCCGCCCATCCCGGAGTCCCTAACAAATTCTTGGAGCTCAGCCTGTATGTCGAATCTCATGACACAGCCCGGCCCTCATTGGTGGTACCCGAGGCAATTGACTCTTGGATCCGGAGAATGGGTCATGACTGTCACTCGACATGAATATACGGTCTCCGAAAACCCTCCTTCGTTCGGGCTCAGCCGATAGTATTTGCTGGCAATGTAGCTTGCAGCTCTCCCGCTCCAGAGTGCTCAGGCTTTCGACGAAGAGCTTCAGCCAGAGCTTCGCACCACGAGATGCGGTAGCCACGAGATCTAGTCGCCTACGATCCGGCTATTTCTTTGCCAACGGGATCTTCCCGCAGACTCGAGATGGACGCGCAGGGAGATACTCGGTCTCCTCGGCGGCGCAGGGTAGCCAGAACGATCGACCAACGTCATCAACGACCGCGCATCCGAACCAAGACCTGCCGCATCGTCGACGCCAGGCTGCGAAACGGAAGGCCGCACTCGCTGCAGCATCGGCGTCGACAGATGGCTCTCTCCCAGTGGAGGACGCCTCGTCGGCATTGACAACTTCGGCTGCGAAACACTCCGCCAACTCCTTTCGGGGGCAGTTCTCCCTCTACCTCTCCCTCTCGAAACCCCGACTCTCGATGCTCGTTGTCTTGACCGCCATGTCTTCGTACGCTCTGTATCCAGTACCCGACTTCCTCTCGCCGAACATTGGAGTAGATGCTCCGTCCCTGTCGCCACTTACGCTCGCCTTCCTCACGACCGGGACTGCGTTGTGCTCAGCCTCCGCGAACGCCCTCAACATGATTTATGAGCCAGATACGGACGCCAAGATGTCGAGAACACGTAACCGTCCGCTGGTCCGTGGCTTACTCACACAACGGAAGGCCGTCCTTTTTGCCATCTTGGCGGCTACCACAGGAGTTGGCGCACTATACTTCGGCGTCAATCCGACTGTAGCTGCGTTGGGAGCGACCAACATCGTTCTATATGCCGGCGTTTACACCCCAATGAAGCGCCTACATTGGTTCAATACCTGGGTAGGAGCAATTATTGGAGGCATACCTCCACTCATGGGATGGGCAGCTGCAGCAGGAGAGTCCGCGAAAGACACAGGAGGATTCGAAGAGCTGCTGCTCACTCGCGATGCTATAGGTGGTTGGCTGCTGGCTGGGCTCCTCTTCGCATGGCAGTTTCCTCATTTCATGGCACTGTCCTGGTCCATTCGGGAGGAGTACAAGGCTGCAGGGCACAAAATGCTGGCTTGGGTGAATCCGGCACGGAACGGACGAGTGGCCCTGCGATACAGTCTGGCATTCTTCCCCATATGTTTTGGACTCTGCGCCGTTGGCGTCACTGAGTGGAGCTTCGCAGTTACCAGTCTGCCAATCAACATATGGCTCACGCGGGAAGCCGTGCGATTCTGGAAGCTCGAGGGTTTCCAAGGGAGTGCCAGGGGGCTCTTCTGGGCTAGTGTGTGGCATTTGCCGGTAGTGATGGTATTTGCTTTGGTCCAGAAGAAAGGCATGTGGAGCCGCGTGTGGAGAGCAGCGTTCGGCGAGCCAGCATTGGAGGATGACGAGGAGGAATGGGAAGATGACGAAATCATTGAACACACACCACAGCCTGTCAGGATGCGTGTGGGTAACTAAGGATCAATGGGGAATCTCGGGACAGGAGCTGTCACGACTTGTATATGTTGTATGAGTATACTTGTATCACCACACCACGATACCTATCCCTCCTTTAACGGGCAATACCGTGCCAAGTTCAATTTTGAACCATTACTCTCTTTTCGCGTGGCAGCATCTGAGAGAACATGGAATCACCATGACTCTCGATCTGGAGTGTGAGATACGATAAGGCAAGCTGTTGGGGCTAAAACACCCGTAAGGATTAAGAGATGAAGTCGGCTGAACTCACTTTTCGGCGACCCTACGCATACAGCGGATGAGTTAGCGAGTCGCATAGAGGCGGAATTTTGACCACAAAACCACAGCATTCACACATGGCCTTGCAACCAATTAGAGTGAGTTAGACCGGCTTACGTTATTCTATGCTCTGTCGTGATGCACCCCTATTCCCTCATCTCAGCATGACGCAGGTCGATCAAGCTCACGGCTTCACTCGCGTCTCAACAAGCTTCAACTCGCCGAACACACTCTTAAACTCGGAAATCCCCGCCAAACCTTGCAAATACCGCACCGTCTCCGGGACGTCCTTCTTCATCTCCGCATCGATGAGGAACCCAAGCCCAAAGAACAGCGGGCCCGCAACCATGACATCAGCCAACGAGACCTGCTCGCCGACAAGGAACTTCCTCCCGTCCCGGACCGCGACCTCGAGCCTCTTGAGCGCGCGCACCAGGTTCGCCGCACTCATGTCGTACTTCTTCTCGTCGTATGGCACCACCTTGTAGACGCACATGACGGCCGCGGGCATCACGTTGGGCACTAGCTCGTTCTCCGCAAAGCACGACCACTCGGCGATGCGGGCACGCGTCTTGGTGTCATCGGCAGCGCCCAGGAGCTGCGTGGCGGCCGGACCGCTCGACGCCAGGTACTCGCAGATGGCGGCACCCTCGGCGATGCAGAAGCCGTCGGCGCACTCCAGCGCGGGCACCTTGCCCAGCGGGAATTTGGCCAGGAATTCGGGTGTCCGGTTGGTCTGGCCCATGGCGAAGCCTTCTGCCAGAGGAACCTCGAGGCCGTTGAGCACTGCTACGACTTGCGCCTGGGGTTCAGTGGTCAGTATGATTACATCTCACGCATGAAGCTAATCGTTTGGGAGCGGGGCGTGTTCTTACGCGCTGGACTCGCAAGTTTCCTGGGTAGGAGTGGATCTTGCCGAAGGGAGCCATGGTGTATGTATGCTGTTGATTCCCTAAGAGATGATCGGAGTACGAGGTGGAAGGGTGGCCAGTAGTTTGGCGGTCACTGCTTTTTCTTATTACGGTGATTCGTCTGAGGTCACACCTTTATCTGTACCACAGACGCCCATGATTTGTAATCGGAGACAGATTGATTCCGAGGCAACGACGAGTGAAGAACAGATCGAGAGGGGAAAGTGGATACAACAGGCCGCTGCAGGTGTTTAATGCAGAGCTAGTACCAGGAGGCGACTGCCGTTATTTTCCTTTGTTTACGGGCTCTACACCGATGTTGGAGGTTTAGGGCCGATGCGTCGCAAAAGGAGTAGGACCTTCGAACCGACATTATAGATCTATAATTTGATGGGTAGATATTTCCTCTATCGACGATTGCTAATATTCGCCGAGCAATTTCGCTTCAATGTGGGGATTTTCGATCCAGAGTGTCGATTCAAGGCTCCTCCCGGGAGTCGAGATAGCGGAGCACCGGTTCCACACAGGAAATGTTCACCGCCGAACCGACAACCGATTCAGCACTAGGACAGAAACGATCAAGCGTCAAACATGTCAATAAAGCCTGTCACCCAGCTTAGAAAGACACAGCATGGTGAGAGCCAGGCGAATCTAATAGATTAAACGAGTGTCTCTCTGGATTGTATGCAGTAGTACGCCACCAACTCTTCATGCTGCCTTGGGTTGATGTGCCACTCAATCGCGCACGGTACCCTCCACGTCCAGAATCTCGTGGTATCTAGCTTTTCTAGTATACACTGTCAATGCTCGTCATGAGTCTGTGCAGATGTGCAAGTATTAAAAGACGCGCCGACGACCAGTTTAGGAACTGACGAAAGAAGCGCGCTCCGTCGCAGGTCCTCCACCCTCCGTCCACCAATTTGAGTGTGCGGGACACGCCGTTCCCAATGATTACTCCTTTATCAATGTGAAGCCAAACGCCAAAAACCTAGCTGATCAGCTGAAGGTGTAAATGCAGTCATTATCCTGAAACCACCCTGATGCCAACTCCGAAAACGCCCAAGAAACGTCCTTGGACTACCCAATAAGAAATCAAGTCGTTACAAAATCAGATGCGACACCTGTTAGATGCTAGAAGGGTTCCCGCCATGTTGTGGTCGGTTAATGATGGCACCAATACCCATATCGACACTAGGCAACCTTTGCCCGTGGCCCATGTATGGCGAGTTGCCCTGTGAGTGATGAGAATGGCTAGGGACAGTTCCGTATCCCTGAGCCGCTGATGAGGAGACGGAAGAGCTATAGCCGGAAGACGAGAGCCCGCCAGTGCTGGCTGGATAGCCGTGAGTATATGCCTGCTGGCCCATGTGCATATGGTAGCCGCCATGAAAAGAGCCACCGGTGGAGTGGGAACTCGAGGTGGCAGTCTCGGGACTGCTGTAGGAGGCATCGAGGTCATCTACTGGAGTCAGACCAATGCCCGAGATGCCGCTGTCGTCGTCATACCCATGGAAAGATTGGCCAGACTCCGCGCGCTCTCGGCGAGCACCTGCGCGGGCTGCGTTCTGAATATTCTTGAGGCCGCTGTTCATGCACTGGGGAGATCAGTTAGTTTGGCTACTCCCTTTTGACGCCGGATGACATGGGGCTCCACTTACCTTGGCCTCAACGACGCTCCACTTCTCCCCAGTCTTGTGGGCCAGCGGCTGCCAAATCTCCTTGCGCATGCTCATATACTCCTTGGCGATGTTTTCCAATTTGCGCACATCCCAGTCGTCCGCACCCTTGCGCTCCATCAAACGCTCGTGTCGCTTGCGACAGGCGTTGGGCGTCTTGCTTGGGAAGTACGTGCTTCGGATCTGAGCCCAGTTGAGACCTTGTTGCCGGGCCGACAGAAGATTCTGATCATCTTGGGGCGACCAAGCCCCGGACGAAGCACGATGCGGGATGGGAGGAGGCACTACTGCCGCAGCAGCGTATTGGTCGTATTGTGGCTGCATGGGCTGCTGCTGTTGCTGTGTCGAGGGTAGAGTGGGGTAGTATCCAGTATTGAGAGGAAGTTGAGGACGTGTGCTGTATCCAACGTTCACAGGCTGAGCCGGCGCAAGAGCCGCTGCCATGGGCATAGTACTTGCATAAGGCTGATGCTGGTGATGGGCCGAGCTAGACGAGCGCGTGTGTTTCGGCATGATGATTGATGATAAAACGACAGTATATAAGAGAACTGAAACGAGTCAAGGGTATGAACTGGTGTAAAAGCGATTAGGGCTAGAGTGTAGTATGTCGGAAGCTCGTTCAAGTGGTTGCCTTGCCGGGATTCCAGTGGGTAGGCGATATGATGTTCCGGTTCCTCGTATCAAACGAACGGAGGTGAAACGAATGGGAGCAAGGAGACAGCAAGGAAAAGCTGAGACAGAGGAAATAGACGGAAAAGAAAACTGGTGGAGGTTGCTATAGCGAAGGAGGTCTGGGAGAGGAGACCAGACACGATGGGGTCACGATCAGGACGCGACCCTTTATAAAACCGAGATGAGCGACAGAGGCGAACGAGAACCTGCAGCAGTTGGCTCGAGGTTGCGATGTGAGACCCAAGGTTCTGGATCTGAAACAGAGCTACCATACTGGTGGAAGGTAGATTTAGAGAGGGCAGACGGATCTAGGTATGCAGGCGGAGGTCTTGAAACCCAGGGTGTGTATCTGAATGAGCGGATAGCCAGCGAAAGAGTCGCTGATATTGGCTGACGGGTTTCGGGGAGGCGTCTGTCTGGAGTTGGGCGGCTAGAGAGAGTAGCCAGGCGTGGAGGGCGGCTAGCATATATGGGGAGATCCCATGTAGCCCCAAGCAGCAAACTTGGGTAGAGGAGCTAGCAGGAAGATCAAAATAGTAGAGCGGTTGGCGCCAGTAACCGCCAGCCATGTACTGAGGAGATATGGAGACTTCTCCTCTCGCACGCGTAGGCATACGTACGACTAAGCATGACGCGGCTGACATGTACGTAGCGGCACCTGGAATACGACGAACGAGGGACTTCACACGGCTCTCAGGCCAGAATAACAGCAGACTAGGAATGAAGGAGACGTTGAGGCAAGAAGACGACGGAATGGCTTGCGAACTACCTGGTGCCCGCTGGGGCATAATCGTGTGGGTACGCGATAATGACAAATGCCTTGCAATCCGTAGAATCTGCAAGGGATCGAGCAGAGGTAGCGCCACTCCCGAAATGCTTCGGACCTGTGTGTGTGTGTGTGTGTCTGCGCGTGTGTGCGAGGCGCCGCACGGCGCATGATAGGCAGAGTATACGGCCCCCACGCTTAGCACTTTGCGATCTTCATGTCAGGAATCCGCAAGAGATGCGCTGAAAAAGAGAGGTTGCGATGAGACAGCCGCCATCGAGGGTGAACAGAAGAGATGAACAATGAGCAAGGCGGTAGCAATGGGGGTCGCGCATTACGATTGGCTGGCCTTCAGATGAGGTCCCAAAATAAGAAAAGTAGGCTGCAGGCGCGCGTCTACAGCAAGTGCTAAAACCAAATTAGACGAGCGCTGCCAGGCTCAATGCGGTTAGATCTGCTGCACTCCTGCATGGATCCACGACCACCGCGATATTTTTGGTTGGCGCATCCCTCGAGCCAAGCTCCACCACGGCAAGTCACGTGCAACCGCTCTGTCCAGTCGTAGTCCGACGGTTCCAGTCAATTGATCATGGTGAATGATTGCGATGGCGTTTCCAAATGATGGAGACAGCAATAGCAGTGGTATTGTTGACATGCGATTGAATTACAGTATCAATTTGTCATGCATAACCATCAGTTGCAGCAAATCTTTTCGGAGTCATTGTGTCACGTCTTTGAAAGCCATCTTACTGATCCTCTCAATCCTCGCTTCGGCCCCGTCTTTTGATTTTTACCCTTGTCTCTGCCCGGGGCCAATCCAACCGGCACAGCACACCGAGCTCGCCCTTGCAGGCTCAATCATCATCGTTGCCGAGCACCGTGAACGGCAGAATATGTCTCTTATGTTTCAGGTTTCAAGTAGCGCGGCGGATGCGCTCGCAAGGCCGCAAAGCCAGACCTGCATCGCGTGCAGTGCTTGAAAGGACACATAAGCTCCACTCTCGCATCTCTTCTGGGCCATCAAGCCCGTCGCCAATTGGACAACGCGGGTCTCTTCCAGCATTCTTCCATACGATGCAGACTCGATGCTTTACGAGCCGCCATGGCGTCAACACGACAGTCGCGCATGAACTTCTGGTTTCAGCAATCGCGTGTTGCGCGAGCCGTCGCATCCATAAAGTCCTCGATGTTATGGAAAGCGACAACGCTGTGATCCTTCCGAGATATCACGTCGGAGAATGCCGTTGGGCCCCATACAATATCCGTCAAGTCAAGATAGTCCGGCTCCCGCTTCTCTTAGAGGCACTGCGTCACGAGACCGGCGTGCCATTCAACCTTCTCGGGTCTTATCTCCGGAGCACATGGTCTTCACATAGATGCCAACAACCAGCACTGCGTTCATTTCTTCCCAATGCCGGCTCGAATCTGACTGCGATCTCACACAACGCTTGCACGACATTGTCCACGCCACACATCGTTGAAAGCGATGCATTGCGAAACTGAATAGCTAGCGACAGATCAGCGCGTCTGTTCAGTGTTGCTTGCTGGCCATCTGTCGTTCCACGGTCCCAAGTATGGACCTGCGCCTGTGCCCGCAGAGTCAGTAGAGTTATTGTCGAGCTGGTCTATGGACATACCAAGGAGACTCGCGTTTTGTCAAGTCCATACATATTCGCTGATGTGTATCAGTACAACAGCCCATCATCCAGTCCAATACTATTTCTCAATGCTCCGGTACATGAACAGGAATGCACATAGTCGTTATCGAATGCGGACTTCTTTCCGCACCACGCGCAGGGAAAGCGCATTGCGGGATCGTCGCGGTACTCATCACTATACCCGATGCTGAGAAATCCGCAATCTCGTCTGAACAACATTGGTGATGTCGCCCGGAAGAGCTCATTGAGCCTGGGTCGCTGCTGGTGCGATACCGCTCCTCTACCTACGTTGGACTAGACTTTCAAAGTATCGTTGTCTGCAAAATATGGTTAAATTGGTCTAGTGCTGAGCAGCTAACGTTGAACCAAGTGCCAAACCTTGAGAGGCAGAAGGTCAGATGCGCAAACCAATGGATAATTTCTGTGTAGGTAGTAAGGACCGTTTGATAAGGATATCCTCCCCCAATGAGGCCATTAGCCGATTCGCATGCAGACGACTGCATCGGCAAGGGTCGGGGCAATTTAGGCTAAATGTGTTGCCGCATCCTTCGCTTACACTATCGGATCATTGTGGACGGCAGTGACGGGCAAGAGGGGAACAACCAGACAAGACTCGCAGCGGGGGTCTCCCCCACATTCCCCAACTCATCCCCGCAAACATGTCGTCTACACATGTGCCGGGCCTGCGGTGTATGTTCCGGACCGCGGTCTGTCCCGTCACTATGGTACATGCCACGATGGGATGGCTAAGGATCATTTACCCAGTACCCCGGTTCTTGACATGGAGCTGAAAAAAATCTTCACACCCAATAAGCACGCATCACCGCCCGACAAGGGGTCTGGCTTGTGCGGATCCTCTCTCTGTCTGTCGTAGTTCGGTAGTATTGGGGTTCTGCAGTCTGCCTTGGTGACAATAAGATGCGATGCCGCCGCTGCATGATCAATATTTAAGCCGCAGAATCCCTTCTCGTGGTGTAACGTGCGCAGTTGCTCCGTCGTTGCTGTCCTGCTTTCTTCGAAGCCCTGAGATTAGTTTGGTTTGAATCCTCTTCAGCATTCCATTCCTCTTTGGACTGTGACTTTCTGGCTTTTACGCATTGGGCTTCTTGGCCTCCGACATACTTTACAATGGTCGCTGCCGATAGCGGCGCCGCCGTATATGATGCGGCATTGAAGCGCCGCCAGAACTTGATGGGTGCATCTGGTCCCGCGGCCTTGGTCAAGAACTTCAAGGTCTTCCGCATTGCTGCCTTTGCTTGTATTGGGGGTATCCTATATGGGTACAACCAAGGCATGTTCTCCGGTGTCTTGGCAATGCCGTCTTTCCAGGCGCGTAAGTACTTCCGACAGCACAGTCACGGTCAGGAACTCACCATTTATAGACATGGGCGAATACGACCCTCTCGATGCCAACGCTGATCAGACGAAGAAGGGCTGGCTGACTGCCATCCTCGAACTCGGAGCCTGGATCGGAGCACTCCTCTCCGGTTTTCTCGCCGAAGCCATGTCTCGAAAGTACGCTATCCTAGTCGCAACAACGGTTTTCATATTGGGAGTGATCATCCAGGCCACGGCTCAAAGCGGCGGCGCCAATGTCATTTTGGCCGGCCGTTTCGTCACTGGTATGGGAGTGGGAAGTCTTGCCACGATCGTGCCTATTTATAACTCCGAGGTTGCACCCCCAGAGGTGAGAGGTGCACTCGTAGCTCTCCAACAACTTGCCATTACCTTTGGTATTATGGTCAGCTTCTGGATCGACTATGGCACCAACTTCATCGGAGGTGTGTCCCTTGGCTACCAGAAGGATGCGTCCTGGATCGTACCCATCTGCCTGCAACTCGCACCAGCAATTATTCTGTTTATCGGCATGTTGTTCATGCCGTTCTCGCCTCGATGGCTCGTGCACCACGACCGAGAGCCTGAGGCGCGCAAGATCCTAGCCAATCTACGTGGCCTTCCTGATAATCATGAACTAGTCGAACTTGAGTTCCTCGAGATCAAAGCTCAGTCTCTATTCGAGAAACGCACTGTTGCCGAGCACTTCCCGCACTTGCGCGACCAAACAGCGTGGAATGTGTTCAAGCTCCAATTTGTAGCCATCAAGTCTCTGTTCCAGACCAAAGCCATGTTCAAGCGCGTCATTGTCGCCACTGTCACCATGTTCTTCCAACAGTGGACTGGTATCAATGCCGTCTTGTACTACGCGCCCTCTATCTTCAAGCAACTCGGACTCGACGATAACGCAACAGGTCTTCTGGCCACTGGTGTTGTGGGTATTGTAATGTTCATTTTCACCATTCCAGCCGTTCTCTACATCGATCGAGTAGGTCGAAAGCCCGTGCTCACCATCGGTGCCATCGGGATGGCTCTCTGTCATTTCATCATTGCGGTCATCGTTGCCAAGAACGCCAATCAGTGGGGTACCCAAGCCGGGGCAGGTTGGGCTGCTGTCGTCATGGTGTGGCTGTTTGTTATTCACTTTGGTTATTCTTGGGGGCCTTGCGCCTGGATCCTTGTGGCCGAGATCTGGCCCCTGAGCTCGCGACCGTATGGAGTCTCTCTGGGCGCCTCAAGTAATTGGGTAAGATTCACATTAACACGAGATATCGTCATTTATCACTGACATGCTATTGGTAGATGAACAACTTCATAGTCGGTCAAGGTAAGTCGAAAAGTGGTCTAAATCTGTATCGGACCCGGGTGCTGACAGCGACACAGTCACCCCCGATATGCTTCAGAGCATCGGTTACGGTACTTACATCCTATTCGGTCTTCTAACAACGCTCGGAGCCGTATTCATTTGGTTCTTTGTCCCGGAGACGAAGCGGCTTACTTTAGAGGAGATGGTACGTGTCAGCTTCCTGTTATGCCACTAACTGCTGACATCCTGCAGGACGTCATCTTCGGTTCCGAAGGCACGGCTGCCGCTGACTTTGAGCGTATGGAGGAGATCAATCGTGAGATTGGATTGACTGCTATCCTCCACGGCATGTCGGGCGACCATACTCAACCTAGTGCAGAGGAGAAGCAGGCGAGCCTGGAGGAGAAGACTGAGACGGTCTAAATGTCACATTGAAAAGCTTGGGGCACCGTCGCGATGATTTTCCTCGGATTGCTAAGCGTTTCCCGTGGGGTTGGGGATTGCTATTGCTTCTTAATACCGCCTAGTCTGATGTACATCCCATTCACATTCTTCTGTTGTGATACGTGTTGCAAGCTTCAGGCGATTTCGTTCCATCATAAGCTAATTTATACACTATCTTTAGATGAATATTATTCAAAAATATCACGGAAGTATCTGTACCGGAAGAAAGAAAGAAAATGTAACTTTCCCTTCCGTGCTAGTTCTGCGCCTTGACAACACAAGTCCAGCTACAATGAGCTGAATCCCACCGTTCGAAAGGTATCAATCCGCCTGTGACAAGAATGATTAGAACACCCACAAGGAAATCGCAGTGTACGTTACCTCAACTAATAGACGGATGTTTCTCAAGCCCATCTTGTAGCCTGATCGGAAATTGCCGTCGTAGAGGCTTTCTCCACTTTAAAATCAACAAAGACTGCTATATCCCCACATTTGAACCACAGCTGAAGTAGATTAAAAAGAAATCTGAGGTTAATCTAAAGGAAAGAACTCTAATTGATGGTATCACGAACATATCAAAAAGACATGGTTCCACGTAATAAGGGGACAGGCGTTGCACTCTATGTCGACGAAGATGGTGTTCATAAAGTGATTCGAGATCGCACCAACTCGGAGCCCGCGAGAGGAGAGATTCAAGTCGAAGTCATGTATTCCGGGGTCAATCCAGTCGACATCAAACATGCGGCGGACGTGGGAATGTGTCCTACAGTGATGGGATACGACTTCATGGGCAGAGTCAGCAAAGTGTTGCCAGAATCTGAGTTTGCGGTTGGCGATCTCGTTGCAGGCTACACGTTACTGGGCTTCGAGCACACGAAATCGGACAAATACGGAACGCATCAGCCGTATGTGGTCGCGCCGGAAGACGTGATATGGCGGGTACCGGACCACATACCCCATGCCCACGCGGCCGCTCTCACGACCTCAGTTGCGACCGCCGCGGATGCACTGAATCATTTTGGATACGTGGAGCCCGGCACTCGGCACCCGAACCCGGGGTTCCCGTACGGACCTCTACTGATCTGGGGTGCCTCGACGAGCATCGGTCTCGCGATGCTGCAGCTGGCACAGGCTTGTGATGCGTCGCCCATCTTTGTCACTGCATCTCGGCGGCACCATGAAATGCTCAGAAAGTACGGAGCCGCGCGGTGCTTCGACTACGCGGACTTGGACGTGGTGACCCAGATCCAAGCAGCACTAAAAGAGGAGGACGCTGAATATTTCGCACACGTGTCAGACTGTATAGGTACACCGGAAGCCGCCGAAACGATCCTTGCCGTTGCCGGCTGTCGCAACAGAGTTACGATCGCGCAGAGTCGAGAGGGCTTCATGACGGTCTATGGGTGCAGGGCACGAATGACCAGCGTACGTTCTCCCGTTTCCCTGGTCCGCTTTACCATGGCACCACAGGTTTACATGCAGAGGGCGATATGGAAGAAGGTTGCCTGGGCTTTTGAGAATTATGGCTCGAAATTTGAGTTTCCTGTTGTGCAAGTCTTTGAGGGAAAGGCTGAAGAGGCGTTGGAGAAGATCAGAGAGGTGGGCGCCAATGAGAGATTCGGCAAGCTCACACTCAAGCATCCTTTGATATAGTTTACTGTTAAACCCTTTAAGCTTCGGGTAATCAACACAAAATCATTTTCCGCTGTTCATCCCTATTAGATGTCAGAGACATTTGAAATATCGCGAATGTGTACGGCCATGAGATATTTAAGTACACTAAATACATCGTACGTACAAAATCGATGTTCCCTTACTTGCTCGCTAATACGAGAAAGTTCACCTATCAAGATGGAGGTTGTAACAAAGTCGCTTGATGCATCATGTGTCAGAATGGGGCTCCAGCCACCTGGATTATCGGGCTTCTCAGCCATTGTATAGACTAGCTACCGCTTCCTGCCTCTGGCACCCTTCTGATACTCAATTAATCACTGATTTCACCTTATAAACTTCGCTCCATCTCAATATCATGGTTTTTGAATTTTAAGTATATCCTCTTCAGATATGCGATAATGTTCCCTCCAAATGGTACCCTGCTGATCGATGTTCTACACTAAGCACTTAAGTTGATAGAAGCCAACCGGTTTCGCTGAGCATCACTTGTATGGCTAGAACGGTTCAGACTCAGAGTTCTCTCCATACGATCACTCAAGTGACTGATTACAGAAGAGGGCAGAGAGTTTCGAGTGTCGTGGATAGCGTTGGAGGGAAGGTCACAATCGGACCATATACGGCTCGTGGCTCGCTGCCACATAGAAGAGGCAGCTTCCTTCATCCTCTTGAACGACGTATCCGAGGACCGAAGAGACAATGCCATGGTGGGCTCCCTTGGTCGCGTAATGGGAGGATGTTGCCGAGCTTGGGGGTGAAACTTCTGTAGCACAGATTGCTTCGGAGGAAGGTCAAGCTTTTGAAATATGAGGTACTTGTCAAGGTCTGGGATGATCATCGTTCGCTCGTAGAGGCGTTGCAGGTATCTGCTCGGTAGAGCTTTGTGCCCTTAACGTAGGATTTTCTCAAATCCATCTTCCGCGATGATCTCGCAACATATTCTCAATAGTTCCAAGGCTGATATGCCCAGCTCTTCGGGGCTGTAATGCACCCAAAGCGGAGATTGAGCGTCGGACATCGCAATCTTCCGCCTTTCGACATGTAAACGAATGAAGAGGTTAGTGATTATCGTTTGTTTCTCCTGAAGAACCAGCGCATCAGACTCTGGCTTGCCCAACCGTTGGGAAAGAGGCAATGAGCAACGTCCGAGGAATTCAGAATTTACAGACACCAACGAATGCAGGATCGGACGTATCCCGACATGAACAGTCCGGAGGAGTAACGTCTTGAGCCTCCGAAACTATTTGTCTGGTCGGGTCCCCGTAATGCCGTAATAAACATATCTAAGCCTTCGTAGCTGACCAGTTGGGCATCAGAGGTGGCGACAGCTGAAGCTCGTTGTTCACAGCCAGGCTAATCAGGTTGAATCGGCCATGATAGAGGTAGGTGAGAGAGTCTAAGGGTTGGAAAGTATATGTATGCAAGGCTGTATCTGGTGGTGAGTAGACGTATTGATTGGAGTGTGGTGCATGGCACCAAGCCTTTTCAAGTTGATCCCTTATGAAGTGCGTGAGTTCTTGCCAAGAGAATGTATGCTAAGAACCGCTTAGTAGATCTAGCACTGTCGTCTTCCGTTCGTTCCAGTCTTTTCGAGAGGATCTCTTGTACTAGCTGGCATTGGGACCGAGACCGAGCTGAACGCGCGCAAGAGACCAGCAGGGGCGTGAGGATTTCCAAGTACTCTGTAGCTTTGGCCTCTTCTATGGGTAGCAACAATGCGGACAAATTGCATGCACCTTCGTCGTAAGAGGCAGCATCTAAGAAGTCGGCTGTTTCCTGAAATAACACCTGGTATCTATATCTGAAAAGATAAAAGGCTGCTTTTTTGCGAAATTCTGTGAAGTTCTTGGATATCTTGAAGGCTGCTACGAGACTGAGTGGAGCTGGTGTATCTTCGGCTGTGTCGATGGTTACTTCTGGCAATGAGTCGCTGGTGCTGTTTATGGACGAACTGCCATCAATTCCATGCTGCGATGAGACGTCTGTCTCGAAGTGATCGTCAAAACCAAAGCCGTCACTGGTGTTGTTTCTCAAGCTACTAGACACGCCGTCTTCTATTTGATCTTGGTCTGTCATCTGAAAGTCGGAAATAGAGGCAGCTACCACGCCTGGTAACTGGAGACGACGATGAGATGCATTATCTTCAAGTTCAGGAGGGCTGACACCTTCACTCGTTGCTTCCGGTAGAATGTGGTGATCTCCATGAGCAGAGAGAGAGATCGATGCATGGCTTCATAGCCTAGAGAGAGCTGTGGTGACGTAGGATCCGGCACAATTTCTTCGGAAGGGCCGCCAGTCGAACTTGGGTTTCGGCCGTCGGATGTTTTCAACCTCTTCTCGGCCGTGTCAAAACTGGATGAGTCCGTTTCACTTCGACAAGAAGAACCCCCAATTCTTCTCGATCGTTTCATACCCACAGGCGTGTCGATCGAATCGTCTTCAATAGATATCTCCGCGGATTGGGTTGTTTCATTAGAGGATGCCGAAACAAGTGCAGCGTTTGGTGGAACCTTCCTCGATCCGTACTTCTGCAATCCCCACGTCAGTCTTGAGGACTTCCTGGGCAAGATTTCTACTGACGAAGCTGAGAAGTCATGCTCTTCCTCCATTGTTCTGACGAGATCCTTCAGCGTCATTGCGCTATGAAGCTTTCGAATCTCCAATTCGTATAGGGCCCAATTCTGCGGTGAGATTTGCTTCCCTCGCGGCATCTTGGGCCTTCCCAACGGTAGGTTAATGGCTCTGACATGATATTCGTAGAAATTCAGGGCAAGGGGTCTATGAAGTTTGGTGTCCGTCTATCAAACCCGCGCGAAGGATGTCTCAGACGGGTACGGCTGGCGGCAGAGTATGTCGTGTGGAGATGTGAGCTAGAGAAGAAAATGGGGGGTTTTCGTTCCTTTGGTGCAACAGACGGCTAGCTTACCTTTGTGAAACTTGGACGCATAGTTCAGGATTTCCAGAGCAGTCGAGCTCGGGAAGAGGTCGCAATGGCGGAACAAGGCTGGACGGGCGAAATGCGAATATCCCTAATAGACCTAGCTTGCGGATGGACAACACTTCGACTGGGCTTTGAGTGGCACTTGTCCAGCACACCGAAGAATTCGCCGCAGCTGAAATGGCCCCTGTCCTCTAATCTTCCCCACGTCGAAAAAACTCAAGCAGACAGCTACAACTCGGACATGATGCGCGTCTGCCTCATGGGATCATTCTGTATCCAGGAGACTTGGAATGCACATCACCCTACATTGTCTCCTTTTAGATATATTTATCTGGCCTCATTGACACCGACTCATCCATTGATATGTCGACCTGTCGTGCAATCTGCGCCAGCTGTACATCACCCAAGGCAGGCTCATCTTCCGATTCGCTAGAGTCGGGCACTCCCCTTCTAGAAGCCCTGCCGATAAGTCAATGACTGACATTGACGCAAGATGAATCGATTCTATACCGGATCAGGCGCTTCGGAGTCTCGGGAGGGTTAAACGCCAACACACACCAAGCATATTGTTCGGTACGGACTTAACGAAGTGATGATTTTTGACCACCATGGTCTAGTCCTTGGAAATGGAACTCTTGCGTGGAAGGCACATCTCGAATGACCTGTTTTGGGCTTTAGGAATCTGCACGGGCACCACAAGCCCCGTCAGAGACGCACTAACAACATGACTACGTGGGGTATCAGAGCCTATAAGTATGCATACAAGGATGTTACCGGGCGATTTACCATGGGCATCTGTAGCACATTGATCTGCCAACATATCAGTTCCATCTTTTGGTAACCACAACATGCCACAGTCCAGCACAAACAGTGGCGCTCAAGAGCATTCCAAGAACCGGCGCGATGATATGCTCATGCATGTTGGATCATGGTGTCCTTCCTCTCAAGTCAAGCAAATTGTATGTGTATACGATGTCATTTGATTCGTCTATCAGCTAGTCGTATGCGATGAACACAATTTAGAGAGGAGGCGTGCATTTAAAGTCAGCTGAAAGTGTGCATCGCACTGCCGTGGAAGGCAAGCAAGAACGAGGTGGAGCATCAGACACAGTTCCGATAGAGAGGACTGAAGGATCCCGTATAGATCGTTGACATTGTCAATCGGCGAAGCAAGAAGCATGGACACCATATCGACACCAAAGAGAGAATAAATGAGAAGATGCAAGAACATCGAGGTCTGTCCCAGAGCATCCAAGCTTCGTTGGATGCTGCAGGAGTACGCAAAACTCAGCCTCGATGACCACCAGGTGATTCCTATGATAGTAGGCGCTACCTGCGGTATGAGAGGACATGGAAAACTCGGCCAGCTCTGGACTATATGCAACGCTGGCCCTGATGCCTACCACTCTTTTCAGACATGCAAATCCTTCGGGTGCCGGGCGGCGATGAAGATAAAGTGTCCTTGGACATACAGAGAGTCACGCGGGATTCAAGTCATGCGCTGACATATTACAAGGACACCATGGGTGAAATGACGCCACAAATCGGCTCCAGCTCGATCTGAGCAGCCCGGCGCTCGAGTTCGTTGCCAACCTCCTGGGGTGACGGGGTGTATTCGGCAACCCAGCGGTGATTTATCAGCGTAAAGTCTGTTGCGCCCGGCGACTTATTAGATGCAAGAAAATAGTTCGGTATAACCAGCCTTTGAAGTTCGTTGATATCCCAATGTACGATGAATTGATCACGACTTCCATCTTATTATTTTTTTCTTCAGTCACACTTGTACTCTCTGGTCTAAATCTAGATCGTTGGTCTAAGCCTCTAGCTTCGTGACGAAAAGTAATTAGACATCTTTCTGTTCGGTAGAAAACACTATATAACTGCAAGACTACTCAATACCAGATTCCAGCGCCATCCTCTTTTCCAGAAGTAGGTTGACTTGGATCTCACTGAGACTAGCAGAAGTATGCAGGAAGTGGAACAGGAAATTGAAGTCATTTTTGCGCTGAGCTGCCTCGCCACCACTGTCAGTGGGAACATGGACAATCACGTCAGCAAGTGCATTGGTAATCTCAAAAAGTTTCTTGAGCATTCCCGAGCCATGTCTCTCAATACTTGGCCTCCCAAGCGAAACCACGACCTGTCGCAACTGTTGAGACAGCCTCACAGGGAACTGCAGCGACATGGCACTCGCTTCGGAAGCTGTGTCCTCTGAAGTGAGCAGAACGTTTGAGATCGCGAGCTGCCACAGTAGCATGAGTAGCCACTGTCGTGTGATGATAATGTCTGCCTTTTGTAGAGTTGTAAGACATGCTGGATCTTGTCGATGCCAACAATTGTGCCCCAGGGGTGAGGTGATAGGCAAGGCATATATATCTTGTTGTAACTCACGATCAATATCGTACAAGTTATTCAAATAGTGCATCTTGGACTCAATCCATTCGTATGTGACCGTTTTAGGAGCGGCGTTATTAGCATTCATCCAATGGTGAACAAAATTGTCATCCAAAACACTGAATAACTTGATGAGATGCTGCCATCCGACGTGCACATTGGTCGGTATCGAGGTATCTTCTCTCGGCAGCGAGACCTCTGGTGGTAGCGGCGATAACGCGGGTGGGTAATATGCAACAATAGCAAGGAATCGCTCATGGATGAAAGCCTCCCAATACATACGAATGCGCCTGGTTCGCTCGGAAGGGCTTATGTGAGCGTCATTGCCGAATCTCGATCCAGACTGAGCTCGATGTAATTCGGGCTGCTCGTCGACCAGAAGATCAACTCGGAGCAATTGGACCATTGCGATTGCTTCTCTGAGAACCATAAACGCCTCAGAGAACTTGCCAACAGCCATTAGGCAGATTTCCGCAAAGATCGCTGTCATGATCAAATGCGGCGTCAGGTGAGGATGCAAGCTTGATCTGGCTGAGGTCATACACTGCGTCATGACAGTGTTGCGTGCTGCCAACGCCAGCCCGAGCAGCTGATGAATACGCGCCGATTCGTCCTGATTGGCTTGCCAATTTGGAGTGGTGAGATTGAGTGTGACTGCCGCATATGCATGTACTAGGGCGTTGTCGACTAAATGATCGGGCATGTCCATCCTGTCGATTGACTCTAGTATCTCCGACGGAGCGATAATTGGATTGACTGGGTATACATGGAGCTTGTACCCGTCAATGAGCGCCGTGAAGAATTCTTTAGAGTATGCCACCTGCAGCAGCTCCCTTGGAGAGGATAGACGGTGCGATGTACTGCTACCGACGCTCGCAGTGGACTGTTCTCTATGTCTCAAGGTCGTGCTATTTGTGCTATTCGTGCTCAATCGTACGTCATGCGACGAACAAATACTTCGCGAAGCAATTGCCGTTGTCGAAGATGCAGACTTCTCCTTGATACGCGATATTACGGAGCCGCGAGCAACGCCAGTCCGTGAGCTCTTCGGCCTGGCCGTAGTGTAGACGCATCGCAAATTGAGATGGGCGCATTGTTGACAACGTTCTGGGTCACCGTTGCATTTGACTCGGCGAAGTCGACAGCCGTCACAGGCCCGGCGCACACGCTGAATGGAGGATGTGATCTGCTGCGTCTGCGCATCGGCCATCCATACGATTGAACTGTCAGGAACAATTTATTCAACAATACTCTGTCGCGAGCTGAAAGAGGAACCCCGGCGGTATGAAGCAGGTCGGGTCGGGTCGTGGCAAGAAAGACTAGTTTAGGCGTGCGGCGACTCTTTAATACCCCGCCATTTCCGCATGGATGGGGCCGACAACTAGACCATTCCACACGGCGTTGAGATCACGTATGATGCGAAGCTGATTATCATGGCTCCAGGTGGCTGATTATTTATTTGACTAACATCCATATACTCCTACACAATATATCTGTTGCATCATAAACTTCAGGCTACCTCCACTCTGTCCACCTTCTCCACGTGTTCCATGACTGCTTTACGCTCCAGAACTTCCGGGTTCAACTCATCAACAGTGGCTTCTTGGAACTTCCTTGCAGGCGTTTTCGTCTCAAAAAGCACGTCGAGTTCAGCGTACGTCTTGCCTTTGGGCTCAGGAAGTCTGAAAAATGTCCAGATAAAGCAACAGAAGCAGGTTCCAGCCCAGAAAAATGCAGACCGCGCTCCCCAATTCCAAGCCGTGGGATTGAGCATGGACGGCGTAATTATAGTCGCCACGATACTAATAAGGTTATACATATTCCTGGCTAAAACGACCGACTTCGTCCGTAGTCGACTGGAAGGCAGTTCGGCGACGAGAGTGTAACAGACAGGGCCTACCGAGCAATCGTAGATAAAGGTGTACACCAGTAACAGCGACCCGATGGCCCACTGCGATGCAACGTTTGATCTGCCGGCGAGAGAGGCGAAGCCAATGGCGAATAATGCGACCATCATACTGCCTTGTCCATAGAGGTAGATGGAACGACGACCAGCTCGGCCCATCAGGAACCAAGAGCAGACGGTGCCAACCCCACCCAGACAAAACTGTGCAATAGTCATAGTGAAGGCATTGCTAACGTCGAGGCCAGCTTGCTGGTAGAAGTAGCTCGAATAACCCATCAAAGGCGAACCCGAGAGAACCTGTGTCACCCAGCACATACACACGATCTCTGTGCGGCGAAGATCGAATCCCTTGAAACAGTCTAGGTATGAGGTTCCCGCCGAGATGGTCTTGTTGTGTTCATCGGTGTAAATGATCATGGCGACCGTTTCGTCAATGCTGAAAGAAGAATCACTCTTGCTGGTCAACCGGGCGAGGGAGCGCTTGGCATCCTCGATTCTTCCCTGCCGTACGAGCCACCATGGTGACTCGGGAATAAAAAGGCAGCCAATGAGCAAAGGAATAGGCCAGAACCTGGGCATTCAGATGTTAGCCAAACTGTACAGATTTGGGCACAAGATTTGAGGCACGGAGAACGACAGCGCAAACAGGGGCCGACCTTGAAAGGACGCGGATCTTACTTACCATTGGACTGCCACGGGAATTCGATATCCCCAACTGTCAGTACGATCGACAAGAGCTCGGAGAAGACCAGATGCAATGATCTGACCGATCACCCAGCATAGGTTAACATATGTGGTGAGATAGGCGCGGAGGGTCGTAGGGACAACTTCTGATGCATAGGTACAAGCAAGAGTCTGGAAGCAGCCGAATGGTATCCCCAAGAGGATTTGACCACAGAGGAACATGACGATACTGTGAGAGAAGAAGGGGATGAAGATGAATCCACTGATCATGATGAGGCCACCCATCATGGTATAGCGATAACCAAATCTATCTGCAATATAACCGTTGAAGAAAAGACCAACGATCTGACCAATGAGTGAGCCCATGGACAAGCTGGTTTGCCAGGTTGCCGATAATTCATATGTGCCGTCTGCTTGCAGATCGCCGAATCTCTCCTCGAACGCTGGAAATGCGATAAGACCGCCAAGAAGAATAAGGTCGAACCCTTCCATGATGATAGCTGTGGAAAGCAGCATTGACCAGGCTACGCCTTTGCGATACAGCTTCAGAGATTCAAAGAACCCCATCTGGTGTTCGACCTGGGTGGCTCGGGCGGCATCTTGGACAGTGTCGAATGCTGCATTGTCTACTGTTTGAGCCGTTCCGATCTCTTGGATGTTTTGGTTGTCGGAGCCTTTGAGATCCGCCATCTAGACAATGTTGTCGAACGATTTCCCAGTATCAATTGTCACCGGATTGGAATTCAGGAAATATGTGATATGTTTATGGTGGAGGATGAGCTATGTCCATTTCAGAGCTGTTGTCAGAGCAGACAGGAGTGGCTTAATATATCTCGAGGTCTATCAGATGGCATTGTGGTCACCAACATCCACACCATAGTTTTGTCTTCAAAATTCGCCGCAAAATGCTTCAGTGGTCAAGGACAAGAACTCGGACCGAGGTGGATCCAATCATAAGCTGCCTTCAAACGATCTGGTCCACTCTCGCCTTCGTTCGGAGACAGCGAGATCTGGGGTCAAAATCTCATTCCCCAATCCCCAGGGTACGACCCCAGACGCTAAAACCCCAGCATGTGGGTGGCTGGACTTGTCGAGGCACGAGAGAAACCCACAAGAGAACGAGAATGAGCGAGATTTCGAGACCAAGCATGCACGTCTTGACTATCCGCGAGTGCCAACATCACTAGTGGTGAACAAGCACCCCTGTGTGGACTAGGTAGCCAGGACTTCGGGCCTGAAAATGTCACTGATTCTTTTGATTGAATAGGGTGAATATCATAAGCGACACGTATACAGTGGATGCACAGACGTATGAAATCGGACCGAGACACATTCAACTATTGAATACCGCATTTTCTGGCCGCGCTTGACAATTCCTGACACTGATCTTTGGGGTGCAGTGTGGGGTGCATATGCGCAGTGCACCGGTTGTGCTGTACGATCAGCTGTGTCTTCGTGGGGCAAATGTCCGCCGTCGTAAAGCTCGCTGAATTGTCCGCAGTGGAGATCAAAGCTCGGACCGACTTCCCACGAATGAGAACTGCGTATAGTGCAGTGCCCCCGTTGCAAGCGTGCATCTACACGTCGGACCGAGAACTCGCCAATGGTAGAGCCAGCGCGACAAAGTGCGGAGTGTCGAATCCACATGATTCGTGCATTTTTGTGGGTTCCAAGGCGTACCCCTTGGTGGTATATACATTGTAGTTCCAACACTACATGGTCTGTGGACATTTCATCCCTATATTGAGTTTTCTGGGAAATAGCAAACCTAGAGTTTGACCTCAACGCCCATTGTTCTGCGCAGGGCTGCTGTATATTTTGTTCCTGCTGCAATTCGTTCCGGCACCTTGTGTATCCCCATCACTTCAGTTGGCATCATTCCTACCAATACACATCATGGGTTCCATTGAACTCTCAGACACGATATTGTCCGGTAGGATTGATCAGAAGTGGTGGAAGGAGGGTGTTGTCTACCAAGTGTATCCCGCCAGCTTCATGGACTCAAATGGAGACGGTTTGGGAGACATCCGTGGCATCACCTCCAAGCTCGACTACATCAAATCAATCGGCGCAACCGCCGTCTGGGTATGCCCGCATTACGATAGCCCTCAAGTTGATCTCGGCTATGACATTTCTGACTATGAGTCCGTGTTCCCACCGTACGGCACGCTGAAGGATATGGAGGATCTTATCCAAGGATGCCATTCGCGGAGACTAAAGATCATCGTCGATTTGGTGATCAACCATACTTCGGACCAGCACAAATGGTTCGAAGAATCGCGCTCATCCAAAACAAATGCAAAGCGCGATTGGTACATCTGGCGACCTGCCAGGTACGATGCTAACGGCAATCGGGTTCCCCCAAACAACTGGCGATCAAATTTCAGCACCAACGCATGGACTTGGGACGAGGTAACACAAGAATACTACCTTCACCTTTTCTGTCCCGAGCAGCCCGATCTCAACTGGGAGAACCAAGAGACCCGCAAAGCCATATACGCCTCCGCCATTGAGTTCTGGCTGAAACGCGGCGTTGACGGTTTCCGCGTTGATACTGTCAACATGTATAGCAAGCCGGCAGGATTGCCTGACGCGCCTGTGCTTAATCCTAAGGCGGAACATCAGACAGCCTCCAGCCTGTACTGCAATGGACCAAGGATGACAGAATTTCTCTCTGAAATGCACGAAGTCATGGCACCGTACGACACGATGACAGTTGGGGAGTGCCCATGTACCCCTGACCGCTCAAGGGTCTTACAGTACGTCTCAGCCTCGGCCAAGCAATTGGACATGGTGTTCCAGTTTGATGTAGTGGACGTGGGCCAGGGTTCAGAGACCAAGTACGATACGACGCCTTTCAACTGGAAGCTCCCCCAGCTCAAAAGGGCCATCAACAACAGCCAAAGCCTGATCGTCGACACTGATGCCTGGACAACCTCTTTCATGGAGAACCACGACCAGGCACGATCGGTCAGTCGTTTCGCATCCGATGCTGTGGAATTCCGCGTTCGATCTGGAAAGATGCTGGCCATGCTCAATACAACATTGTCAGGAACGCTCTTCGTGTACCAGGGACAAGAGATCGGCATGCTCAACATGCCTAAGGACTGGCCAATCGAGGAGTACAAAGACGTTGAATCCGGCAACTTCTATAAACATGTGGCCCGCGCGACGAACAATGATCCCAAGGCTCTCGCCAAGGCGAAGACGGCCATCCAGCATCTGTCACGAGATCACGCACGGTACCCCATGTGCTGGGACTCGACAGCGCAAGGCGGCTTTTCGACCAACCCTGAAACGTGGATGCGCGTACACGACTTGGCAGCTGAGATAAATGTTGCTCAACAAGAGACGGACGCGAACAGCGTTCTATCATTTTGGAAGCAGATGCTGCGGACCAGAAAAGACCTGGCGCAACTTCTCGTTTACGGACACTACGAAATTGTCAACGAGGAGGACGAGCAGATCTTTTCGTACTGGAAGACGAACAAGAGCCAGAGAGCACTCGTAATGCTCAATTTCACCTCGGAAGGACAAGACTTGAGGTTGCCGCAAACCGAGAGAGGAACCCAGCTAGAGTTAGTTGTCTCGACATACACGAGTTCAAATAATCCCTCCGGTACGATACGACCTTACGAGGGACGCCTGTATGTGTTAGGATGCTCAGCTTGACAATGGAGCTAGAATGAATGCACCATGTAGTGTTGCGCTGTTAATGGCAGGACTTTCTCTATTGTTAAACGGCTTGAAACTGAGTGATCAGTATCGGTAAGCTAATAACTAGATTCTATGGCGTAACGTCATCTCCATCTCAATTGAATCAATCGTAACATCTTTTCCTCTCGGATATCGAAGTGCAGGGTACAATAATCAAAGCCATCATGATCACGATGTTTATCTCCCTTGTCTCTAACCCCCAGAATGTTGACCCGCTCGAACGTCCATTCAATGGTTGAGCCTGATTCGTACTTCTGACTCGTCCTACGTCTCCACCCGATTTGCATCACTGGTCGCGGCAGACTGGACTGGTGCTGGCGCTACTCATCATACCCAGGTAGTTTCAATCCAGCTCCTAATTGTCAGACCAAGTCTTAGAAGTATTAAAGTTGGGAGAATTGATCGACAGAGCATTTCGTAGTTGAGCAAAGCTACTGAGGTAGGTATACAGTGACGATGCCATCGAAGACAAGCTTTCAGTCTGCCTAAACACTGAGAGCCAAGCGGCCAGTGTGATCCTTGTGGAGACTATGGCGCTTCCCGGCGAAATGCGCTGAAACGTAGTTAGTCGCACGCCATTTTAGGCCCGGGTAACTGTCTAGAATCCTGTGGGTTCTGATCAGTTTCGAAGCCTGCAATCTACCGTTGATTCGCCCCATGCCAAGTCGCTGGTAATTAAAATGCCATGGCCTAGCCGGATCGTAATGCGATTGAGTTTCGTCGTCGATCCCAGATCGAGCGATATCTTGTGTCATGTCTGCAGTAGCTTTGGATGGACTGCTGATTCGCATCACCCAGGCATACCTAGGTATTGTGACATCGTTCTATGCGTGGCTGGGGCTAGAATGAGGCGAGCTAATCAGACAGGTATCAATATGCATCTGCTAGGTTAGTAGGTTTTGCGCATGGGCTTCGTTGCAAAACCGTCGGGGTTGTGACAGGCATTGTTGACATTTGGGGAGCTATTTGGCTTTTAAGCTTTGATGGCTTCCTTTCCTTCGCGGCCTTGGCAGATACCGATATGTAGGCCACGAATTTTGGCTTCGTGTGTTTGAATTGCCGGAAGTTCATATCTATCAATTGGAATCGGGAACAAGATTTGCTACGGCTCTTTAACTTATCCATTTTGATTGCTATTCGAGTCCAATATTGACGGATTGGCATTGGGGTCCTCTGTGTGGCATTACAATTACCCGTTTAACCTGAAAGTTTACTACCTTGGATAGGTGAGATGGGAATAACTCATAGCATTTTTGGGCTACAGTTCAGTAAGATTCAGTTGGCGAATGCTGATTTCAAAGAAAACCTGTTTTTAGGTAGGAAGTATAGGTTTGATAGAGGAATTGAGTTTGCGATGATATCACCTCCGCCGTTAATCACTTCAAGAGCTCTTCCTAGCTTCAAATTGGGAACTAGGTGCACCGGTCGCAAACTCTCTGCTTAACTAAAGTATAAATACCTGCATTCATGACTATTCATCACTCTGCGCTGCTAATGGCTGTACTTATTCTCCAAAGGGATTCTTTCACATGTTACCTGTTACTGGTTCCCGACTGACCGCCCTTTTAATTACTTGCGGAGACGAATGCCGCATGGATGCGTCCGCATATCCTCAGTGTAAAATGAATGAGATGGTATGGAATCTTCCTAAAGTAGGAACACGATGGGACCTTGCTTAGGAAGCTGGTAAAACCCATTATTCACAGAATCAGCCATTAAAGTTCACGCGTGCTGAGGCGGCTGCATTTGTCCTTGCAACCATGCATATGCCAACCAGACTCGATTTTGTCATTGCATCGTAATTCACGGTCTTTCTTTTGAGAAATTAGTTCCGTACGCTGCCCGTATCTTCTGTCTCGCCTGTTCACATTTCTCAGATACTATTAAGTCTGTTTGCCTTGAAACCAAACTGAGCTCTTACGGCCATCGTCTGTACCCTTTCCTTCATAATCACATTTAAACTGATCTTAAATACAAGTGAGAGAAACATAACTTTATGCATATCCCTTCCGACTATAGCCTTCTAGCATCGACGTCTCGTGAATCATTTCTTGTCAATCCTGGACGGTCGGATTTTCATTCGTGAAGCCGATCCCTTCAGCTCTCCAACATGAAGCTATTCCAAATCGCCACTGGTGTTTTCGCCGCATCGGTCACAGCGCAGTCGTATCCTTCTGGATTTCCAACTTGCGGCGTAAGTCACCGTCTACTGCCCACTTTCGACTTCCCGTCCCGTCTATGCGTGGAAAAGAACGTCCAAGGGGAGATTCTGATGAATTTGAATCAAACTCACTCCTTTCGTGTGATCAGATAGTATGTGTCAGCAACTTAGTCGCTCAGGCCTCCAGTTTCAATTGCGCTTCGACCGACTACGCATGTCTTTGCACACGCGCCAACTTCCAGTACGGAGTAAGGGACTGTGCAAATCAAGCATGCCCGAACGCTGGCGATGCTCAGACTGTTATATCTTATGGAGTTAACCTGTGTGCCAGCGCTGGAGTAGCTGTCCCTGGCACTTCTGCCTCTGCTACCGGTGTAAGTATCGAACCAATTACAAGATGTAGATTTTCCTCTTCCGCTAATTTCTTGGAATTTAGTCCGACACATCTAGTCCAACTACTACCGTCGAGCTCACTGGTTCTACAAGTGACGTAAGTTATAATTGATTTCGGTTGAATCATATGGCCTAATCAAAAATTATAGTCGTCTGCATCCCAAACGGGAACCACGGGGGGCTCGGGTGGCGCATCTTCAACACCCATCTCAACCTCCGTTTCAGTTGGTACCGATAGCGCTGGCTCTACCATAACATCGTCGTCTGTAATCTTTGGCGGCGGTATAGTTGGAGGAGGAGGAGGCGGTTCCAATGGTGGGAGCAGTGACGCAACTGATACTGTAACAGGAGGCACCGCCACGACGACAGTAGAGGCGTCCGCCAGTAGTACAAATAGCTCCGGAGCAGGTGGGGCGAGTCAGAGCAGCACAGATAGTTCCGGGACCGGAGGAACCGGTCAGAGCAGTACGGATACTGCTGGAGGAACCGCTCAGAGCAGTACGAATACTGCGGGAGGAGGTGGAGCTGGCCAGAGTACAGGTACGGCCGGATCTACTGGGGCTGGTCAGAGCAGTGGAAGTAGCGCGGCCTTTGCTCCCCAGCACACTGCTGCTCCGGCGGGCATCATTGCCGCAGCAGGTATTGGTCTTGCTATCATGCTATGAGGCGGGAACGATTTGGTAATGAAGATCGTGCAGCCCCATTTGCTACCGGCTGAATCGAATGCGAAGAAATGAGAGTCTGTGACGAGGTTTCTCTCATTGAGGAATATGCCTACCTGGGTACTTTCGATCTTCTCGATACGTTGTTATTTAGAGAAGCCGTCGAGGTAACATCGCTTCATACATACTCTAGCGACATGTAATTGACGATAGGATGACCCAGTAAATATTACACAGATAAAGCATAGCGCAGACAATATGCGATACGACCGTGCTCATGTACTCAATTAAGATTGAAGGTTGATTAATCTACTTTGAAAGAGACCAACAGAACCATGAAACGCCATACCGGTACTTGAATGTCCGTTCTAACCTTAGTGTAGTTAGTGTGGCGCACACCCCCTCAGGCTCTTTCTTCCAGTAACACACTATATTGTAGACGGCCATGGGCACCGGCAAAGATCGAAATGTATAATATTACTACACATCTTAACTTGTTTTTTTAATATATATGAGAAATGGTTTTTTTTGTTATATTCGCGCTGTCTATGGGACAGTTGAAGGATGGGAGGAACGTCATAATAACGGGTTTTATTGGAAGCGTCGGTGATCCACTGGAGAAAGTGGGCTTAGGCCGCTAGACCCCGGTACAGAAGTGCCCCGCAAACGGATTAAGCTTAATGTATCTCGAAACACCACGATACGTACGCCAGGGCGATGCACTTTCATTCAAATGTAATAAATTACAAGGTTCATTTGATCGGGTCTGTTTTCTTTCTATGGTGCGACACCTACAATTTGATTTAACGATGTTGTCGAGACCGCTGCATCTGCAATATCTCGCTCGCTAGCCATGGAAGACCGTGAGGGCCCGCCCAGCTCGTTGTGCCTGGAGGACCCTCCACGAAGGTATGCCCGCGGCTCCACAGAGACTTCCGTCTCCCTGACCACGCGAGCGCCATAACCATGGCTTCCGAATTCGGCGTCGTGTTGGCCGCTACTGCCCACGGACGCCTTGTATCCCATATTCCCTCCTCCGATATCCGCGCGCAGGCGTCTTTGCGGGTTCTGGTTGAGCGTGTCGAGTGTGATGGACTGTGAAGGTCCATTGCTGTTAGACAAGGAAAAGCTGCCCTGCGACGCAGATCGAGTGAGGCTGACCAGCTGATTGAGGATGCTGAGCTCCATCTTCAGCTTGATGCTGTACACCAGCGGTTTATAGCCCGTCTGCAGGTCGTAGAAGTCGGAGAACTCGAGCGCGAGAACGCTGACATCGAGGATGATCACGACGAGATTGACGAATATCAGGTGAGTCATCACCCGGCGCGCGCCTCGTTTCCCACGGAGATCCCGAGTCACGCGCAGCAACTTCATCGTCTCCCAAACGTACAGGCCCGAGATGATGACTTCTTGGACGAAGAAGACAGTCAGCTGGACCTTCTCGTAGATTGAATATGGCCTCAGGTATGGTGCTGGATTGCCAGAGTTGGAGCCGTATACGAGAACAATGACCGGGATATGCATTGCGATGGCGTCAAAGATGATCATGTAGAGAACGGCTCGGCGCCGGCGGTCGTCGGCCATGACGAGGTGCAATCTTGAGTACAAGACAACAGACTGCCCCGTCACCATGCAGACCCATCCGACGCAGATGAGGGTCGAGTAGAGCTGGGCTGCCTGGATTAGTTTGAGGTGCTCCAGGAGGTAGCCGACTGCATTGAGCGCAATGCCCCATGTTGCGACGATCAGGCTCCAGAAATAAAGACTCTTCCTCCTCCTGAATGTCCCGATTATCATGTAGTTGAGCTCCACCACGTTGTACAGCGCAATACTGCCAAAGACCAGGATTGGAATGGACGTCTTTAAGTCCGCGAATATCGCATGCTCGCCGGCCGGTACCTGACCGCCAACTTCGACCACCATCTTGACCGCCCCAATTCGGTCTCTTCGCGTCGCCAGTCAATCTCGTGTGCCGTCAATGCTGTCAACAGCATGACGTAGCGCAGGTATCCGTCACCGCGGGAGTATGGATGGCACCAACAGAGGCCGAAGCATCATCACCAAATTTCGAAGAAAAAACAATGACAACAGGAGACTTGAGGCAGAGTGCTTGGCAGGAGCGACCAAGAGGCGAAAGAAGGACCCGTTCACATCAAATACGTTGGGGCAGGGCCACGGTTCCGGTGGAGGCGGGACCGCTAGCCGAGGCGGCCCAGAGATGGCGTATGATGGCAGATGGCTAAGGTTAGTTCGTGCCTCCATAGCCCGGATTGAAGATCTTCATGGCAGGTCTACTCTACTCCTTCCCGCAGGAGCTCGTCATGGAAATGGGACACTTCCCACACAAGACGTCAGCACGCTTAACGTTCACATATTGTGGTCCAAGTGTCCCATTCCCCAGGACCACCTCCTGTCGACTAGCCCCGGCGTACGGTCTGCCGCACGCTACAAGTGGATGGCAAATAAGACCGGGCTCTCGCCGAATTGGCTGCGAACCTCTTGGCATTGGGTAACAGGACTGTAGGAGGCTATTAAGGTTTTCACTTGTCGCTACGCTAATGTCTAGGATCTGTCGATTGCAATGTTCCATATGCCGAGCTCGGAGATCGCTTCATGCAAGGCACAGCTCTAAATTCTCCGGCCAATTCGGCTATCTGGCGCCAGGAAAGGAGATGCTCGCAGACTGAACATTCAAAGTCAACGCGTGATGGGAGGAGCTGGTGATGACAGCTGATGGGTTTTTTCAGGCGAAAGCACGAGCTATACCGATCGACGGCCTCGTCGGTCTTGGCTGTCAATCAGCCAAGCCTGGTAAGGCATGGCTCCAGGAACATTACTCGTGCGGAATCCGTGCGGCACGCAGAAACACAGGCTTGCATCCCCATGGGGCAGCATTCGCCAGGCCTCAGCTGAGACTGTGGGCCTGTTTTCTTTTGTCTCATCTTCAACCTTCTTCAAAATTCCGTGGTGCGACGTCGGTTGAGAATTACGGTCCAAGTCAGATGAACATACATTGTCACGGTCATGTGACGGGGTTTCCCCGCACTGACCGAATCTGGCTTTGAAGGGAGTTGATCGAAGTTGGTGTTCTAGAGTAAAATTGAGGTGGGCCGGGGGCCTTAAAACTACCCCTCTTATCCGCTAGTTCCTTCCACGCGTTATCTCCTGCAGGAGCGCGCACAGACCACTTGGCTCGTGCGCTATATACATGTATATAAGATAGGATAGAGAGCGTGGAAGAAGGTTGCTTCCTCAGCGCAACATCAAGTAATATTTATGCCCCTACAAACATGTAGCATAGTATGGTTACATAGATCCGCCTTGACGGCTCCAATTAAGCCATGGCATCCTGAAAGCACAGGTTTCTATCCAGCATCTGAATCCGCAAGCTGTGAAAGCCGGAGTCAGGAGGGCTTTGTTTGAGCAGTGGGCACAAACAGTGCGACCCTCACTTGGGGATAGTCTTGTCATTGTGGCACGTTTTATACAGAAACCTGCGACAAAGCTTTGTGCTGGGGCGCTGAGGAGGACGGTGTTCTGCTTTGTTTGATGTCTGCTGTCCCTCCGGTCAATCGCTATGTACCACGCCAAGCTAGAACCGTTAAAACCGTGATCTTATTGCAATACAACTCCGCAGAAACTAAATGAGTTAGTTAGTATTCTAGCTTATCCCGCCTCGGATCTGGGCCTGGTAGAAACTCCCGTCGAGTCCATATCCGTCCGTCAGCAGTGCGCATGGCAAAATTGGCGAGACCTCCCCAGACTACACTGCCATCATCATTCTCCCGACAGGCAGGTTCAGGACTGGTGGCGAAATCCTTGGCTCTCATCACTTCCGATGGCTTTTCATCCCATGCCACCTCGCCAACTGGCTGGTCGTCTTCGCCGAGGACTATATCATGTTCTATTTCAACCAGGCGCTTGCATACTGGATACATGCGATTGGCCTGCCACATATTTTCCCTTGCAGGGCCACAGTCTCGTAGGTATTGAAGTCCACGAAGTCTCGTCCTTAAATCCCGGCACCTTATTATGGCGAAGACAACGAACGGGAGTGCACCCACCTCGAAGCTAAATCGGGGTCTAGGTGGAGAGACATCGGTTCCTGCCATATTCGGGCTATGCTCTATCGCACGGTCTATCACCTGCGTCAGATCAGGGATGTAGTCATCGTAGAAGACCTCATCCTTTTCAAATGTTCCTCGGGACCACATCCGCGCAAGCCTATCCAGAACTCGAGGTCAGCCATTTCCTCTTCAGGTTTGCTGGGGTTGTTTTCGAAACCTAAGGGCTATGTTTTAGGGGACCAAGCACCTGGTCAGGAAATTTAGGTCCCAACACGGGGTTGAAGGCGTGGAAACAGGCACGAGTTCTCACCTGTATCGTAGCATGACGTTACCATAGGCAGTATCCTCACTTTCAGACAAGTTCAGTTTTTCAACAAGAACTTGGAAACTTGCGTGCCAATGCTCGATCGTCTCTTGCAAATCGCGTTGATGTTCTAGGAGCTCTGGATCTACCGGTCTAGAGGCATATTTTCCGATGCGATACGCATCCCCGTGCCGTATAAGCCGCGATGCACGACATATTATAGCATCCATGCAATATTGTGCTTCTGCATATGAGACAAACGTTGTGGGTATTGGAGCGTCAAGACCTCCTAGCGTGGGGAACGAGTCGGACGAATTGCCGAAGAACAAAGGAAATACACTCAGACGCCTGAATATTGGCGACAGGTACTCGACAGTCCATGGATATACGTTTCCGATCCGTTGGAGGATGATGACGCCATGCCGGGAATGCTGTATTGCGGAATCACGGTTGTTCTGCAATATCTCGATGCAGACGAAGAGGATGCACACGAGTAGAATGAGCGGTTCGTTGTCGAGCTTCCGGAGGTTCTCGATGGCCGCGTTATAGTGACGGAGGGCGAATGTGTTGGCCTGTAGCTGGTTGGCCGTCTTTGCGTTGCAATGGAAGTCCTCGTACAGCGAGCTGATGGCCACAAGCGAATGCCGGACGGCGGGCTCGAAATTGCTGAACTGCAGGACCAGGTGGGTCCAGAAGTACGAGTCCAGCGGGCCCGAGAGATACGGGCCGGCCGTCTCACAGAAGAACTGGAGGGCCCTGCCTTCGGTCGAGTGGTCGATGGACAGGAACAGATGGCTGGGCCGGTACCATGTGAGGCCGGGCTTGAGCTTGGTGGGATAGCCGTCGCATTTACGGCCCGTGCTAGTACATCGGACGCATGCCGGCTTTGTCTCGTCGCATTTCACCTTGCGCACTCTGAGATTCGTCAGCTCGGACTCTGCCCTGCAAGCGACATTACGATAGATAGATTGCTGCGTACTTGCACGTCTGGCAGCCCGTGCGAACCTTGCGTGAGCCTTTTCGCGCCATGACAATGATTGACGAACAATTGTATGATATTCTGGAGTCCGAGCAGTGCGAGGTGACAATGCGAGCGTAGCAGGTCAAGCTTGAGCTACAACTACGGAGCAAAATTGTCTTACCCGTGGGCAACGCAAGAGACCCGTCGTATAATAGTTGCGACAGTCCCTTGAAGGATTGTCGATGCCTGGGTAAAGGCTGGCTTGGTGACTAGGTTTTAGTGTCAAGGGTCTCATCCGTACATGTAAGCACGATCGCTTACCACCAAAACGGATTACGAACGGATGGGCGCATGGATAAGTGGCTCGGGCTAGTGGGTCAAGTCCGAAGTGACGAATCGGAATACTCATTGTGGGCCACGACCTGCGACAATCTGACCGCATCTATTTGAAAGGACGTGAACATACGGGAAGCGCAGATAGGTTTCGCAAACCACCCTGTGAAGGGTTCTTGGCTCCATACTGTGCGCCTCTTTCTACTAAATGATACCGACTCAAGGCCAATTCATATGTGCCAGTTGTCATCCCGCCTTTGGCCTTACCAACTCTCACGAGATTCGGCTGCGTTGGCAACATCGTTCTCCGCTCACAATGACTGAGGTCCTGCACGCTCCCTCTAATTGGCAATGTCGCTCAACGTACTCGGAATTCAGTCAATCGCGCATCCATGGATACAAGACAGCCAGCAAACCGGTCGACCTTAATATTGAGGAGTGGATTGGTCCCGACAGTTGCTGAATCTTTCTTCCGGCAGGTGTCGAGGACGAGCCGCATGTCCTTTTAGTTTCTGGTGATGTGGTATCAGGCTGGCGAACGGAGCCTAAGAACCACGACTGAGTAACAACTAACCATGGACGTATATGTATCCCCTCACATCTTCTCGATACGATCTGCCTACAAGGTTTCTGTTCAGTATCTGCTTATTAGCGATAAAACCTCTAGTCTTATATGTAGTAACATTCTTCGTCCAGTGCTTATTATGCAATCCTTAGTCAAATGAGCAAGGACGCAGATGTAGTAGTCTATCTTTCCATGCTGAGCCTTTAATTACAATTGAAGAAGGAGGAAAAGAGCGCAAACCTGGCAAAACTTGAGCTCTTGTTAGATTGTGGAGATAGTCTCGGAGTCTGGCCCAAGGGAGCCATGACGCTCAAGACCTTACCCCCGAATATAGGAACAGATCCGATAGACACTATTTTTCCACCAATTCAGGACCGAGTACCAAAGGGCAGGCTTATTGAGGTCGTTCGAGGACACTCAGTTCCTCGGAGAAATTTCAATGAGGAACCTAGTCGCTGCAAGGTTACAAGGGGTTTATTGTCCTTTAGATCTCATTTGGTCAATCTGGATGGACTTTTGGTGACAGAGAGTGTTCGAGGATGCGATTACAACACGAGGCAGCGATAGATTTCACTGATCGCGAACCAAAGAGGAAGTCTCATGAAGAGCTGGAGGAAGGAAGAGACTGCAAGTTGCGGAGAACTGATAAATAGTAGTTGTATTTGCAGTTGTTATTGGCGACATGATTGCCTCGGGAACCTACTATTTCTCTCGACATCCCCTGACCTAAGGGCACCGCAATTTGTTTTGATATCTAAGTTGTCATATTGCCCTCGAGCAAACTGTAAAATGCCATTCATAGGATTTCACGCCATTTTAGCGTTTACGTTGTAAAGTAATGTTTAACTCAAAACCGACCAGCGACCGGCCAACTTAACATCTAAAGAGTGTTGTCTTTAAATTCCTGTCATCTATATAATCGGGAACAGAGGTCTAGTAATGTATTCTCCCTAATTGATGACTGACTTCAACATCTCCACGACGTCAGTCTCTGTCTTGCCCTTCAAACCCAGGAGCTCATTATCCACCTTGGTGAAATTGCCACCGTAGCGGGGGTCCACGATCGAGCGTGTAAGTAGGGGGCCAATCGACTCCATATCGAAAATCCCTTGTGACAATCGCTCGAATGCTTTGGCGACCAGAGTATCGAGATCCAGGTTGATGGGGTTCCATGGTTTGCTCGGCGCGATCTCCTTGGCAAGGCCGACGAGCTGGTTGTGGGATAGAGTGACGTCGGAGACGCGGATGACGCGGTTCTTGGTCTCGGCTGGTTTCGACAAAACGCCGACTATGGCATCCCCAATGCTGGATGTGGTGGTGGCACTCCACTGCTGATCACCGCCGTCGTAAGTGATTGGCTGGTACTTGGAGACATCGAGGAGGTAGCCATTCTTCAAGCCCCAGTCCAGGAAAGCACCGGTGTAGACAAAGGTGTAAGTAAGGTCGGTCGTCTTGGACTTTTCCATAAGATGGTCCTCAACTTTGGCCTTGTCGGCAAACACAGGAAGTTGACGATCGTTGGCGTTGGTTAGGTCGGCGCCAAAGTTGGACGGGATGAACCGCGAGACGCCAGCTGCAATGGCGGCATCAGCCATTAGTATTTGGCCGAGGATGCCGCCGTATCCGGCAGTTGAAACAATGGCATCTTGGCCTTGGAGTGCGGCTGTCATTGATTCGAGGGACGAGAGATCGGCTTCAACAACTTCAGCGCCAGGAGCGTAGGTAGATGAAGAGCCAGCCCTTTTGAGCACTCTGACGTTGAATTTGCCAGAGGCAAGAAGCTTCTCAAGAGCGACGGAGCCAAGAGCCCCGGAGGCACCGAAGAGAGTGACACTCTTGATAGCAGCCATTTGAAGGCCTTTGACTCAGGAGTAGACTTCGATGGTGATTCTAGAAAGTGATGTGAGTATCTCAAAGAGACCAGTAGAAGTGGTTTCTGTGTGAGTGGTAGAAGTTGATTGTGTATGGTGTGGTCTCATAAACCAGAAATCCACGGGGCCAGTGGTCTGTTCTTATATCCATCAACTCATACATCGCGAGAAGGGTGCTGATAGTTAATATTGAGGCGACTTAATAATTTGTCCTATGCCATATTCGAGTTCACTGCGGGATTTAGGTGGGATCCGGGTGGGATGCATCCTCCAAGGACGCTGATGCCGTATGGCTTGGCTGATTAAAAACCTGCACTAACCTAGTGCAGTTAGACGAATCATCACTCCGCAGCTGCTTACAATTCTCTGACCGAGTGTCTAGGTCATCCCACTCATCCCACCGAATTGCCGACGCCAAACCTCGCTTCCACGATCCCGGCTGCCTGATGGGCTGCGTCAATCATTTGGGGCATTGGGCCACCGATGCACCCTTCGGGCTGTTGCGCGAGAATCCGATAGTCCGACAGAACTGACCAATACACGGACAGTATTGGCCCCACACTACATAGAAGACTTTCAGCCCTATGACTGGTCACTTCGAGCTGATCATGATCTATCTGTGAGGATGATGATTGATAGAGAAGAAATAGGCCATAGCATGGCCATAGTCGCTCATGTGCGTTCGCGTTGCATGTGGGGGTCGATTTTCGCTAACAGATCCTTGCGCGTAGCGGAAGTGGGCGATGATCAAGTGATTGAAATGCCGGTATCCACACGAAACTCGTTTTCTCGTAATGCCTGTCATCAACTATACAAAATGTAACGGTGGAGTTCAATACTGACAATGTCCGAAGAAATGTGTAAATTGCATTCCTGCGTGAAGTCCTTATAGAAGTAACTGCAACTTGTAACTGCTTCTCCTCCCATAATCTATCATTTTCCGTCGCAGAAAACATCCAATGTCACGACCCCCAGGATTGTGAACAACGAAACTTAAGTATACCCCTACAGCTTATGGAAACCTTGGAGATTATGGGATAGGTATATTCCAGCCTACGAGAGCTGATCTGGCGCATCAAGAATGACGGCTCATTTCCACGTGCCGTGACAGTACTGAGTCGATTTAGCACGCTAGGGTGGCTTCAACCCTGAGAGTCAGCTAACAAGGGTAAGGAATTCAATGGTAGGATATTTATTAACAATTACAGCTAGAAATTTACCACTTACGCTCCCAGCTGCAGATATATAACCAGTGTTGTGGGGTTTAGCCATGCATTTACGGGGCTGGTATCGCGTCCAAGCAGCTGGATCAGTCTAGACCTTTATAACGCCATGATACCTACCAATAGCTTTATTGGGATCCGATAGCACTTTTCCAGGATTATGCTATCACATTTTTAGAATCACAATCCTGCATCTGTCTCATATAGCAGTTCAATATTGAAATATAAGACAGGAATTTTAGTTGCCGTTTCTGTTGAGATAAAACAAAGGTTATAAGGTGGATTGAGTGACCAACTGAATCTCGGAAGGGTGCCAAAGGCAAAGGGAGATAGCTAGTCTATATGTAGTGGTTGTGAAGCCCGATGATTTAGGTGGTTGGGGCCCTTATTCCGACAGTTTTCCCAGAATACAGTCTGGGACGCTATAATTGCCACGCCGTAAACACGCGATATCCCGTATATGAATAGGCGTTCCGACTTTCCTGCAAGTACTTTGACTGTTAGTATTGCAAGGGCCAAGAGAGGATCGGATTTATACCAATGTCAGATCAGTGATCTTCGCTACAGCATCCAACAGCAAGAAAATGGTGACTTTCAAACTTGAGATATCCAACACCCAGTTAGTGGCCCGTGGATACTTCCCCGAAAATCACAAAGCACTACGGCGAAGTTAATAACGCTTGTCTTGCATCAAGCTTTACATTCGTAGTAATGTAAAGATAATTATGAAAAGCTAACTAGGATGGTAGTTCAAATAGTCCGTAGTTAATTATTGTAAGATGATTAAAGACTCGAACTCGGGATCGTTTTTCCTTTTCCCGCATTTAGTCTTTAGAATCACTTTGGCCGACCTTCTCCAGCCCATTTGTTTTGCAATAATGGTGTCACGTAGTCGGCAAATTTAAGTTTGTCATCATTATGGGGGAGATTGGTGTTAGTCTATGGGTTAACGTACCCGTACATCATGACAAACCAGCAAATATTCGTTATCACGTATCTCCGCAAGGAATGAAATTATTAGACGTGGGTCCCAATGTACGAGGCTCTTTTTGCTGGTAGGTCCCAATAATCTTCTTCCTCCTCACCATCGCAAAAAATTAACACCTCTACAAGTCGAATCGCTTGTAACTTAGCAGAACGCGCATCGTAATTGTCTAATACTGCCAGTGCCATCTGCATGGTCTATGATTTTGAGTTTACCGCATCCATGGAGTCAAGGAAAAAGGGTTTAGTTGGAAACACGCTCGTTTTCAGGGCACCTACCGCTGAGTTGCCCGAATGGCCGCAATGCGTCTCCGAGGGGAGCAACATGCTCAATTTTCTGGCCGATAAAATGAGCTACCCCTCTGCGGAAGCTTCCGAGGAAATCATCCCTTCATCGACACACCACAATAAAGTCACCACACCACAACAGAGTTACTACACCACCATAGCGCTCCTGTCAAGGGCTTTTGGCAACGTAAGAACACGCGTCATATAACGTAGGTCTTTGTTGCGCCGATTAAACTGCATTCGAAACCACAAGCAGCAACCAAACACCTTTAGCCATCGAATACAAACTTCTCACACAACTTCAGGATGTAAGTTCCGTATCTAGGGGGGAAATTTCCACTCGATTCTCACTAACTGTTTTAGCAAGAAACGGTTCCGTGAAGATGGAACAGATCATAACAACTCTCACAATGTTTCTCGCCGCCGTGGCTGTTGCTACTACTGTTTTCGTCGCCTTTACCGGAGCTTTCGCCGCTGGTTTTTACTTGGCCTGGCATTATGCTTGGGCTGCCGGTCATGCCGAAGGATGTTTAAAGACCGCTGAGCCCAAGTCCCAGCCGCTCCAAGTAGAAGGTGGAAGGAGAGAAGAGGCAGAGCAGGGAGGGAAACCAGCAAAAGGTGAGGAGAACAACTGGTCATGCTCTGATCATACAGGTTTCTGGGTGGGCGGTCATGTCCCGCAACTAATGCGCAATTGTACCATCGGATTCTGTAGAGGACTTTTCGACGGTTCACCTGTAATTGAGATAGACCAACGCCTTCCCAGACCGGTGCGTGGATTTATTGTTGGTTATTTAAAAGGAGTCCACCAAGGTTTATCTTTCCCGGTAATATTATAATTTAATATCTTCGATTAAATGCACAGGTCGCGGTTGCTAGACCGTAGACCCTAATCAATGCAATAGCCGTTCGTCATGGGGTTTTGCGTTAACGCTCTTCCCTACTCAAACGGTTGTCATTGCTAAGATGTTACGTGATAGCGCTTAGAATGAGCAGGAGCGACGCGAGATGTCCTATAAATAAGAAGCGAGTTTTTTGCACCTCATCCAGTATTAACTTTTATCTCCAGGCTCTCAATTCAAGAGAACTCACCAGCAAGTTCAGAAGCAGCACCACCAGGCACAGCAGCAGCACCAACAACATGGCCCTTGCCGCCATGAACCCCTTTTCCCTCTCCGCCAACGCTTTCTGCACCATCACCACACCCGCCTCCACCGCCGCCCCCACGATGGTTTCTGCCGCTGCCGCCGCCATTACCAGAATTGCCGCCGCCGCCGCTACAAGCACTGTCGCCGCCGGGGGCGTGTGGGACTGGATGGGTGGGCTTCTTGCCGCTGCTGCTATCATCGCGTCCTTTGTTGGTGGGGTTGCCCTGGCTTGGGACCGTGGTTTGGTGGCTGGGCGTGCCCAAGCCGACGCCACGGCAGCAGCAGCAGCACCAGCACCAGCAGTACCACCACCACCACCAACACAACCGCCCCCAACAGGGTTGGCAACAGGGTTGGGAGACCGCCAAGCGGCATGGGTGGGTGGCTGGGTGCGCTGGGGCGTGTTGGGCCCCATTAACGGGTTTAAGCGGGGCCTTTTCGGTTAATATCTTTTATTTGATGTTAATGGCAACTTCATTTTTGGGTTAGTATATATTGTTGTAATGGCAACTTGGTTCTTAGGTCAGTATATATTATCATAATGCTTGATTCGGTTCTCGCTCTAGTATCCATTACCATAATGAGAAGTTGTCTCCCCGTATTGATTCCCAATCCTGTGGTAGCAGACATTGACCTTGTAATCAAATGCTCCTCAGGGGAATGGGTTGTAATCTCGGACCCTCAAACACACTCCGTCCACCTCAACGCCATCCACATGCTGCGAAACTACACCGTGGGCACCCAAGCGGATGAGATCACCACCATGCGGATCGCTGGCAACTAGAGGCTGCCAACCCATAGTGTTTTGCGGACCATTATATGGGTCTTCGACGAAGGCGAGCACGTGGTCCTGCATGGACTGGCTGACCTCTATCTCGAACTCGGTAGTATTCGCTACTTGATCCAGAAGATGATATGTTCCAAAGGACATAGGGATGTCGCTGGCATGGTATGCACCGAGCCAATCGTAAACATTCAAGTTGGGAAACGTGCCCGCATGCTGGAACCGGAAAACGGGGACGCCCACCCGGTTCCGATATACGGTCGAGTTGAATGCCGAACACACAAATAAGATATCCCCAGCGGTAACTACGGGCTGGTACGGGCCCTCGGTAAGGTTTTGTACTGGCCAAGGAACCAGGGAAGACATTTCGTTGGCCGCGTTGGAAATGATGACGGGCACGCGTGCGAATTTCCCTGCCTCTGACAACGCCTCGTAATCATTAAACACGATGACATCGTCGCGAATCAAGTTGAATGACAGCGCAGGTGTTTCGCCCCGATCGCCGTACTGTCCGATAAAGTTCTCGATCATCGCGAACGGCACGCGGCGCACTACAACATCCGGAGTCAGTATTTGCCTCTTCTAACATGCTTGATAAGTTGTCAGGAGTTGAAAGCCAAGTCTTAAGAGCAGAAACGCTGAATCAGGAACTGGTAAACTCCCAAAACAGGCTATGCGGGCCATGAAATGACTCTGGAAGTTGCTTACTGCAATCGAGCTCCGCCGTGCCATTTTCGTCCTCGTCGTCGCCAGCAGGGCTCTCGCACCCGACGTTACGCGCAACAAAGCTGAAATTTGAATGCGTCGGATCCTGAGGCGGATTGGCAGTGATGATCGTGCCTGATTGCAGCCAGTAGGCTTGGGCAATAGGGTCCTCAGGGAAGGCATAAGCATGGGCATCCGCGCTTATGGACCCAGCCGACCGCCCCCACTGCGTGATGCGATTTGGGTCGCCGCCAAAGGCTGCAATGTTGTCGCGCACCCATTCGAGTGCGGCGCGCTGGTCGAGAATGCCGAGATTCTGTTCGCCGTTCACCAGCCCCCGCGCGTTAGGGAAGCCAAAGATGTTAAGGCGATAATTAATGGTGACAATGATATGCGACTGCGATCGCTCGACCCATGACGTCGGCATCTGCCACGGAATATCGATACCCCCGATGACAAGGCCACCCCCTGTTACAAAGAAGAGAACCGGAAGCCCGGCGCTGGGTCGCGGTGCTTCGGCCGCCGGTGTCCAGACCGCCAGGTACAGGCAGTCCTCGGATGTGGCCTCGCCCACTAGTCCAGACGAGTCGTTCTGGTTACCGTTATAGATCAAGTTGCCTTTGGTCAGCTCCGAGTTCCAAAAGGAGTTCACTGCCGTCACGAACTGCGGGCACGACGGCGGGAATCGCGTGGCATAATGATGCTCGCTCGGCGGCGACGAGAGCTTTTGCGGCGGTAACCAGCGGCGCGACAACACAGGCGGCTCCGCGAACGGGATAGCGCGGAACTGGCGGGTCTTTGGAAACTTGGGATCGATGAGTCCCGTGAAAGTGCCTGTTGAGGTTTGGACAGTGAGATTGCCGGAGCTGCGGCATTGGGGCGCTTGGCCGAGCACGATTTCGGTTGCCAGCATGAGGATGGGCAATGTCGCTAGCTTCATGTTGGATAATTTTCGGACGTTAAAGCGCGGCCGCCGGTGGTGCAAGTGCTTCAACTGTAGCAAAGACTACATGAATAATCCCTGAGGTGGGCGACTTTCTATCTATTTATCTTTCAAGTGACATTGATCAGCCCGCAGGTGGAGAAGGGGGGGAAAGTGCAGTTTTGTAGCTGATGATCGTGACCTGCAGCTGCCTGTAATCGGTCATATTCAAGACTTGGCCACATTATGCCCACATCTCGCTGTCTTGGGAACCTTGCTGCGGGAACAAAGCGTAAACTTGTTTTGATAGGCGAGTCCCATCTTTAATTCGCAAATGAAAGACGATTCAAGAGCTTAAATGGATCTTGTAGGATCAGTGGCGTCTTGGCTGCAGTCTACTGGGGTTATGCTGACGGTTGTCAAACGCGCGCCAATGAGAAGGACCAAAGAATAAGATAAAAATTGGCTCCAAGGCACGACTCAACGGCTATTTAGCGAGAAAAAGGATTTCTCGCCCAGCTCTTTGATTATTTAGCAGTGATAGTCATACACATTAGGGTGGTCCGCTGCATGGAAAAAGATCATCAATCTTGAGAGGAGTTGAGAGGAGCTTTGAAAATCAGACATCTTCGAAATACGGAGTTGGAGCTGCCAGGTGAAATCAATACTCTTACATATTCTACGACTTAGAAGAGAGATGTTAGTCAAGAGTTCTGATAGTCGGCTGCCTGGAGTGTAAGAGTCGCCGGCGGTGAACCCAGAGTTGATGGAATTGTCCAACATAAGCGGTATCTAGCGCTTCGAAAGCTTTTTATCCGCTCGGAAAATGTTGACTATTATGGGATTCGCCAGTCCGGTGGACTGGTACAGTCGCATATTCGATCCCTGGAGGATTCTGCCATCGTGAATATTTGGCGGCCGTCCAAGCCGCAATACCGGCATATTTCTGTCGAAGCTGCCTCGTCATGGCCGAATTTGGCGTTGATCGGTATCGTAGACTAATCACAACCCTAAAGCTGGATACTACTCACTGCATGTATTATAGGCGCGGATGGCAACTTCAACATCTGATAGATGTTAATAACATGCTTTACAGAGAACGAATCGCCATCCTTACGTTTTTGTTCGAATGCGAAGTTTTAACCATCATCGTCTACTCGAATGAACTGAGATTTTGCAACAAACTTTGATCTTCTTTGGATCAATATCCTAACAAGCCGGCATACTACTCTAATTTTTCATAGAACCTTGGCACCAAATCAAATAACCCAAAATAACAGACTGAGTGGATGACAATGAGGTGCGTGACGCAGGCAATAATTTTCCGATGTTATCAATGACTTCTAGACTCCCAGAATTCAACTAGCGTTATAATATGCGTGCATTTCTGTAGAGTTTCAGCTAGTCGAAGCTACAATTTGTTTCGTGTTTCTTCCTAGGCTCTCCTCGATCTGAGATACGGGTTCTTGATCAGATTTCGCTCGAAAAGCCGCTCAACGTATATAATCAGACGGGCAGGTGAAGCTCGAGACTACATTTGAGAGAATGGTGTTAATTAATACCGGGATCATCCCGTCTTCCGCAAATCGAGTAGTTATTAGCTGGCACTGTAACATAAGGAAGCTTCAAAAAGTTTCCTCGTGAGCCTCCCTGGTAGGAGACAATCCTCCAGGAACACGGACAGTTTCATGGACTTTGGTGTGCCATCGACGCTCTGGGGACATTCCTGGCAATGAAGTAGTGGCCGTATTCAACGGACTGATCAACCGAGGCCCAAGACCAACTCGTGGAAATGATTGTCAGAGAACGAGACTATCGGCCTGACAAGTACACTTTGTTTTGCTTCGGTATTTGATCGTAACTGAACAAATAACCACAATTAAGAATGAGCTCCGATATATATTTGCCATTTATTAGGGTTCCGACCTGTAGACTTGGGCGTTCTTTTTTAGATTAGGTCGGACCTTTATAGTGCGTCTAATGTAAATAGTGTCCCAAAATACTCGACGGAGACTTTACCCAAGTCTTTCTTTTTCGTGATCAACTAGGTTTGCTCTAGTTACAGTGATGAATACATCTATATGCCCCGGCAGTAACTAGCACTAAGGAATTAATAATCGTTTTATCTCGCTGAATTCCAGAAGTCTCATTTTATCTGAAATAGAAAGACCGTCGGCTACAAATCGCGTCGGTAGCACTGGTCAGAGAACACGGCGTATCCTCAGTGTCTAAGCAAGCATACCGCCTAGTCAATAACCCCAAAGACGTGTGTACTATGATTTAAACCATCCTTGGGCCGCAGGGACGGAATCCATGTCCTATGGATTTCTTGGGTACAATCTTGCATCACTTCCCCGACACTACGTTCAGATCAAAGAGGGAGGCAAGTCCACAGCATCAAAAGAGTAAAGGCAGGTCCATGAAGATCAACTCAATCTCGAGATTATACTATTAATCAAGACATCACAACTTATATTCAAGGTCTCGAAACACTATTACCACCCTATACTCTGAGCTAGGAACCTAAACATAATTACATCATGGGTGAAATACTATATAGCGAGATTCTGTATCTACCAACACGACAATGAGGTGGTATTCGCTAAAAGAATTGTTCGGCTCGCTATTCGGAAAAAGGATATCAAGACCGGGTTCTAAAATTCTTGTCACCGTCCCTAGATTCGCCAAGACATCCATAATTAAGCTGCAGTGAGATAATTGTGCTATTTGGCGCACGTAATACTTGGAAACGCGATTCATCAGAGTATTGTACTCTGGAATTATCATTAATGTCGAGAAGATGCTATGCTGTCTACTCCTGCCCCTCCAAGAACGGCGTCACTAGCAGACGTTCCAACAGAACTCTAGTATCCAGGGTCGTCTCCGACTACCCATCGCATCACTCATATATACAGACATCTGACTCGTCCAACACATCGAGTCCCGAAAAATGGAGCCTCTACACATGACGCGATGCGTGCTATGCAATTGACCAGCAAAAGAGAACAAAAAAAAGATCAACCGGAAAAAAGGGGGCAAATCTACCAGCCGCATAATCAAGCTCGCTGGGTATCGAGATGGAGAAACGCCAAACACCCTCATGCAATATGCTCGAAAGAACCACCAGTCTATTCCACCTTCTCCCACTTGATCGGGTGATGCAGGGACCCTCTCAAGCACATCCGACCGGAATGCTTCTCTTCGTATTCGCGACCGCCCTCGCCATTCTCAACTGCGCCGAGCCACCGCCTCCAGAGCGCACCGCTGAAGCCCGAGTTGTAGTAGAAGCTCCCACCCAGCATGTTGTGCTCGCCCCAGCCGAAGGGGCTTTCGTGGGGAGCTTGGGGATGGTTGAAGGTTCGATCCATCACGTCCAATGGCCACTTCCGATCGAAATAGACGGGATGAGGGGCGTATACTGCCTTTAGGCCATGATGTAGTGCCACCGAGGGTGGGAACATCTCGGGAAACATGGAGTGTTTGGTGCGATATGTCTCCTCATGCATCACATTGAGCATGCGCTTGGACAGCCTGGCGATGGTGATGATAGCGGTCCGTCGCGGCGGTGGCGCAAGAGTTTTATTATAACCAGTGACATCGAGCCGGAACGGCCAGTTTGTTTTTGCGGGATCGAAATAAGGATCGAAGACGATGAGGTCGGCAGGTTCTCCAACACCCCACTGGTAGTTGTCCTTCTCGAACGACGTCGGAGGCTCCGTCCCATTCGGAGACGGAATCTTTCCGAGGCCACTCGTGGGGAAGTCCAGAGGGCCCCAGATCGGCTTCTCTCCGCTCTCCTTGACCTCCTTCTCAACCATTTCGGTGAAGTCTTCCCACGAACCGTGCAGAGCTGGGATCCAGAACCGCTGACTCCTCTCCCAGAGGAGCTTCCGGGGCTGCGCATCGGCCCACTGGCCAACTCCGTTGTGGAACTCGTAGTAATGCCCTGTGTACCGTACATCCATCTCCCAATTCCAGACAAAGTCGTATTCCTGGTGGTTTTGTGAAAACCATTGAAGAGCGAAATGCGCGGAACGATAGACGCCGTAGATATCGCCGCCAGACATGTTCTCGAACGACTCTTCCGTGGGGACAAAGCCCGGATAGTAGAGCCGCATCAGCGGCACCGACCAAAGCGTTGCAATGCCCCAGAACTCCTTGGGAACATTCTTCTGCAGGACCTCTTGGTAAATCTCTTCCGAGGCCCAAATCGGTATCGACTCGTCCTTGACATGCACCAGCAGATGGACATCGTACTCGCCACCAGACTTCAAAGACAGCTCATTGATCATGGCGCGCAGAGACAGGAGCTGAATGTCATCGTATCTATAACCCGTCCATGTCCGGAGCACGAATGCCGTTCGCGGGAGTTGCTTCTTGGGCGGCTCGTCGGTTGTGGGTTTAGAGGCAGGATCGAAGCGCTGCTTGTTCTTCTCGAAGCAATTCCTCTGTGCATTGCCCCAATTGACCTTTCGGTAATCCACCTTGTCGAAAAGGTCGAGGATCTTATCCGTGTCCGCATGCGCCGAATTCTTGGACAGGCCCAATCCTCCTTCTGACTTGTCGTAGCTGTATCCATATGGCCCCATGCGACCGAATCGCTCCCAGCAGAGGTTTGGCGTGAGCTTGAGGTTCTCGTAGGTGCCCCAGTACGGCTCCGACATGTTGGCGGGAATACCAGGGAAGGCAAAGACATCGGGTGCAGGGATCTTCCCGGCATCGTCCAGATAACAGGTATTGACGGGATGGTGTTCTTGGAGATATTTCTGCGAGCTGAAATGATAGGGATCAGCCATGACGGGGTTCATGGGCACGTCATCGTGGATGGTGACGTTGGTCTGCGAAGTTGCCTCCTGTTCGGGGAGCCAATGAGGCTTCTTGACGAGTGTGCGCACTCCGTTGTAATAGCCGTTGAGTCTAGCCAATGCATGTCAGCAAGAGCCGCACCTGGGTGATCCATGCGTGGCGTAACTGTGCGATGCACATCCCAACTTACCTAGGAAATTGCTCCCAGTGGTACTTTGGCCTGTTCCTCTCCCTTTCCCTGGCTTCCTCCTCTTCTATGCGGCGCTGCCGCCGTTTGACGCCGCCAACAATGAGAAACACGACCAGCAGGATCGCCGCGCAAACGCCGACCACTCGTTTTACGGAGAGGCGCCGGAATCCTTTGTGCCATCTGGGCTTCGGGCCGCGCCGCGCCGTCGGGGTCAGCAGCGGCGAACCAAACGGTGAGGCATCGGTGTAGGGTGTTCCTCCCGAGCTGCCAAGATCGTGGGGAGGAACTTCTTGGTATAGACCCTTGGTGCGCAGTGGTAACACTGAGGGGATGCGTAGGAAACGGCTTTTCCTCATGGTCACTTCGTGTCGCTCGCAGGTGGTATTCGGTCGGTTATCGATAAATGTCAAGCCTGCATGGCTGTCTCGGACCCTGGTGGAAAAATGGTGCTAAATATGCTGTCGCGAACTGTATTGGATCTAACGCTGTGAAGCTTCTGCCGCCTCTGATCACACCCGCTTTCTCATAAACCACCACGCAAAACGAATGACGAGTGTGTGCAAAGCGAGTGTGGAAAGGGAGGAGAGGGAGGAGGTATTAAGGTGTAGCAGGGAGGAATTGCAACATGCGGCTTGTGAGACTGCAAGGGCAGAGGGTCGAGGGTCTGATGGCAGAATAGTGGAGGTGAGTTGAGCACATTGCAGGTTGTGGTGGGTGTAGCCGGGGGTGGGATAGGCCAGGAAAATGGGAGCTAATAAACGCATGTCCAGGTCCTGGCTGCCATCATTAGCACGCTGCGCCCCTCCCCCCCCGTTTTTCGCAGCTCCACCGGACCAGAGGCAAAAAGAAGCATACATTGTAGCTATCAACTGCTTGGCCTTGTGTAAGCTGTCCCAGGCCGGAAGGTGGGCGCTTCGATCCAAAGTCAATCACTTCGCTAAAACCGAGTTTCACTTTTCGACGGATCAGTGGAGGCATCAGGCATGTGTCACCCTGACGATACTTTACAGTGGTAATCCGGCGTCAGGGCTTGCGTAACGGTGATCGGAGAGCTGCTTCATTTCCGCCCTGTGGCCGCGTCAACTGGGTGCCAGAGAATCGTGAAATGATGAAAAGCGCACCACTCATTTTCACTAAGCCCAAAGCAGAGTTTCGCTAAACCTACGGCATGCATGGAGCTAATGTACGTAGCAGATAGGCTGGTATGCAAAGGCTATCTCGCCTCGCGCGTGTGCAGCAAGGAGAAGACCCAATGAGCACGCATTCAACTCACTGGAAGAAGGGCCAGAGAGGGACCGACGAGGTGGAGTTTGGACTGGTCACTCGAGGGATTCGCTGCCCGCAGCTGCCAGGCTACCCGGTCTTTCAATGTCGGGCCCCGGTTAACATCTTGCCTAGCCTGTCGCCATCGCCGTGGCCAGACCCAATGAGAGTGCCGACGGTTAAGTGCCAAGGTGGGTATGAGACATGTTTGTGTGGGAGCGGTTCGGCGGACTGTATTATCGGTTATAAGGATTATATCTAACTATTTTAGGTTAATTAGCTCCTTATTATAATTTAGTGGTACTTTTTATATTAATCGTAATATATAATAAAATAATTTAAATTATTAATATTTAATTATTAATAACGTTATATAATTTATTTTTAATGTTTTTAAAATAGTTAAATATATTAATTTATTTAAATTAATCGAAAAATACTAATTTAATAACTTTAAAAAAGCTAAATATATTTTATTTAAAGTTTATAAATTAACCGGATTTATAAATCGTTATTATAAAGTTATTAATTATTTTAATAATAAGCCGATTTTAATTATTTATTATTATTAAAAAAGCGGTAATTAATTAATTATTAATAAAGGTTTTATAAATATATTTAAAAAAAAAACCGGTTATTAATATATAATAATTATTTATAAAAAATAAAATTTATTTAAAATATAAATAGTTTTTAACGGTATTTTTTTATAATTAATAAATATATTAAATAATTTAAAACTAAATATAATTATTTATTTATAATTATTAATAATATTATTTATATTAATTTAAACCGGTAAAAAAGTTTAAATTTAATAAAAAAAAAGGTAATTTTAATAACGAATAATTTACTTTTTTTTTTATAATAAAATTATTAAAATTTTTCGTATTAAAAATTTAAATTACCGAATTTATAAGTTAAATATAAAAAATTTACTTTTTTATTATTATAAAATTTAATTTAATAATTATTTATTAATATAAATTTTTATTTAAATTTTTAAAGATTTTTAAATAATAAATACGGTTTAATATATTATTTATTAATAGGATAATTAATTAAAAAAACGAATTAAACGGATTTTTTAGATTTATAAATAATATATTAATTTATAAATAAAGAATTTAAAGTTTTTATTAATCGATAATATATATAAAATGAATTAATTTAATATATTATTTTATTTAATTTTAAGGTTTATTTTATTAAATATTATTTTTTTAATCGTATAATATTTATTAAACGGAAAAAAAGAGATATTTTTTATATAAATTTTTATTTAATTTTATTATTACGCGTTAAAAAATAAAAGGATTATTATTATTTAACGTAAAATTAAATTTAAAATTATTAATTAAGTTTATAAATTATTAATATTTATTAATAATTTTAATAAAGCTTTTAAACGGGTAATAATTATTTAATATTTAAATATAATAAAATATTAATTATATATATAATATATATTTAAAAACGTGGTTTATAATATTAATATAATAAATAAAAAGGACTTTATAAATCTTAATTATATAAATTAAATAAAGTTTAAGTTTATTATAATTATTATTATAATTATTAATAACTATTACGGTAATTAGCTTTTATTAAATAAATTTAATAACTTTTTTTTTAAAAGAATTAAAAATTTATTTTATTTTATTATATTTTACACCCTTTTATTATAATTATATTAAATAATAGTATATTTTTTAATTTATATTATAAAAATTAAATTAAATTAAATTAATATAATTTAAAACTTATTTAATTTTTCGGGTTAAGCTTTTATAAATAATATAAAATTATTTAAACGCGTAGCGTTTAATTTAATTTATTTATACCCTTTTTATTATTTACGTTATAAATTTTAATTTTATAATTTAAATATTTTACTTTTTTTAAATACGCGCGCATTACGCTTTTAATTTAAAAAGTAATAACCCGCGGTATTTATTTATACTTTAAATAAAATATTTTTCCTTTATTTTTTAAAGTATTTTTAATAATAAACGCCGCGCGTTTATTTCCCGCCCCGCGCGTATAAAATAAATAAATAACCGGACGCGTAAGTTATTAAATATAAACGTGTAAATAAAAATTCTTTTCCGCTAATTAAAACAGCTTTTTTTTTTATATTAATTTTATTAACGATTAATAAAAGTAAAAAATAGTTATTAAATTTAAATTTTATATTATTTTTATTTTTATTTTACTTTATATTATTAAATCCTTTATTAAATTACGATTATTTTTATTAAACGCGCGTTTTTATAATAATATTAATAATTATATTATTTATAATAAAAAACGTTAAGGTTTTTATTATTTTAACCGCTAATTTTTATAATTAACCGTATAAATACTTTATTTCCTTTCCTTTTTTACTTTATATTTATTACCTTTTATTATATTATTAAAAATTGCTTTTTTTTTATAAATAATAATTATAATATCCGGATTAAGCCTTTTATTAATTATTTTAAATATATAAAAAACTAACCGCGAATTTAAACCGGTATAAAAAGAGGAAAACGGAAAAAATTTATTATTTAATATTAATATAAATAAAAGTAAAACACGTAATAAATTATATATAATTAAATATAAAAACTTTAAAAACTTTAGCGAAAAGTTAAACGTAAACGTAAAAGTAAAATATATTTATTAATAAATTAAAATTTAATTTATTAAAATAAACGAAATTAATTTTAAATTAAATATAATCGTAAAAAATTTAAATATTATAAACCTTTTCCTTTTTATAATTAACTTATTTAAAAACCGGTAATAAAGTATTAAATTATTTTTAAACTTTATAAATATTTTTAATTAATTAAAAATTTATAAAACTAAATTCGAAAAAGTACGGGATTATTTTAAAGATTTTAATAAAAAACGTTAATAAACGTAAGTTAATATTTACGTGTAATAAAAACATATTTAAACCGGAAGGAGGCATTATCTTAAAAACGAAGAAAAAAAGCGAAAAAAAGAATTTTAAAAGTATAACCTAAAAAATTAAAAGCTTTATACCCTACTTTTTAATCCCTTTTTATCTTTTAATCCCTTTATATTTAACCCTTTTTTTATATATTTTAAAAATAAACTTATAATAAAATAAGAATATATTAATATTTATAATTTAAATTACTTTAACGAAAACGATAAAAGTTTTATTTTAAACGGTAAAAATCTAGTTTTTACGGACGTTTTTTTATTTAAAAAGCGATTTTACGAATTTTTTTATTTTTTATCCGATAAAATATAAAAAAGAGAAATAATTAACTTTTTTTATACTTTATTATAAAATTTAACCTTATTATAATAAATAAATAAATTAATACCGATTATTAAATATCGCTTATTTAATAAAAGTTTAAATACGGTTATAATTAAAATATATTAACGTTTTAAAATAAATAATATTATTATTATAAAACGATTTAACGTAAATATATTAAATTTACGCGATATAATTTATAATAATAAAGTATTAATTTTATTTATATAACGTAAATTATAATACGTTAAAATAATTAATATTTTATAAAATAATAACGGTAATTAATACGGTGTTATATAATAAATTTAAAGTAAATTATTTATTAAAATAAAATAATATATTAAAACTTTATATTTAAAAATATATAAAACTTTAAACGAATATATAAAAGTAATTAAAAAGTTTTAAACTTTATTATTATTTAAAATTAAAAATCGTTACCCGTATTTAATAAAATTATTATTAATTAATATTTATTTAATAATTATTTTTTCTTAATTTATAAAAGAAGAATGTAAATTTAAATATAATAAAGCAGGTAAATCGTATAAATAATCTTATAATTAAAATTTATATCGTCGTTTAAAATACGACCGTTTAAGATTTTATAATAAATTAAATGAATTATTTAAATACGGTGGTTATAATATTAATCGCTTTTAAAAATATATATTTAATAATTTAAATCGAATTATATTTTATTATAATTATAATAATTTTTATAATAATTCTTATAAAAGTTATTATTAATAAAGTAATTAAGATTTAAATAAACGCCGAGATTAAAACCGCGACCGTTATAAATCTTATAATCGAAACGATTAAAAAGATCGAAGCCGTAACCGTTAAAACGAAAGATATAAACGTAATAATCGTTAAAATAACCGGCGGAGCAATTATAATAATTATTATAATCGTTATAAAAATAAAAAAAGCGAAGGTAATAATAAAAATAAAAGAATATATATAATTTAAACGGATAATTTTAATAACGTAAATATTAAGTATTATATTATAAATTTTTATAAAATATATATATATTATTATAAGGATTTCCGTTTTAATCGCGAAATACGTAATTATTTTTAAAAATATCGCATTTCTTTAATAGTATTTAATAAATTTAATAAAACCCTTTCTTTAATTAATTTTAAAGCGCGGATATATAATTATTATTATAAATTATATAATTCGCGTAATATATTTTTTAAGCATTTAATAAGTTACGATTATATATTATTTAAATATATAATAAATAATAAAGTTTTAAATACGTTTATTAATTATAATATTTAAGCGAATAACGTATATTTTATTTATAATATAAAAATATAACTTATTAATAAAACTTTTATTTTAAAAAAAGCTTTATTTAAAAAGTTAAATATTAAACTTTTATTATTTTATTATATTTATTTTTATATAAAAATTAAATTTAATTTAAACGGTAAAATTATTAAAGTTTATATCGATTTAAATATAAATTATATTATTGTTAACCGTTTATTTTTAATTATTTTCGAATATAAAGTTAAAAAACGCAAAAATAAAATTAAAAGAATAAATAAAAAAAAGGTAAAAGTTTAAAAATAAGTTATATTTATTTTATAAATAAAAAAGTATATTATAAACGGTAAATTAAAGTTTATTAAATTTATAAACGAAAAATAAATTATTAATAATTATTTTAAGTTAAATATATTTATTAATAACGATATTTTATATTTTTACGGAATAATAATTTTTTATTTAACCGTTTATATTATTTTTAATAAAATTAATAATTTTATCGTTTTAATTAATATTTAAATTAACGTTTATCTTTATATATATAAGGTTATTAATATAAAAAAGGTAAAGTTAATTTTAAATTAAAAAATTATTATCTTTATTAATTTTAAAATTTTATTTATAAATTAAAGCTTTAGTTTTTTTTTAAAAGTAAAAAGTATTTTATATACGATTTTAAATATATATATTTTTAAAACCTTTTTAATTAAAAATTTAAATATAAAAGTTATTATTATTTTTAAAAAAAATAAAATCGGTATAATTAATAAAATAACCGATAACGGGTTTTTTAAATTATTATAAAAATAAAGCTTTAAAATAATAATTTTAATAATAATAATAATAATAATTATTATAATAACGCTGTTTAATAAAAAAGTTATTATAATTTTTAATTAAATTAAGCTAATTATAAATATTAAATTTAATATAACGTTAATAATAATTATCGTTATAATAAAAATAACTTTAATAATTAATACGGAATTATTTATTTAAGCTTTACCCGTTATAATTTTAAATATTTAATTATTAACGGTATTTTAAACGAATAAAATATTAATATCCGATTAAGTTTTTATAATTATTTAAAACTTTAATATAATTTTAAGCGATTTTACTTTTTAAACCGATTTTATTAACGTTAAACCCTTTTTAATCGATTTAAAACCCTTATTAAAAGATAAATTTAAAATCTTAATAATAAAATTAGCATTTAATATTTATAAACTTAATAATACTTTTAAATTCGTTACTTTTAAAAATATATATATATATATTAAAAACAATTTATTTATTTAAAAAATCCGTAATTTTATTAAATTTTTCCTTTAATTATAAAAAGATTAAAACGTTATAAACGTTTTTAAAAAAAAATAAATAAAAATTCTTTTAATTAATAATTAATAAAAGTAAAAACTCGCCTTTTATTTATATTTATTTAATCGTAAAGATAAAGCTTTTTTTAATAAATATAATAATATATTATATATTTAAAATCGATTTAAATTCGTTTTTAATCTTATTTTTTTCGCGTATTTTATATTTCTCGTTTAACGTTATATTTATAAAAAAAATAAAAGCCGAATTATAATTAATTTACGCTTATTAAATAAGGTTATAATCTTTAATAATTATTTTTTATTATTATAAACCGACGTAATTAACTCGCTAAAAAATAAAGTATATATTATAATAATAAACGCGATAACTTTTTTTTATTAATTTTTAATTTATAAAAATTATCGAAATCGCTTTATAATAATATCGCATTAAAGTTTTAAAAAATCGAAAATAACTTTAATAAGATTTTAAAATTCTTTAGCGTATATATAACGCTTTATAAATCGGTTATTAAAACTTTATAATTATTATTATAAAGCTTTTATTAATAATATTATTATCTTTTTTAATTTAAAAAAAAATCATTTTAAGCATTTATATAAAATTTTTAAATTATTTACTTTTTAAAATATTTTAATTTTTATAAAAAAGTTATTTATTAATTATCCGTTTATTAAATTATTAAAATTTTATATAAACGCTTTTAAAATATTTATAATAATTAATAAAATCGTTACGTTTAAAACTTTAAATTTCTTTAATATATTAAAAGCTTTTAAAAGATATTTTAAAAGTTTAAAATAACTTTATTACTTTATTTTTTATTATATTTAAATGGCTAAACCCTTTTAAAAGCGTAAAACCGCGTTATTTATAATAAATTAAAAAAAAAGTAAAATAAATAATAAAAACCCGGGATAACGTATAATATATATTAAAAGCACCCGGTATATTTTTATTAAAAATAAAATAACTTTTTTTAAAGTTTTTTAAAAAGTTATTTATTTTAAATTTATTTTATATTATTAAAACTTTAATAAATAGTTTTTTTTTTAAATTAATAACTTATTAAAGCGCGGTTATAATATTATAATTTTTTATTTAAAAAATAATTATATTTAAAAATTAAAAACTTTTATTTTTATAAATTAGGTCTTTTTTATTATATTTATAAATAAATGCTTATTAAAAGCAAAAACTCGGTATAATTTATTAAAATTAAAAATAACTTACTTTATATAATCGTTAAAAAAATTACGTATGCTTATATAATCCGTAAATCTTCTTATTATTATATTTACCGATTATTTTATTATAAAAGGTATTATAAATTAAACTTCTTTTAATATAATAAGTTTAAATCGAGTAAATAAACGGTTAATTAATATATTTATATATCTTTTTTAATATAATTATTAAGTTTATTATTTAATAAGTAAAATAAATATTCTTTTTAACGCTTTTAATCGTTTTAAATAAATTTAAAACGTTTATAAAAACGGTAAATTTTAACATTTTAATAAGATTTTAATTTTAAATAATATTTAGTTTACGTTTATAAAAGCTATTATAAATTTTAAATTATATTAAAGATTTATTAAAGCTTACCCTAAAAATTATAAGTTTTAATAAACGATTAAAAACTTATAATAATAAGAAAATAATAAAGTTATTATTAAAGATTTTTCTTATAAAAGGTATTTTTTTAAAATAATTAATAACTTATTATATAATATTAATAAAAATTAATAATATAAATTATATATTTTATATATATTAATATAAGAATTTTTAATTATAATATATAACGATAAATATTATTTCGGTATTATAAAAATATTAAAGGATTTTAATTAATATTATATTTATAAAAAAACCTATTAAGTTAAATAATACGTTAAATATTATATTATTTATAATATTTATTAAATAAAAAAAGTTAAGTTTATAAAGAATTATTAATTTATTCGCTTAAAACTTATATTAATATTAACGATTATTATAAACTTTATAATAAAACTTTTTAAAATCTTATTAAAAAATACATTATAACGTTTATAAACGTTAAATTAAAAAAAAATTAATTTATTTTATTATAATTAATTAATAATAATATTATATTTTATATTTAAACGTATTTTATTATTTTTTAATAATATTATTTATAAAATAGAAAATTAAAGCTGTGTTTTTATACGTTAGTTTATACTTTTTAATTAAAGAATATTTTAACGTTTTATTTTTAATCGCGATCGGAAATTTACGTTAAACTTTTAAAAAAGTATATAAAAAGCGTTTAATATTAAACTATTAATAATTATTATATATTATTTATAAGTTAATAAAACGTTTAAATAAAAAAATTAAATAATTAAATTAATAATCCGCTTTTATATATTTATTAATTTTAAATTAAATTAATTAAAATTATTACCTTTTTTATAATAAAACTTTAATTTTATTTATTTTAAAATTATTAAATTTTTACTTTATAAATAACTCTTTGGTTTTAAATTATTTAACGTAAAAAAATATTAACCGCTTTTATTAATTAATAAAGTAATTTTAAAAAAATTAAAGCTTTACGTCCGTATATTTATAAAAATACGTAATTAATTATAAACTTTATTATTATAAAAATTAAAAAGTTATATAATAAAAAATATCGGGTTATTAAATTCGTTATAAATAATTATATATATTTACGATTATATAATAAATATTATTTATTTAATAAACCGCCGTAAAAGTTTTTATAATAACGTTTTAAATTATTTTTAATTAAAAAACGCGTTAATAAACTTATTTACGAATTAAAATTATTTAATAATATATTTATTTATTTAATAATTAATATTATATATTTATTTTTTATATTAAACGGTAAGGATTTTTTTTATTAATAAGCTCTTTTATTTAAATTAATTTAATTAAAATAAAGTAAATTTAAAAATATTTATAAAATAAAAATTATTATAAATTACCGATTAAATAAAAAACGTTATAACTTTAATTATTTAATTAAATAAAAGGGATATAAATATAAAAATAATTAATAAAAAAATAAATTAAATTTAAAAGAATTTATTAAATTAATTAATAAATATTAAGTTTATAAAAGAAAAAAACCGTTTATTAATATTAAGTTAATTATTAAAAAGGGTTAATTTAAATATAAAGGCCGCCTGTAAAAAACTTTTATTAATATTACGTTTATAATTTAAATTTTATTTATATTAACCTTTATAAAGCTTATAAAAACTTTAACTCCACTGGTTATTACTCTTTTTATAAATATTTTACCGCTTTAAAATACCCCGGTTAAGCGAAAACGTAACCGCTTAAAAAAGGTTAAATTTAAAAAGGACGCTTAAAAAGAAAGAGGAAAAATTATTTATAAAATTATTAAAATATAATAAAAATATTATAAATTTTCTTTTATAATTAATATTTTAATATAATAAATAAAAAGGACTTTATAAGTTTTAATTATATAAATTAAATAAAGTTTAAATTTATTATAATTATTATTATAATTATTAATAATTATTACGGTAATTAACTTTTATTAAATAAATTTAATAGTTTTTCTTTTAAAAAAGTTAAGAATTTATTTTATTTTATTATACTTTACACCTTTTTATTATAATTATATTAAATATTAAAAAGAAATAAGTTAATATATTTAAAAGCTTAATATTTAATAAATATAATAAAAATATTAATAGTATTAATCCGGTTAAAAAAGTTAATAAAAATTTTATTAATTTTAAATAAATTTACGAATTTATAATAATAATTTAACGCTTTATTAATTATTTAAATAAAAATATTTATAATAATTACGTTAATAATATTATTTATTATTTATTTAATAAAGGTAATTATATTAATAATATTAATAAATATTATCGGTTTAAAGTAATTAAATACGTTTTTAATAATTTAAACCGTAAATATATAAATAATATTAATAAGATTTTATTTATTTAGCGAAATTATATATATATAAAATTAAAAGGTTAATAAATATTATTTTAAATTCGATTATAAATAAAGTTTTTAAATTAATATTTTATTATTAAATATTTTAATAATATATATATTTTATAAAGGTTATAATACGTTTATTTTATTATAAGTTAATATTATAATTATAATATTAAAGTAATTTTTCGATTTAAATTTTTAAATATTATTTTAAAATTTTATTTTAAATTATAATATATTTATTTAATTTAATTTTATAACGTAATTTTAATTTTATAAATTATAATTAAATATAAATACAAAGCTAAATTATTTAATATAAAAGAATATAAATTTTTCGATATTAAAAATATTTAAATTTTTAAAAATTTATATTTTACCGTATTTTTTTAAACGTTAAAAAAGATTTTTATTATTTATTAAAAAGTAAAAATCGAATATTAAAAAGATTTTTATTAAATTATTAACGATTACGTTAAATTTACGTTTTTTATATAATTTAATCTTTTAAATTAATAAATTATATATAATTTATTATAAATAAATTAATTATTATAATTTAATTATATAAACTTTTATAATTAGTTTTATTAAAATAACGTAAATAAAATGAAAATTTTTTAATAAAGGATTTTTAAATTAATTATTATAATTAGCTTTTAATTAAAAAAAACCGTTAATATTATTTTAAATAAGATTTTTAAATTATTTTTTATTAAAAGTATAATAATAATATACTTTTAATAACGTTAATAGTTTATAATAATTAAATTAAATAATAATAATTTAAATAATAAATTTAAAAGCTTAATATCGACCCGTTTAATAGCGTTTTTACGTTAATTTTTAAAAAAGATTAATAATTTAATAATTTTTATAATACGAGTTTTTATTATAATCGCTATTATAATAAATCCTTTTTTAAAAAAAAACGTATAAAAGTTATTAAAGTTAATTTAAAAAGAGGATTAAAAATATAAATATAATAAAAGAGTAAAAGATTAAATTTAATATTAATAAATATAAATAATTTAGTTATAATTATTAAGTTTTAAAAATTAAAAGCTTAAAATAATCGTTTAAAAGTAATATTATACGTTAATTAATTTTATCGAAATTAATAATAATAAACGTTATAATAATAATAACCGTAGTAATTTTAATAAATATAATATTAATAATAGATTTTATAATATTAATAAATATTATAACGATAATTAAATTAATTTTTTTTAATACTTTTATTATTATTTAATTTAATTAATTTTTTATTATAATAGCGTTATTAAAATAAATTATTATAATTAGGTTTTTAAAAACGGTATATTATTTTTAATTTAAGTCGTTTAATAGCGCTTTTTACGCTTTATTTACTATTACTTTTAATTTTATCGAATTTTTAAAGAGATTAAAATCGAAATTAAAGATATTTAAAATAATTTTAAAATTTATAAAATTTACGTTTTTTATAATTAAATTTAATTATATTATTATTTATTTATAATAATTTATACGCGTTTATAAATAAAAAAAATATTAAAAATTTAAATATTATTTTTTTTTTACATTAAATTAAACTTTAAAAATAATTATTAAATCGATTTTTAAGTATTTAATAATAAATATATTTAAATTAATAATATCGGTTAATTCCGTTATTAATAACGAAATACTTTATTTTAGGCTTATATACTGTTAAGATATAAGTACCAAATTATTAACCCAGAATGGTTAGATATAGTCCTTATAACCGATGATACAATCCGCCGAACCGCTCCCTGTTTGTGTGAACCCGCAGGACTAGAATATCGGGACCCCAACCCGATTGCAGTCATGGCATCATCCCCCAGGAGCTGGCTGCTGTCACCGAAAGATGCACACTTCCTCACGCCAAGTTAAGTGGGGAAGTGTGCATCTTCCAGTGACCAGCTCCTGCCCCCGCCCTGGACGTCTCTGTTATCTCGGTTCATTGAGCAGTTCTGGCACATCACTTAAGCTTAATCAAACCTTCGCACGACAGTGCAGTCGTTGTCAAGTCATGTCAAGGTTTGCTGTGGTGCATGAGTACCCCGCGCGTTTGCGCAATTGACCAACCACGCGCAAACTAATTAAGGAAAATTTGTAGGCGAGCAAGCACGCAGGCCAGCCAATCCAACGACTCTTGGATCATTGACCTCATCACTATACGGCGCCCGCTGCGCGCATTTCGCGATAGGCCAGACAAGTCCTAGCAGGACGCCATGATCCCTGCCAAGCGCGCTTACAATGCCCACCGGAATCCCGGACCTGGCACATTTGCGCCTCCACTTCCTCTACATGGCCAAAGTCTTTCTGTCCTGCGAGATAGCGCCGCGCCGTTGCAAGACTGATCGCAGCCTATCGACCGCTAAGAACGCCCGCAATCGTACCCGCACCCGAAACACATCCATTGCCGACTACGATGCTAGGCCTAACTATGCTGTTGGTGACTATGTGTGCATCCGATTGTCGGATTTCCAAGTATTCTCCGTCTGTTCAGACGTCGCAATACTGTGCTGGTCGTCTTGTTTAGGGAGTTTTGGCTCGCCCAAAGGATCTCCCCAAGTGATGGGGCACCTCCAAGCAACGGGCTCCCGGGCGCGAGATAATCAATTCATAATCATCGTCCAATAGTTAATCACCACGTCGTTTTACTCCAGGACCATTGAATGATGGTTCTCGATAGCTCAACCTGTTCTATATCAGGGAACAGTCGATTTGATGCTACACGGTCCCTTCCCATGGTACCGCCCGTACGTGCTTCATCGTGATGGTAGCTAGTTCCAGCAGACGGCGTTGCGCAATTCGTACCAACTTTCCGTGAAGAGCTTATTTGACAGCTCTGACTCGCGAAACACCTTAATCCAGGTATTCCACATCTCGATTCGTTGGGCCTTGCCTACGTCTGCCCCGCTCGTGCTGTCTGACCTTGTTCCATAGCAGTGGCTCACATATCAGTGAGGCCTTTCTCACGATGACGACGCTAGTCACTCGTCATTCAGTAAATCTTACATCATCAGACACTAGATCTATGTATCTTGAAAGTGAGACTGAATGCTTTCTACTGCGCTGGGTTTGGCAGCAACCGGATCGACATGGCCCCGCAGAGCTATACTCTCGATGTCGAGGTCGTGTGGCTTCCGCTTATTGCCTTCGAATGTGAAAAGGTCTTTACAAAAAAAAAAAAAAAAAAAAAAAAAAAAAAAAAAAAAAAAAAGAGAGAATATATCGCAAACTGGTGTATCAAACCGGAAGTCACAAGGTCGAGTCCTTGCTATATGGGGATCTCTGTCGACAAATTGGATTCGATACGATAGGGTACACATGCCGTGGACCAAGCATCGCTATACCTGCTCTCAGCTTCTCGAATGGCCCACACAGCTGCCTCGGGACAACATTATGCCTTTCAAATGATGATTTTCGTGATCAAGCTAGTCTGCAATTACCGCTTCATGTCAATAGAAAGCCTCCCACGGTCGAAGGTCCTGGTTCTTTGACGAGGACAAGTAGCTCTTCCATGCAATCAGAAGAGATAGGCACTATGTCATCCTAGAAATCAAAGACAAGAAGATTTACGGTTACTCTTTTTCTTTTAACTCTCAGCGAAATGTTGATCGGGGAGGCTGTGTCTGCTAGAATCCAAAGTATTCATCCTACGACAATGATAACGTACGACCTGCAATCATATACTTTTGTACATTGATTTACGATTACTCCATCTCAACCTAGAATTGGGTTCCCAGAGAGTCCCTCTTTCGCCAAATCCAGCGTCATTGTCCTCACGAGTGCCGCGCAATGAAACTAAACCGTTCTTGGTGTTGCTCTCCTGAGTCGTATCTCGATGGCCACAAAATTTGCACCGGGGCAGATTCCAGCTCCCAATAAATCTACCAAAGATATGCAGAGAGTTCGATGCCTCGATAAATACTGAGATATAACCCCGCCTTATAACCTAGAATTGGTCAACTACTAGAAGCCCAGATGTTGGAATGGTTGATACGGTGTGGCTCTTGATTAAACAAGGAAAGCTCCGAGTTGCCCATAATGATCCAATCGATTGAGTTCATTTACAAGTGGGTCTCAATTTCCTATCGGGGTATTCGTGACAAGTTGAGTGTCACAATCACACTTGGTTGTCACTTCATCCTGATGAGATCAGCATCGAAGCTACAAGTGCGATTCCTGAGAAGTATACATGCTAAAGGCCAATCAACCGTCCGTTGATGGCCGAAACTGTGGCTCCCTGATAAGATGTTATAAAACTGATGTCACTGATGCATCTGGTCCTGGGCGGTATTTTCGAGTGGTGGAGATGATCGACACAGTGCGTTCAAGCAGATCAGAGAGCCAAACGCCATACGCAACCAGTACTGATCATGTGGAACAGACTCTGAATACGCAGAAAGTTCGCTGGTACAATCCTGACCGATGTTTCATGTCACCCACACTGACCATATGGGGACAGAGCTAGTTAAGCGGTAGTTGCGTACCGTGATTAGAGAGGACACTTTGAGGTAATCTTGCTCGGGGTTCTTGAAAACTTCAGCACCCAATGCCCCATACAACATCTAGTTTTGCTAGGAAATTCACAACCATGAAGATCCTCAAGAATCGACCTGACGAGTGGAGTATTAATCAAGGCATGGATGGAGCTGTGCTTTCGAGTTTAGGCTGATAGGACCTGACGGGATATCTTGGTAAAACCTGGATATTCCCTTTGTATACTGACGATGAAACTTCCATCAAGGTGGGCGGTGACTAGATTATCTTGTTTGCACGTGAAAGAAAAGATTGGTGTGGGAGAGTGACACCAGCTGGATGTCCGTAGACAGGCTAGGTTGCGATGATGTGTACGCAGTACTGATTTCTACAGATGTGTTCAGTAGGATTACTCCATGAAACAGATGCCAGATCATGACATCCTAAAACCAGAGGTCTTCCTGCCCAGTTCCAAGTTCAAGGTTGATTTATTTCGGGTACAAATCCAGGTCTTCTGGATACTTATCAACATTTGCGTCAACAGGCCATTGTTGACGAGCTTTCTCGAACACCTAATACCTGATGTTTCTCGAGACACTATCCATAACGGAAAATATCCCGCTATACTCCGTCTGTTACATTTTTCATATAACAAGGATCATCCAAACCAATATGTTCTAAACATGCTATTCACCTCTGATCCTTATGCATTGCGTAACAGACTAAGGTGGAATTCCTCTGATTAATAAAGATGACTATAAGTCTAAGTGTGACGACCCCGTATTAGAAACCTGTTCTTTCACACCCGACAATGTCACGGACGGACTTAAGATTTCGTGAGTTAAGAAAATAGTTGCCATGCATTATTCTGGAACCCGACGAATCTCAATCAGATCCCAAAGTACGCCTGACAAGGTAACGGAGTACCGCAAGCACATTGGGCGGAGGAAGCCATCGGCATTGGGCTTGGAGAGGCTAATGAGACATGTGGAGTGTGGACGAACTAGACAAATGAACTGGTACTGTACGGCGCAGGCACTTCGAGGACCAAGGGGCTATGAATTACGTCGTGAGTATTCCTTAGTTGGACGTCAAAGATAATGGGGTCTTACTGTCTCGAGAAGCGAATGGCGAGTCGCTTACCCAAACAGATGGCACCTATCTCGAATTGTCTTTCTTTGCTATACTGAACTTAGAAACGTGAAGTAGGGCTGCCGAATCCAGACCATCAAGGCAGCCATCCCGGCGCCGGATCAGAACCAAAATAATTTCCAATTTTCACAGCAAGCTAACAAGCACAATCTTCGGACTTGGAATTAGGGCTTAATCTCCACAAGTTCCTATCCTATAGCTTCGGTAAGAAAGTCGACCAGTCCAGCAAGTTGGCGGAAGCGCGACTGAAAGGGTTTAGAAAAGTCGTAGTTCCTTTTGGACCAGTAACAGTCCCTCTTGCTTCTCCTTCTCGCACCAGGGATGATATGAAGATATTTGGTGGAAACAAGCCCCTCGTAATTTGTATGATTGATGTAATCTGTACTACAGTTTCATTGTCTTGAGCACCTAGTCTCGAAAGACACATATCTGACTGGTCCCACGTGAGCAGTCGCAACCCAGTCTTAGTCAAATTGAACTCATTCATGTCCTAGCAACCCTGGCAGTTATAGCAATCTCAACCCACCATAATATGGAGTTAGGTGCTAAAAATGCGCAGGTAGCCTTGTCAGTAAAACATTATGGCACGTTGGACCCGAGAGCAGTAATAACAATATGACTAAACCTTGTCGTAGTTATCGCTACCGTTGATCAGGGATGCAGCGTCAGTCTGGAGAAAAATTGTTAGGAAATCGTTGACGGTGAGTGTATACATAATGGGAGCTCTCAGGCGAAGTTTAGTGACTCACCGTGCTGAGAACTGGCGCTGCAGTAGTCAGCATAGACTGAACCGCGAGGACGATAACGAAGCTGTACTTCATCTTGATGTGAAAAGAGCTGATAAGCTCTGCTTGGTTCAGTATAGAAAATATGAGTGATCTAAAACTAAAGGCTGGATCTATACTGCTTTTTGGGCTGATGAGGGGTGTTTCTGGGATTATATACATGTAGTCAGTGCTATGCATGAACAGGTCGGTGCGAAACGTCTTGTACCGTGTGGACAGGCAATTCCGACACAAGCCGACCACTGCATCATCGATCATCAGATCATATGCAGAGGTAATCCTTTTCTAATCCTTCGATCTACTGATTACGCAACTTTTTGATAGGTATGATGCGGCCTGCTCGCTTCACTGCCGGAATATGTGGAGTACCAGGTCAAAACAAGAGTCTTGGCAGATCATAAACCTATATTCCTTGCAGATGATGACTAGATGTGTAAATGACATAATATGACATTTCGAGCTGCCTTATTAGGTATAACCTCTAATCACGGTTTTTCCTGCCTAGGATTCCGGAAGTTCCATGAGGTGTTATCATATCAGGTATTTCATTGGAGATTAACATACGCGCACACCGTTCCCCAAGCCGTTGTCCGAGCAATACATTATGGTTCGTTGGACTTCTACCTAAACTAAGATCCTGGGTTCGTACTTTTTCACTGCTGGAATATTGAAGTCGAAAACATGAGTAACCTCAAATACGATTTGGTCCCTGACGAAGAAAAAGAAGATGAAAGAAACGGGGCGCAAGATTCGGCTTCGTTCATCAACCGGCAGAGGTTATCATGTGCACCACATCAAACTCGTTACCTCTCCCTAAGATTCCTCGCATCGCATCTTATACTATTACTCTGCATATATATTCCCACAGCATACTACGCTATTTCAAAGTCGAGATCACAAGAGGCCTGCGGACGGAAGATGTCCACTGGGTGTAGGATTTCCCAACATTATAACTATGTTTCTGGCTCTCATGTATTACTGACACCCTGCGAAGCTCGCGCTCTGAGTGGAATTTCCTACAAAGTACCCCATCGCTTCAAGGCGGTGATACTGCAGACCAACAAGTATAGAGGACGACCGAATGAGCGACCAATGGCAGAGCTGGACACTGCATGGGCTGATATTACAGTGAAGCCCCCTGGTGTCCGATTGACCGAAGATGATGTTAAACTACTCGACAAGCAAGACCGTCCCGATAGGCCGTTACATCGCATCCCGGAGGACACCAGAGGAGGCTACGTTGCAATGCTCGAAGCATACCATCTGTTACATTGCTTGGTAAAATGAAATTCGACAACATATGTTCTTTATGCGGCGCCTGACTATCGCGAATAGGACTCGTTACGTCGGGCGTTGTTTTACAACCATAAACATTACGACGACGGGTTATCGGACGATGTGATGCAGAACCACCATGTTACAAGATACTGGGTCCTCTATACGAAGTTCTCCTTATAAGCTGACGTTGTGAATGCAGGTTTTCTCCAGTGACCTAACCTAGTGGATATCAATTGCCGATGCAGTAAGAATCGCAAGGTCCACCAGCCGTACATTGAACTATACTGTTGTCAAAGCACCGACCTCTCGTTCCAACAGCTGTATTGAACCATGCGTGCCACTAAGCAGTGAACTGGTTAGACGTTCCAGAGTAAAGTGGTTTTATGGGAAGTACAATTGACTTACTTCATATCCGTTCTCATCTGGCCGATCAAAATATTCGAAACCCCACCCAGATAGGCTTCCTGTCATCAATGAAGTTAGATTGTGCTCTATTGAGACCATGTTCTGCAGCGAACCATCCTGCGTGTTTCCCTGAATTCAACTTACCCGGGCCACAGCATGGATCAACAGCTGGTAAGAGCGACTTTTGCCCCCAATCATAATTCGCCCAACCAGCACCATAAATATCAAAGTGGTGTAGAATAAATTTGTACCAACCTTCGCAGCGTTGCAAAGGCTGTCTCGGTGGAGGCCATGACCGATTGTGACGGAAGATGGCGATTGTATATTCGTATCCGTCCTGCACACGCCTCCCCCCGTGTTTCCAATGTGTAGTATTATTCCCGCTCACAGAAATTTCGCATTCGTTGATGATAGAGCTCATGGATTCGATACAATGGTCAAGGTCGAATCCAGACGTACGTTTGGATAACGCTACGGTCATCTTGTATTCCTCGGGTGAATTAGGGTAATAGATTCTGGACCACACGCGGCTGGTAGTGAGAACGCGTAGATTGTTGGACACATCTTGGCAGAAACCGTCAATGTTGTTGTTCAGAGCCTCGGCGCTTGCATAACCCCTCGAGGTATTGAAACAAGAATCTTGGGGTTGTGGTTGTGTATCTGTTGCAGGATCGGAGAGCAGGAGGGAACTGGCCACCCAGAAGATAGCTGCAATGAAAATTGCAATTGAAGTTGAGCGAATAGCAACGACAGCGAATCGACTTTTGACGTTGCTATGTTCATATCTCTCCAGCTGAGTTACTACTTGGACAGTAGTTATGAGCCTGGTTCGCTCATTTGCCGTGGCTTTTGGGCCTGTATCCATGTTTTGTATTGGAAGAAAACAAAGAGTGCTATTGATTTTGTTCTGAGTGGGCCGTGAACAATCGATGCGAAGAAGAAAAGAGCGAAATAACAGAAGGGGGGCCTAGCGCACACTAAACTCTTATTGCGCATGAGCAATGCGCCATCGCTTAAGCCCCGCATTTGTTGTACCCGATGTTGGAGCCATTCGCACTGGCATCCCGTTGCAAAATCTAAACCTAGATTGCTCATCGAACCGATCAGCTACTCGTGAGTGTGTGAGACCTCGCATTTGTCCAATCTGGCAAAGTTTGCATTTTCTTTCGACAATATCAGCGATCTTGCAACTGTTAGGGCTTGAAGCAACTACCGCGGCGGAACGAATCCTGAACTGTGGACAACGGAAACCATTTGCCATTTTATGCAGACTGGGAGTCAGGCCACAGGATGAGACTGACCGCTAGTCCTGTGCGACTTCGTGGCGTCATTCCATTACCTTCCTTCCGCGAGACAGACCGGAATGTTTCAAAATGGCCGGGACCAAAACTTAAGCAAGAAAAAAGAAATACCAATCTGCGTAGTGAACAGCCATAATGCATCATCTGCCGCGTATCCAAATACACAATTCTTTCTGGTAGCGATCCCTAGAACACGCAAACACCACGATGCAACAAATATCCTTGCCCTGATGCATCAGTTCTGCATGGCCGAGTCTAGTGGACCTTCCATTTCCGATTTCGTGCTATCGTTAGAAAGAGCGCAGTACGATTCTCTGCCCATCATATCATCACAGCTTTGCCACAATTGGGGTAGACCAGGACCTTCATACCCTGTTCACTAAGTAACACCTGCCTAGCAAGGATCAAAAGTGCATTTAATTATTCCGGATGTCGCCCGCGAGACCGCCGACCTAGGCAGATCCAAGTTTAGGAGGAGTAAGATTATATGCAGTCAGATCCTCCAAGCAGCATATGCAGTATTGGACAGGAATCTAGGGCATTCATGTAACCATGTCTGAACGATAAATATTCGCAATGCCGCATAGCTAAGAAGAAGAAGAAGAAGAAGAAGACGTGGTGAGATACCGTGGCTTGGGTGCTCATATGTGTATCTTTATCGTTTTCTTGTTTTCTTTCGTGGTCTAGATCAACTTATATCACTGGCCCAGGTCCTTTCAAAACAGACATCAAAGACGTTCAAGGAATCGTTCAATATGAAGAGAGGGAATTCACCGGAAGGCTGGCTTGGGACGAGCAAAACGATAGGTTTTATCGCACAAGGGCTGAGGTTTATACGTCGGACCGCCTAGTCTAAGTGTTAACCAAGCCTGGAAAGATCTGATGGCTCGTAAGTCCTTATATAGTACCCTCACATTTCTCTATATGACCACAAACTAGTGCGATGGCCCGCTATGAACGACGATGAGGCCGCGGACTTTAGTCTTTACCCAACCGGTTGTCATTTGAATTTGACGTTTTCCACTCATTGCACTGTATCAATACAATCAGCGAGAGACTTGATAACGATTACTACGATGGAGACAACCAAGAAGTTCGCGCTGCAAACAAGTCTCCAACCCATGGTCTAGCCACGTTTACACGGTTCACTTCGACCATTGTCTGGATCAGCTCCGACAGTCGATACAATATCATTGCGATTTAACTCCGAATCCATTATACTCGGTACCGGTTGCTGGAATGACACTGCATACTGCTCATTCAAAGACGTATACCTGGCGCAAATGGGAACCAATCCGAGAGTGGTTGGATAGACGAAACAAGATTCGGAAAGCTCTCGAGGAGAAGTAGGTAATATGTAAAATGATTTTTGGAGCAAGGTGCAGACAGTGCTCATGGAAACTCTTGCCACTTCCCTCGTTGAAGGGCCGGTAGGGACGTAGGGGTGCTGTTTGCGGTTGTTTTGTTCGCGGGCGAGCGAAGAAAAGGACTGCAGTTCAGAGACGATTATAATGATACCGATCAACATCGGTAAAAGAATCCATGAATCGATAGAACTGCGTTTCTGGAAAGTCGGAAAATTTCGTATGACTTCCGAGGATAGTCGCCTCAAGGATTCCACGGCATTTTCCGTTATAGATGGAGAATACTGATATATTGGCACATAATGTAGATTTCCGCCAGTGAACTGAGGGCCGATGGAGGCGATGTTACAGATGCCAAAACACACAGTTGGAAGTGTTACAAATTTCGCAGAACTGACTGTGGCGTTGGCGAATATCATCTCAACTACAAGGTCATATCAGCACCAGACTGTCTAACTAAAACTTCCAACTCGTGACAAATCCCCCCTCTTCTCCTTTGGGACGTTCCCTGTATAACCTCTGTTGGCCCACATGCCCGGATTCATGGCAAAAGCTTGGCTAAACGCATTGTGAAATGTTCCAAGGTGAGTTATGATCGCCATGCCGGAATAATCCTTTGCCTAGGACCCTTAGCTGCAATATGCCGGCACCGAAGAATCTGAGTTGTTGGGATTATGATCTGATCGATAAACCACAAGTGGCACAGTTCATGCGCTCTGAGGCCCCATCTCCAGTCGCTTAACTCGTTTCAAGCCAACCTTCGAGCAACGGCGCCTAGCATGGAATAACCTCATAAACCTGAGGGCATATGTGGTACACTGAGGAAGTGAGACCCGGGAGACCTGGGTCGTCCCATATAGAGATATGGGGTTTCTAGCTGCTGCCGGGGGCAGCCACAGCAGCACAGCGACCAGCCAATCGCTATAAGACTCCTTGCGAGCCGGGTCTGAGAGAACAAAACGTTCGTCCTGGGTGTGAGCGATACCATCCTCAAAGCTGCCAATAATGCTGCATATGTCGTAGCAAGGGAAGGTTTGATCACTACGAGGAGGATATGCTCGAGGGTGAGTATAAGTGGTGGTGGGAGGATATTGGAATTGATATCTGTCTGAACAATAACATCATTACCACCTAATACAAGTAACCTTAGCGTAACGGCCACAACACCTCAACTAACGGCTTATGTCTTGGGAGAACGGTTTCAGCAATAGCTTGCAGAAGCGGGTCTAGAGAACTCCTAGGATGAGGTTATTCACGCACTTATCCAGCAGCTTAGATCAGACATGGAGGTATCAAAGTCCACAGGGGTGACAAGGATGTCGTCGATGGATGTTTGGCGCGCAGTCCCCGGAACTGTTGAAGTAGGATGTAAAGGATAACCAAACTATAGTGTATGAGAACCATTACGTTTGTCCTTTTGTAAAATATAGACTCTTCGTTAGAATGAGTTATGTAAACATTGTGCTACACATATTACGCTCCAACCTTTGCATGGCGTTATCCCAGTGGCATGCATGCGCACCGCCGCCTAGCAGTTTCCAACACTCCTCGATCAAGGACCTCAAGCAAGCCATCGTTGTCGAAAGTGAATCAGCCGAAGCGGTACCACAAAGAATCTTCTGAAGAACAGCACGCTGACCTCCAGATGACAGGCTTGCGGACACCCAAAATTCCCACGAAAGACATTTTAGGTTAGCAAGGGATAGATGAAAGGTCTGCCACAGCGGAGTGGCCTTATCAAGTGCTTGCTGGATTTCTGGGATGCCTGACGAGTAGCCCGAAGTGACGGTGTGGGCGCGGATGATAACCGCATGAGAAAAGATGTGCCTATAAATATTGTCACTTTTTCTGTAACGGATACGGGAGAAATGGCCCAACTGAGTGAGCAACAAAAAGGCGGAATAGTACTTATTGAGTCTGCCCGCTGAGGGTTGACGCGATTGCATCTTTCTTGCTGACGAGTTCTCGCATAGTCAACGAGGCTTTGGCTTCTTGCTCTTGTTCTTAAATAGACACATCAATTACACCCGCCTCTGGAGCCGTGAGAACCCATCCCTCAAAGTTCATGTTCCTGAAAAAAGATGTGACAAAAGGTGAACTTTTCGAGAGAAGTTGACGATACAAATTTGCCGAGAGGGGCATGACTTATCACAGCGAACGTTGCAAAATATGTAATAGCCTAAGAACGGAGGTAAGATTTTCCACAGCCTTGCGCTCTATTGGAGATTCAGCTGGCAGAATGTTTGATATTGTCGTTGGAAAGCTGTTCCAGACAATGGACCATTTTCATCGTATTGCGCAAGCCGGCATAAGGCCGAATTTAAATAGGACTAAGCGTCCTTTTAAGTCACTCCTAGAGACAACAGTGATTCAATGGGAAGAAAATTTAGTTCTATGCACATACCAGACGCTCAATTGAGGAATATTGAGGGAAATACCTCTAGGATAGCCATCTGACGCCACATATTATCGCTTCGCAGAGCATGGAGTTCGCGCATTGCTTGTATGTTTCACCGTCTTTCAAAAGCATATCAAAGCTTTTCTTCATAAGATCTCTATATATATTGTACTTGCGGAAGAAGGCTATGCGCCTGCCGCCATGCTCTACGATGGTGCCCGCGGCGCTTCTGGCATTTGCCCCCCCACCCTGGCTCGCAGTGTTCACGACTTGGCGCTCCCATATCGCATCTTGGCTGGACCTGATGGATGGGATATCTTTCCCACAATCTCTGCGCATAGCGACGCTGGGTTCGAACTGACGCCAGATAGGACACCCCGAGTTGGCTAGCTCGTAGAGCCTAGTTTCGGTCTAATTAACGGGGTGTGGGCCGTTGTTGGGAGGGTGGCAGAGGCACTCAAAGGACTAGGATGTGACGTCGAGGTTGTGCGTATTCCGGCTCTCGATATATTCCGTCGTATTCACGTCAACATGATGAAGGGTGACGTCGCGGACGCGGTCAGAGGCCAGCCAGCCAGATGACAAAGTTTCTGAAGTTGCTCGTGCATTGCGAACACCCATGACACGTCTATGCATGACTTCATTGATGCAGAGCAGGCGGCTGACCGACTTAGAGACGGCTGTGCACAATATTTTCAGGGCTACGACGCGTTGTTTTGCCCTGCGCTATCGATCCCTGCTCATGATCACGACATGAGTGCGTGTTCCGTTGCTGGACAGATATTAACTTCTTTCGACATCATGGCGGTGACCGTGCCTCTCAATGTCATAGGTCTGCTGGGCCTATCAATACGGCTCGGCACGAGAAGCTTAGGCCTTCCATTTAACGTGCAAGTTGTTGGAAGCTGGCATTCCAAGACAACAACCCTGCATCTGGCAAGCTGCTCGAAGTCGTTACTACCGTAAAGAGTGTTAAAACCAATACCTGAAAGCTTACACAGTACATACAATCTCTTCTAAATCATGCTTTAGACATCATAATATGTCAAAGGAAAGGAAATCTGATCCCATTATGAAGAAGAAGAATAGGCATGTAGCAGATCCGCCTACCTAGTTGGAGATTATGATGGTGATCACACTTGCGACCAATTTCTTCCGAATTATGGCCACGGTATGTAGGTTCTCTTTGGCTATTTGTGTGGGTGATATTTGACCGTCGTATTAGTGATCCTGTATCGATAAAGGCAGTGCTTTCGTAAAGGACTGGGGGATATGAAATAGAGACTACTCTAGAATTGCCAAAATCCGACATGTATTGCCCTGCTAGACAGGTGTACGCTGAGGTATACACCTGATAGCTCTTTGCTTGAACGAGTGCGACTAGTTTACGTTCTCTTGCCACCACTCTTGCCACCTGAACTTTCGTTGCCCGCAGTAGCAGTATGGCTTTCGGCGGTGTGATATGTTCCAGAAAGCAAGGCCCAGATAGTCTGAGCAATCCAAGCCGGTTGCCTGGCAACCTTCCCTGCTATCCTTCCATACAAGGCACTCTGGCTGAGTAGAAATCGGACTGCTGGTGTAATATACTGTTGTCTCTCTTCGTCCAAATCTGGATTGATGGTGACCAGCAACCCAAAAAGAGCGAAGAAGATGGCGGCTAGAAGAATAATCATAAGAATCTGGGTGCATGCCAGTATGGGAGCGGTGCGATTGATAGATTCCGACGCTTCGAAAGTCGCGTTCATGAGCGGCTTCAGCTCCTTGAAGATGGAAGCCATTGCGCACCTATACGATAGTCGGGGTGTTGTGCAATGCTCAATGGTTGACACAGACTCGAAGTAAGGCCTCACGCATGGAAAAGTGAATGTCAAGCCGATTTATGTTGGTGCTCTTTTGTGTAGTGCGTTCATGAATCGATATTGTGTAGGTAGAGATTGCGGGGAAGAAATGGCTGGCAGACGGTCGGTTTTTGTTGTACCTGAAACTACCTGTTGGCGCTGATCCGACGCCTGTTGAGACTAGCTTATTTTGTCCACCTGACTTGAGGTACGCCACAGAGACGCGGCCATGACCGTCCTTAAACGGCTAGATCGGATGAACACTCGACCTAAAGTAGTAAAGACTCTGTGATGGGACAAGGGTGACGCGCCGCTCGATTCGTGATAGAGTAAGGAGCAATAGAAGGACGTCCAGAACCGCGATTGCGCTCTCAGTTTGCGAATTTAAAATCACAATTGATTTATAGGTCGAAATTACGTTAGGGTTGGTCAGGCCAACGAAGACAAGACGGCTGTACTATAAACCTTGGCAAAGCACAAAGACGCTCCGGCCAGTCGGAATCGTGAAGCTGGACGTGGTAAGATTCCAACTCGCAGCAATATCGGGATCATGGATATAATTAGCAATCGCCCATCTATGGATACCAAGGCAGCGCTATACTGTTTTCCATATGGATCGGACTGGAGCCAGACGAAGTTCATCTCGGTTTTTTTCTTGCATCTTCTTGTCGCAGTTCAGTCTCTCGAGGTCAAGCGCTGTTTCCGGAATATAGTTACGTAAACTAAACATAGATTCATCAATATAAATTTACCATATGGTGGATGGAGTTTGTGCGAGAAATTGACTTCTTACGTGAAACGCATCCTGGCTAGAATTTAGTATGTAGATTTTTCAAAGAGACAGATTGGACTGGAACACGTCTTCCAGTATCTGACAAGTAAGAATGAATGACAAGAATTCAAGGGCGTGTTTTCTCGGATCTCCGTCGCAAAAAGCTACTACAAAGTTTGCCGTTAGGCTTGCGGCTACAAATATTTCCATAACTTGCCCGCTCATTCAGTTCTCTTGTTGCACTATCGAACACAACCTCCATTCATGCGGCATTAATGAGAGAGACCAAGAACGAGGTAGCATCGCCAGCATCAACGCCGTAACTGAGATGCGCGGCTGTGATGGCCAGGGTGCCATCGCAGACTAAGTCGCCGACCGCGCAGTAAATCTTGACCTGTATCACATGGTTAGTTGTCTGCTGAGCGAATATTTGATTGGACAGACTTGCCCTGTTAGCTGGGACACTCCCAACAACGCCTCCAGTCTGCTTATATTGGGTGTCGCCGAAGAGGGTAACTCCGGTGATTCTTGCAACAGTCGCTGCATCAAGTTGCTCAACGGCGCGGTGAGTCATGGCAGCGCCCTGGCTATACGATGTTCAGTCTTGGCGGAACTTTCGGCCAGAAATCAACGGGGAAATAATGCACACTAACCTATAACCACCTATCACGATTTTGGCATCGGGGCATTGCGATACAGCTTGGTTTAACAAGCTTACCATAGTAGCGATGCCTGCCGGATCAGCGCCACCGGGAAGGAAGTTGGTTTCAAGGGCTGCTGCGTAGTCAACGCCCTGGGCAGCAACGTCTGCATCCCCAAGAGAGGACTTGAGACCGTTGGCAACCTCCGGACCAATGATAATACCCTTGATCTCTGGTTAGGTTTCACCAGTCCACTGCCGAACGAGAAAGCTCACTCACCATGTTCCCGCTTTCTGTGCTGCCGCGCGAAAAGATGAAGATGACATCACGGCAGCCCCCATCAACAAACTCGTTCGCAGTGTCACCAACAAACTCGTTCGCAGTGTCACCAACAAACTCGTTCGTAGTGTCACCAACAAACTCGTTCGCAGTGTCGCCAACAAACTCGTTCGCAGTGTCATCAACAGTCTGTCTCTTCACTGGTCGTATAGATACGGGGCTTGCCAGCGTAGCTGCAACAAGTGCAAGAAAAACGATTGACTTCATTGTGAGGATATGCCTCCACAAGCGAAGTAAGCTCAGGAGGAACAACGGGATGTACAATACCCTGTAGAGAAAAGAGCTGGTCGCGCGGCCTGCTGTGCCAGAGTCCTATCTGGTCATACTTAGCACCTTCACCTTATATAAACCAAGTTGTGTCTTCTAGTCTATACAAGTTCCATCCTCTCCTCCTCGCTATTAGGGGCCTCGGCATGCAGCGCGTCCTAAGTAAATGTCTTGTGATTTTACCGGGATTGCAGCTCAACAACAGCTATGGATGGTGTAACCTGCCTCGACAAGCACCTGAATCCTGACAGCTACCCCACTCATATTATGCTTCACTGGGGCACGGTCTGGGGTAAACTCTGTACTTGCGATTGGCCAATAACCCACTTGTTATACCACCATGTATTACTAAACACGCCGCTAGCAGCTGCGGGGCACGTTCTTCGGGAGGTAGCTTTCGCAAGATTTCCTATTTCGGGCATAACTAAACGTGGTCACGGATGGTGACTAGAAGTACCGAACCAATCAGCAAGTGCCAAGAAGCCTGCATTTGTTGTCTTGGTTTATACCGAGGCATGATCTATTTTTGCACATTGTGGTGTGATAACTGTATCCTAGGTATGAGTATAGAGTGGGAGCCGAGAAGTGGGAAGAACGTATGTAGACGCCTCGTTGTTTCAATGTCATGATTACCGATTAGCATATGTTATTTAAAAGACACATCATTGTGCTCGTTTTTAGGGATCAATGCTTCCCCACTCGTCTCTAAAACCTTGGTGTCTAGATCTTTTAGCCTGTAACCAGTGACTGGACTCCGAAGCCGAACCAGAACAATATGATGATGGTCAGGTCTACCTCTGTCTTTCAAACTATTCTTTTATTGTAACAATAGAGCGTGGCGTATCACTTGAACCTAGCCGAAACTACATTTGTCTGCTTATCTGTCTCCGTCACTCTTGATCGATGAAGAAAAGGAAGAAATCATTCTGTTCAACCCAGGCAGTTTACGGTCTTGGGGAAAGTTGACGCAGCAGTCACCAAGGACAAGATGGTCACCTCAGCATCGGCAGTGAGAAATTCGGTCGGCATGGGATAGTACTGTGGGTGACCCACAAGTCTTACACCACGTCGAATATCCGTCCACCGTTAACTATAACACACCTATTTTCACTGGAGATTAGAAAAAACGTTCTGTTCTAGAGACATGTTATATAAAGCCTCCGATTAAATATGCACGAAACACTAAGCTTTTTATTAAACGACAAATTCAGTTTATATATAATTCCACGAACGAAGCACCAGAAGATCAGATATTAGATTCAAGACTGTAAGAAACACTATGTCTATTATTATATCGAGGTATTAGCCACCTTGATGGTCTTTATCCTAAATATATTATAGCGGGGTGCATAGAAAAGTAAGTGCGATGAGTATAGTAGTATAGAATATAACGTTCACCCACAAAAGAATCAGGCACGTCCAGAAGAAGGTATCCATTGTGCCCGTCAGGGCAGAGACTCGTGTCCATTCCTGGAGAGTTCCCACTTTAACGAGAACGGGAGATGTGATATAGAAGTCTTCAGCGAGAAAGCTGACTTAAGATCTGACCAGTATGTAATGAAAATGGACACGATGTGCACTCCCTTAAAGTATGCCGGATAACTCCCTGATGCGAAAATGCCATTAATGGACCAGATATAAAGTGAAAGTCAATGACCTGGAAGTGATCGATAAGAATTCCATGACTATTACCTAGGGTATTGGCGGTATTCCGACGCATCACTCTTGTAAGGGGCAACACATAAAAATACCGCGCCTGTGATATCTATATTGGTTTCAATTAGCAGCTTAGGGCCTGGTATTTTATGCAAAAAATAGGCTAACATTTTTTAATATAAATCTGCCCTAAACGTTATATATTCACATATGCCTTAATTGAATCACCCGTGGTCATAATTATAAGGCAAATTGAGATCACAACAGCGCTCATTTTGGTACCGACTACTCGTCAATGGTTGTCGGATTCGGTACCTTGCCGTCTGGATGTGCCATGACTAGCCCGTTAGTATTTTCTATCTCTAAAATGCTAGCATAGAAGCTCCGGTCTTCGCGGATTGGGACTGTGGCGTAACGATTCTTGTGTGTGGTCATGGCAAAACGGACTTAGTAAAGGTCACTTGCTTAAGAAGAAGACGTGTCCAAATATAAATGACAATCGTCCTCCAGACATTGATACTCCTGGTGATGGGTGCAGATTTCATTGCGAGACACAGCCTTTCTCAAATTGCAGATTTATGTTGAGTCAGGCCCTTGCACACATCGGGGACGTCATCGATTAGAAGTCGGGGTTGGTTTTCCCGGAGGAGCTCAAAACCAATTGATAAATTAATACCTTATACAGAGAAGACTTCCAACCCGCTGAGGTCTGCATTCCCCCGTCGTACACTTATTCGAAATCCTTGCTGGACCATGAATCCATGCATCAAGGCGGGGGCTGAATGACGGGTTAACCAATACCTAATCCGGAATCACCACCATGTCTAAATCTGTTCTACCCAGAGCAGGTCGACCGTGTGTAGGTCGGGATTGAGCGCTGGAGCCGATGTACGGCCCTCGGGCTATTCAATTCCTTTCATCCCGGCTCGGGTTGCCGCTCACCCAGCCCGAGGCCCTTACGTGTGGTATTATAGTAGAATCATCAGGCTAAAGACTAAATTTAGAGCTATCTCCGATTTTTCATTGCCAGTGCATTCAAGAGATCGAATCATGCTGAGTACTTCCTCACAATAGGTGCGATACGGTCATTAGCCTCTTCAAGCTTGACCAGATTTGGTGGAATATATGAAAGCATATTCATCTAAACGCCCGCCCGATCATTGTAGGCCAAGATCGTGCCAGAATCTCAGCTTACCTGGCCAAGACGTGGAACATCGCCTTATTTGATAACCAATGCCTTGAACTTATCGAGCGCGAATAGCAGGAGTTTAAGTCATAAGACAGCAACGACAATCAGCCCACAGCACCCGTAGGAGCTCATAAGGATATAAGTAAAAGCACTTCTTTAACTAATTAGAGGATTTAGTGCGAAAATAGCAAGCTAACTAATATATACATATATATATGTGGCTAAGTGCTACATGTACACTTAGGTCACTGGGTCGCACCGATCGCGTAAGGTATTTAATTAGTATAATCCATGCGCTCGGGAATATGCGACCGGCCAATGCTAGATCAGGTCATTATGCACTCTGCAGACGTTAGCGTCACCGTGGCAGAGAAAGGTATGAGTGCATCAGAAGGCCAATAGAACAGCTTCTATGATTGCCGGTCACCCCAATGCCACAGCTTTTGGGGCCAAGGTTTCTCGATGTCGCACAACCGAAAATATCCTTGATTAAGGAAGCTTCGCCATTGGGTGCAAATCGCTGTCCAACGATCCTTTCCAAATACATGGCAATCATCCATTCGATAGATAATCATTTGTGCCACCAGAATGACGTCTTTCGTTATCTGGAGCATATGTCAGAATTGGAACGCTGGCCCGCTTATTGGCTCATCCGGGAGGCGAATTTGCTTGTATTGGTGCAGGGGCAAGGAGTTTTGGTTTCGAATACGGAGACTGCATGGAATTTGTCGTCGATCAACACCTTCCATACAGTGGTGATACGGTAGGCGGACTACTGGAGGTATCCAAGAATGGTTTCCCCGCTGTGCGGTGTGGTGTGAAAATAAACGAAGCCTGCAGATTGCGGCCACCTCACAGAAAGATGCACGGCTCGTATGCCGCTTTTCCGTTCACCCGTGCAAACATATTACTGTTCACACCCTCGGATCCGTTATCGAGATCTCGACATTAACTCCCAATCTCAATCTACTCAATTAACGAAAATGAACTTGGCCATGACTGCTTTTGTACTGACTAGCTTGGGTGTCGCGCTGATTGTGCTGCGTGCAGCGTATCTACACCTGACATCCACCATTCGAGATATCCCAGGTCCCTTCCTGGCAAAGTTTACGAATCTTTGGCGCTTGCTCGACTACTACAAAGGTACTCAAATCGATAGCCAACAGAGACTGCATGAGAAGCTTGGATCTGCCGTCCGCATTGGACCAAACATCGTCAGCCTCAGTGATCCGAGTCTTCTGAGGACTATCTACTCCACTCGCGGCGAATTCCTGAAGGTTACGGGCGATCGTGATCCCCAGTTCTCAAGAGGTAGCTGACGTCTTGAGTAGAGTGACTTCTACAGTGTCAATGACGCTGTGCAAGATGGACATCGAATCCAAAATCTCTTCAGTACAAGAGACAAGGAGTTCCACGCAAAGTACATGCGGCCAATCCACAAACTTTTTTCTCCTCAGCACATAGAATCAATGGAGCCCATGTGTAACAAAGCACTTGTTTCTCTATGTAATCAACTGGAGGCTCGGTTCATCAAGAGCCTGGATGGCGAATTGATGTTCGACCTAGCTGACTGGATGGAGTACTTCTCATGGGACATGAACGGAGAAATGACATTCAGCAAGGACATGGGCTTCCTCAAGGCTGGCTGCGATCACAGTGGCATCATTAACGCTACTGAGCAAAGCCAGCGGTATTTTGCCATAGTGGGACAAATGCCCTGGCTGGATATGTGGCTTGGCAAGAACGCCATGTGCCCAATTAAGATTCCCACGTTTTCTGGGACCGCTGGGTTCTGTGTTGAGCGCCTGAGGGAAAGGATGTCGATTGAGAAGCCCAAAGGTCAGCCGACAGACTTCCTAGACCACTACCTAGTCACAAAGGAACAATCTCCTGACCTCGTGACCGATAAAGAAGTCATTGGGTACTTGATACTCAACGTGGGTTTGCTCATTTGATGGCCGTCATTATGGTGGGATGTAACTGAGCTTTTTTTGTAGGTTCTCGCCGGCGCTGACACTACAGCTGTTGTCATGAAGACCATCGTCTATCATGTTCTCTCTAACCCTAGTATATATGCTAGGTTACGTGCAGAGCTTGACGCAGCCAATCTCTCGTTCCCTGCCACATTCGAACAAACCAAGGCTCTCCCTTACCTGGATGCAGTCCTCAAGGAAAGCATGCGCCTACATCCCGTAATCGGTGGCATCCTTGAGCGCGTCGTGCCAGATAGTGGGTTGACATTGCCTGATGGACGCTTCATTGCACCCAGAACTATCGTTGGAATGAACCCTTGGGTCATCCATCGCAACAAAGACATCTACGGCCAAGACGTCGATGCCTTCCGACCTGACCGATGGCTCCGACACGATTTCGAGAGGCAACCGGCCTTTAAATCTCGACTGAAGCGCATGAAGGATACTGATTTCACTTTTGGTGCTGGAAATCGTGTCTGCTTGGGTAAATACTCAGCGCACATGCAGATACTCAAGACAATAGCCACCCTTTTCTGGCGGTATGATGTGAGCTGTTCTGATACATACCTGCTCCCTATAATGTACGTAATTGATATTCTCAACAGATTGAAATGGCCCCTGGTGTGAAGCAATGGACCATCAAAACGTGGTGGTTCACGTATAGTGACCACATACACGTTCACATCCGCCCTCGAAATAGGGTTTCTGAACCATGACTGCAAGGAGTGCCATGTGGAGGAATAATTGGGACGCTGAAAACCGGAGAAGATGGAAGAGTTCGAAAAGCCATACCGCATGGGAATGAATGATCTTGTTCAAATAATAGCACTAACAATGAGATAGCTATATAGAGGCTTGCGACAACCAGCGCCCGCATCTTGAGCGCGAGTTCCCAAGGATTAGTTATACGAACGTTAACTAGTCCCAACTCTACGCTTAAGCGAGCTGCGAAGCTTTTGTTATCCTTGGCATTGCACATAGCACGTTGCGCACTAGCTCGAACACTAGACTGGTTAGCGCTCGTGGTCGCATTTCCGTGGCTCGTATTGATGGTAATTACAGGAGGGCGCTACTTGCTTTTGGGAACCGCTTCCGGTTCTATATAACCGGAAGATATATACGACGCCTGTATTAGGGTTACGGCAATTGAACGAAACAAAAACAAGGTATTGGTGGATTTTACCTGGGCCGACGGAAATACATGTAATAGTCAAAGTAGACTGGATTGCAACATAGCGCTTGTAGGAACGGGTTGGCAGTCGCAAAGTATATTTGGCCTTGGCCCGATTGGATATGATTGTAGGAGCCAGGCAGTCACTCACTACACCTTTTTTCAGACAATTTCAACTTCTCTTCAAAAACGCTCATTACATCAGCATCACAATGAAGCTGGCATATTATCTCGTCTCTCTGGCGACCGCCTCGACTGCTTTTGCCGCACCCGCCGAGGCCACTCCGACGATCGATAAACGATCAACCACGATCTCTTGCGGCGCTTTCGGCTCCCTGGCCACTGCGGCTATACCATCTATCACAACAACTGAGGTTCCGGAACTGCCACTTCTGCTTCGCAATGCACTTATTTCAACTAGCTCAGCAGCGACATGTCTGTCGCTTGGTCCAGCACTTGGTCCTGGTCGGGCGGTACTGGTCGCGTCAAGTCTTATTCAAACGTTGCTCTGATTAACGTGAATAAGCAACTGTCTGCTATTAGCTCTATCCTCTCAACCTGTAAATGGTCGTAAGTGCTGTCTTCGACCTCGGACTGCATGATAACCATCGGGTATGAAGGAACACAGGTACCAATGTCGTCGCTGATGTGTCCTACGACTTGTGAGTCGCTCCTACTTCAGGCGACCCAAATACCTACGATGTGATGGTTTGGCTTGCAGCTATCGACGGCGCCCATCCCATATCCGCTACTGGAAGTGCCATCGCCACCATTACCATTAATAACGCGAACTACAAGCTCTACTACGGCTTGAACGGCGATACTAAAGTCTATTCTTTCGTCGCTACCAGCCCTATTTACAGCTTTAGTGGGGACGTTAAGGCTTTCTTCAACTACATTACGCCCTATCAAAAGGCGCCGTCCAACTATTATGTCACCTTTCTTCAAGCTGGTACCGAGCCCTTCTCTGGAAGCAACGTTGCATTCACTACATCTGCCTATAAGATGTCGGTCGTATAAGTAACCGATAGACAATAAGAGCACAGACCATCAGATAATTTTTCTATTGTTGTATATTTGAATAACCGCTTGAAATATCTTTTTCATTGATGCAAATTTTCATTGCTTGGCGCGATTATGATCGAAGTTTACGGATCAGTCCAATTACAGTCCAAAACCGTGCCTGTGCGTCGCCGGCTAACTATACCACGACACTGCTAGGTTCGTAATTCTAATAATAGAGCAGACCGGGCATGCTTGTTGCGGTGTTCAGCCGTATTCCAGCCTCCCGGGGCTTGTGTGGGGCATGCATTACCGAGCCTGAGGAGAACGACGGATGGGCTGAGGGAGAAATGGGCCGCCACTAACTATCATGAGACTTGATCAATTCAGAATTTGCTTCTGAGCAGCCCATGGCTCCGGGCTTCATGGTTCTACATATGCAGGACCGGCAGTTTCCCGCTGGTCGTCATTTCCCACGCTGACCAGAAGGTGAGTGTGATTCGCACCGTGCTTTCGTCCGAGCTCTTTGATATAAATCCCATGGCCCTGCGCATCATTGCGTAACGGTCAATTCACAACTATGATTGCTTTTATATATCCTATTGGTGAGAGTCCTTGATATTCTTTCGCAATGGAACTCCACGCCCCGCCACCTCAATCTAAATTGGACTCGGTGTAAACTGATGTGCCTACTCGCCGGCCTATTTGGCAATGAGCTTAATGTTTTTGCTACGCTTAGCTAAGATTTATTATCGTGAATACTACCTGCCTAAATGAGTGCGTTAATTGCGGATAGAGCGACGCGTTTCCCCGTGGGTCCTATTATATGCCGAACTGAATGTTCCAACGCCTTGACTAGAAAGAAGGATTGCCCTAGTCCCTGGTCCCGCGGAGATAGATCGCTACCTGTCTATGCATATAATGGCGATGGTAATATGTGCCACCCGAATAGAGTCAAAGAGCTTTCCACCAAAGCAAGATTGACCATGTATGCGCTAGTTGCGCTGTACGAGAATGGCGCCGTTGATCCCTTTACGGCGAAAGATTATGGGATTGCTAAACAAACCACCGGGTATTGGGTGAATTTCGTCAATTCTGGCGGCCCAAATATGTTGAAACAGGTGGCCCAGCCACACACACATGTACATACACTAGATTATCTCCTTCTACCTCCCTCTTTGATACTCAACCAACCAATGAATCAATTCACCCCTCATAACCTTCGTCCATCTTGACAAAATATGGGCGGGAACGATGAGCTGGTGTACTGGTATCCACAACGGCGGTAGCAACTACATCACGTACGAAGATTACTCATGGAACTCAATGGAATATGCACTTCGAAAAAGATTGAGCGCCCGGTGACATGAACTCAAAATCGTGCTATCCCGAGGGGCTGTTCCGAGAAGACGCGAATGGCCGCTTGGTCCTGTTCTAGCGCAAAGGATGTCGCTCAGATGACGTCTTTTAATACATGATTGTATCGAAATCTGCTTATGTTCAACCTTTCAAGGTGTGGCCCTTCGTCGCTCGACACGAAAAGTCACCACAATGAGGGTCTTGGTCGTCGTCTTCCTTAGGGACGCTATATCTTTCTTGACACAAGATCGCCCACATGGCTTCATTAGCATACCAAGAGTAATTGTCAGCGTTGTTTATAGCTTTTTCCTTGTCGAGATCTCATGCGCCCAACGGTCCGTAGCCATCATCTACATCCTGTGCTTGTTCCTTGGGGGGAGGGACTACGAGCTATGTCATGTGTTTGCCTCGGGATCAGATCCTATTCTAATATCTCCCCAAATACCTATTCAGTTTGGCGATAATAGAATGCTTACGTATATTCATGCAAGAGTATAGAGCCATTGTATTCGCAGTTGATCTCCTTGAAGCTGTCGTAGCCCAGCCCAATACCGCCATGTCCAAACGATCCTGGACACATGATGAGGGTAGACCTCTCCACGTCGTAATTGCGCAACTGTGCAATTACATGATCACCGTCGCAATATAAGTCGTCGCCGTTTGGGAGTCTTCCTTTATGCCAATGTCACCCAAAGCGTTGCTCCCTGTCGCATCAAGGTCCCGCGGATTCTCAGGGTCACCCATGATCTTCTTGAAAACCTGGCGGACGAGAAGACGGTTGTCCTCGTTGAAGTACTTGTTAAAGATATCCTTGCGATCGTTATCAGCGTCTATGGGACTGACCGCAAAGTCGGGTTTGTCCTCTTGAGCAGCGAGCGCCTGGCAGCCGGGGGACCTTTCAATGGCCCAACGACGGCTAGCGAGGCAAGCAAAGCACCAGAAAGCATTGGCGAGCAAGTTCATGGTGAAATAACAGATGCTACAGCAGCGAAATTTAGGATAAATATAAACTTGAACGACGTGTAAATGGGAACCAGTGAAACGGGTTAAGTAAAGACGGCAACGTTACATAGTTTCTAGTAATAACGTTTCACCCCACCATTTACACATATTTGTTACTAACCCTATAATCGGCATATATACATCATTTTTTGAAAATAGCAATTAAGGCTATGTTTATTGCATAGCAGTTGATGTCCTCAGATCAAGCGGCATACTAATCTCGTGCAATCGGACAGTTTACTCTGTTACGCCGTAGTCTCAACGTCATTCTAGGGATTAATCCTAGGAGATACAATATAAAGTCACCTTATAGGATTTAACATCAGAACATGCTCAGAACACGCGTGGCGCAGAGGAAGATGCAGTATGAAGGAACTTGGCAGTGGGTCGATTGTCGCCCACGGCCCGCTTTATGCCTGCTGGCTTGGTGGGGCGGTAGTGCAGAGCATTCGTCGCTTCCTCCTGAAAATGACGTATAGACATAAATTTCATCAGGATTTCCTCAACTTGTCGCATTCATTGAAATCATTGATAACGCCAGGTATAGATTTAACCATTGGCTTCTACGCAATAACCACCTTCTGCTATGACAGATATCACAGCTCCGTCGATTGCGGTGGCGCTAGTCATCACACCGTTGACATGTAGTCGTGCAGGTGGTGAGGATAACATCCCTGAACTTTCTGTTAAAGCAACACTGGATTCCTCCGCGCCTAAGCCGGTAACTGTGCTGAAGTGGTCCACCATTTTCAATCCCCATCTCGCTTTGAAGCGGCGGAACTTCGCTGCACAGGATATATCTCAGGAACCGCCGACCACCATCGAGCTTGAGATCACCAAGGGTCAAAGCGGGCTGGGTTCCAGCGGAATAGAGGCAGCTCCGATGAGAAGTACTACATGACACTGCAGCCAGGCCATGAGATTACGACCGCCATTCATCCGTTTGATGTCATCAAGAGAGTTAGAAATAATGCGTACGTTTTTGAAGCAGGCCATTCGTATCGTTTAGAACTTTCAGAGGAAGGCAGAAAGGTTTCGACTTGGTGGTGGGGCACGACAAATGATGTGCTGAATGAAGTAGGCAGGCCGTCGAAGGATATCTCAGGCATTAAGGGAGTTGGTGAGATTGTGTTGAGCGTGGAGCCTGTACCTTTCCAGATGACCGAATAGGTAAATGCTAAAGTCCATCGTAAAAGGCACCCTAAAAATGCATTGCACACTTGGTGCTGGAATGGAATGATTAAAAGCCGACCACTCCCGGTGCTAATCCCAGATTTGGCCTTGTATAGACGAGTTGCAATTATGCTTAAAAAGGATACAGCTACGGCCCGACACTTGCCTCAGTTCACGAGTTACCAACTATATATATATATATATAATATGTTAAGGTCTCGGAGATTTCTAAAGACTGATATAGATCCGCTCGAATAGTTTTCGACATTTACTAAGAGATCCTCGCATGTTTTAATATTTAGCTTTGACCGATAACGATTATTAATAAGGGCAAACGAATATATTTAAAAGTTAGACTTATTTTCTCTAAATATTGCGAAACTTTACGATTAATTAATTATATATTAAAATGCCTCGGCAATGAACTGGTTCTGTCGGCGGATTTTAATAGGCTGGCCTTTTAGAATATAATAATCAAGTTAAGAAGTGTTATAAGCTGAACTTCTTGCTCAAAGATGAATCAATGTTCTCGTACATGGCCATATTAAGCCTTATTTTATTCATATGAACTATGGTCCGCTGGTCGCATCCCAAGGAGCCAAGTGGATGCCAGTGACGGAGATATCATCCTTTCTCTCCGGCAACACAGCCATCTTGTTATCACCATGTTCACTCCGGCTTTTGGTGTTACGCGTCGTATCTTCGTTATCAGGGAAAGTAAGAGTTGGGTTAGTTGTCTTGACTTTGCTCGGTCGTTGATGGGAGGTATGTCTTTCATAACCATTGGTAGTCGCGCGCGTGACGCCTCTTCCGGTACCGCACATCTTGTCTCCCAGCACCCTCAGTGCGGGTAAGCATGCGCAGACCATACCAGCAAACATCTCGATTGCGGACCAGTACGCCACTGGGGCAAGATTCCACGTCCGATTATGCGTGTTCGATAATGGTGGAAGTGCCTGTAGTCGTAGGATAGACACCAAAGTAATCCTACAGTAGCAGTGTTAGTTGCTGTTGCTCTGAGAAACAGAACGCGACTTACGCCGATCCCAGTAAGAACATCCCAATCACGGTGGCCTTCCTACGCCAACGCATGTTGAGTGTATGAACCATCCAGAAGGCGAGGCCCAAAGTTACGACATCTAAGACGATATTGAAAATGGAGTGGGCCCATGAGATGGCACTAAGACTTCCACAGCGCCCAGAAAGCTCGCCGTCCCATCCTTCCCAGAAGCTCCAGACCGGTTGACACTGTAGTGTATCGGCGAGGGTGAATGCCAAGCCGATTAAAATGGTTAGGATGATACAAGTCAGGACAGTGATGCGGGCACTGCCTTGCCCAAATATGCGAAGGTAGAAACAAAGTATCGAAGCCCGTGTCGCTGCGTTACCGAGCTTGTAGCCTACCGCCGAGATGAAGAAACACTGTTCTAGTGTCAACACATCGAGTGAATACTGGCGAGAGAAGGTGAGTTACCGACTTTGTACACTTTGGTCACATCCTCACTTGGTACCTTCCACTGATCACGCCCCATTCCATACCAAGCAGCTAGTACACATTGATTAGACCCGTGCTTGGCATAATCGCGGGGTGAATACTACTTAGGAATTGCCCTATCGCGGCGACCAAGGTAACAATCTATTGTGGATGTAAGCAGCGAACTCCACCGGCGGGATGACTTCCGCTTTCTTACCACGGCAAGAACAATGGCGTAGTCGTCCCAATCAATGCCGCCAGCCAAACCTTTTATTTTGTAGAGCACTCGAAGCCCAATGACACAAGAGGCGACTGTGGTAGAAGCAATTACAAATCCTCGAATGGCCCATGATATATCGCGAACGGGCTGGTCACAGATTATGGATGTGACGTTGAGCGCTGATAGGGCGTCTTGTACCGAGCAGGCGGAGTAGAAGCATGGTGAAAAGGTTGACTCGAAATCGGAGTTCTGTCGCAAATGACAGGGCGGCCATGACGAATTGTTGGGCAGCGGGACCTCAAAGCAGTCAATCTGGTAAATAAAGGGTCAGTAATATGTACCCAAACCTCCCATCGTATGGGTGGCCTCTCTTTGGTTCTCTTACAGCACATGATGGCAAATCCTTAGAGGTGACTTGCGTCAGGATTGGAACTATCCATAGCATGCAAGGAAGAAATGCTACAAGGCGTGAGCACATTGTTTCTGGCCGTGATTGATTTGCGAGCAGCTTGGGGTTGGCGATGGAAAGGATCAATTCAAGGAGGGAGATGTACACCCAATAAATGCGATATCTCCCTGACTCGAGGGACGGTTCCGCGACGGAACTCCCGGGTACTATGTTGGTGCGAGGGAGGACGCTACGCCCGCATAGTTTAGCACGTCGGCGCTATCTCAGGGGTCGCCTTGCGACAAGCAGTCCCCACCCCCATTTCCTTTATGCCAAGGTTGAAGTGCCGGGCTTAGTGACATCTTGACGTGATACTAAAGCTACGATGTAGTGTAGCAAGGCGGACTCGAGGGAATTCGGTACAGAAGGGTCGCGGTTGCTGCAGAAGAAATGTATGGTACATGGTCAATAGAGAATGATCACCAGGGGGTGCATAGCCGTGCGCCTATATTGCATTCCTCAAAGCTAGATCGATTGAGTTACGTGAAACCAAGGGGTCCGAGCTAGGAACTGCACACGTTTACTAGTCAACGTGATGTCGCAAACGCATAACTCGGTCACACAATATGATAAAATATTTTCAGCAAATACAAGCTAATCTTTTCAAATTTGTCGCTTTATTCATTAAGTTGGAGAGTTTTGTAATCTTTTTCATGAGGTTCTGATGGAATTAATGAGGCAGGGTGCAGTTTCCAGCTCGGACCTCCTGATACGTGGAAGATGCAACGGTCGAACTCTAAACTTGCGGCCATGTGGTTGTAGTGTGGGGAACCTGGCTGATCCTAATTAGGTTGTAGCAACACACCGAAGCCCGAAGGCAAGGCTAGCGCAAGATTGATGCTCACACAGTGTCTGTTCGAGTGTATACGAAAGTAAGAGATATTGAGTCTGGATCAGCATGGGAATTTCTCGTGAATGGCAATCAAGTAATCATTTTGGAGTATATTTAGAGCTGTTTAGCTTGTATTAGCCCTGGGAAAGCGGCCAAAGCGTATCATTTGTAGTAATTGCAGCTGATGACTACGGAACCCGGGAAGCTTTTCGATCAGGCAATTCGGGTTAGAGGCTGGAGTTGCATCTACATCTATAGAGTCTGCCTTATAACATTCATATTACCACCGCCATTTTCGCTGATTAACGTAGACACCACCAGCGGATCCACCGACACTTGTTGATCGTCATGCTTTTCATCGTATCGCTAACATTTTACCATGTCAGCGCGATTCAGAAGAACGACTCGGGGCGTGAAGAAACTCCTGTCCTCCCGTCTTTTCTCGAGAGTGGGGCGTTCCTCGTGAGTTGAAGTGATGGCTGTGAAAGGTAGTTCGCTAACTCGCCATGTGCTTCGTTTAGCACTAGTAAATTCCAAAGACAAGAGGATATTGTGGTCGACACGTACAAATCTATTCAAGTCAGGAGGAGCCTGAGCAGAGGGCAATTACATACCAGTCTTTAACAACTACTATTTTTTAATTAAGAAGGATTACTGCTGAGCGACCGAACAGCGGCGTCAAGCGGAGATAATATTTCACAAATTCAGATATACTCGTAAGACTCCTGCCATGAACAGGTTTGAGAACAGCTGTGCATCTTCGAACTTCCTAGCTGGTTTGTTAGGACCGATACCAGATGCATTGCTGGGGATTTCACCGTTGGTGAAGATTTTTTCTCCAGTTCAATTGCTATTGGAAAGATTCCACCATCATCACGAATAAGTAATAACAGCTACTAACGAACACAGTCCACTATGATTATACCAGTACGTTGACGTGTAGTCAGACAGAGTCCACGGCCTAGCTGAGATTCCAACAAGAGCTCGTTCATACACGAGAATACTTTGAATTACATATTTGCACCTGTTTTTAGGAACCCACGCTTGCAGATAGCCACACAAGAAACCGATCGGAAAGACTCAGTCGTCATTCTCATCATCCGAATCATCATCGTTGTCCCCATCCTCTCCATCGCCACCCCTGGCGCCGAATAGCACGGCACCAGTGGCAGGCAGCACTGGCCGGCCCGCATCCGCCACAAACATATCAAACTGTGGTTGTGGTATCTTCACAGACGCGAGTTGGGCTTGAAACCCCCTAAACCCAACATCATGAACGTTTAGCACCGTGGTCGATATGTCAGGATGTCCAACAACACTGCTCCCGAGCTCCCACTCCATCTCTACTGTCGCTGTCGTGTCGCCAGGTGCCGGACCGAACTCGGCGCTTAAGCGCGCATCGCAGAGGAAAGTATATGTCAAGAAATTGCTGTTGACAGTTGTAGCTTCCGCAGTTGGTCTCGTGGTAAAGGTTCCCGTGACCTCGGGCGGGTTATCGTCCTCGTTCGCAGCTTGACAGAAGGAAGACAACACGCTTTTGCCGTGGCTGGACGCCCAGGCTTCCATAAGAAGTGACCCTTCCATGTCTCTCGCCGACGAAGACCCTCTCCAGTTGGCACCGTTCAACAAGGGGATGGAGAGCTGTCCGATGAAGGAGCTGCTATTTGTGCCGTCGGCCATGGCAATGCCGAATCCGAATCCGGACTTTGCACCAAAGAAGCGCTGCATCGGAATGCCAGTGGTGGGCTCGGTGGGCGGTGCCGTAATCTTGGTGACGTCGTCTTCATCGTCGTCGCAGGAGGCTTTGCGGATGGATGGGAGCAGAGGTAGAGGGACGGCAGTCTATGGAAAGAATGATGATGTGAATGAGAGCATCATGAGTATAAAGCCTTTGGTGGCGGTTTAGTTGCCTAGACGTGGGAGAATTGCCATACGAGTCAACAGAGGTTGCTATATGCTTTTCATTACGATCGAGGAAGCTCACCAGCAGGAACATCCCGTTATCATATATATTATCAAACACCGAGGACTATAACTCGAGCAATCGTCAATTCTTTATCCTAGGGTATCAATACCTTGTGCAACGGACCAAGTGAAATCAGAAACCAGCAACATAGGCTTTATAACCGTGATGGTGATCCGAGCCGACCAACATTCCGGGGTAGCCGATGACCTTTATGGTCACCCTTGACGTCTTTCCGTGCCTAGCATGTCGTGTAGTCGATCTTTCCGCCTATTTGTGCAATCTCATGAGACATATATGCATCTTCGGTGTCAGTTACCGGTTCGATTCCGGGACAGCTTTGCGAATATCAGACAAACTCCGATGATACTGTAACCGTCGAACGTAAATAGAAAGTGGATAGAGGCAAGTTTTGCCTGCTGCTTGCCCAGCAATTTTGCGTTTGAAAATGGGTCAAGTGTTTCCGGGATGGTTCCGAACCAACTGGTCGCGTGTCCAATTTTCCGTTTGGAATCTTGGAGCATCGAAATAGAGTGGCAGGGCCTGGTGGGAGACCCACTCGATTGAAGCTTGTTAGAGACCCTTGCTCTGTTCACTGCACTGGCGCTGATCTTGTGTGGATTGAGCACTAGTTGACGGCCTGAAGAGACTTGGCCAAGAGGACTAGTGAGGGGTCCAGTGTAGTGACACCGCCAGGGATATCTGAACTACATTGTGGTCGTCAGAACTCACTAGCCTAGGGAGGTCATGAGAGATGGAATGATGGAAAGCTTCTACAGCTCCGCTTAGACACGATTATACGTCTCATCCTCATATCGAAGCTCTTAAAAATCTCCTCGAAAAACCACAAAAATTTGTTGTACATTTTATATTAAGCGATGCCGATGTCTTTATAAGGTGCGGTATCTATGGTGTTAGAAATGTTGCATAAACTGAAGAAAACACACGGACTGCTGTATTGAAAAACTTTGTCAATTCTGTTCCAGTAACACGTGACCACTGAGGAAGTCAACAGATAATTTTGGTGAGCCGGAACGACATTGAGTTGAGACTATGAGTAGCCCCTCCCGTTAGCTACTTATCGCTTCTCCGTTGTGGTTTGGTGAAAGGGCTGATTAGAGGGCTGGGCTGTCCTGTTTCCCTTGAGGCACCGCTCCAGTCGACTAATCTATGACCTGTCCATCTCAGACCCTTGCTCGGCCTAGCATATTTCTTCATTAACTCCGCCTCATTCCGTTTCTTTCCATCCAACTTATCGAGTTCCATCGAATGTTTCTGCTCGTGATGTGGCTTGACACTCCCGCAGCTCTAAGCTCTCAGTATCGGCTTATGCTGATTATTATTAATAGGTGTGGATTTTGACCTCCGCCTGTCTTCTCTCCTAGGTGCATGAGATTCGTTGATCAGCTCGAAAAAAACGCCCCTTCTTATTGAGAAGTTCTTTGAAACTCCCTTGCTCCACCACTCGGCCTTGGTCCAAAACCACAATACTGTCGCAAACCTTCATCATCTCGATATTATGCGTAATGACAACAACAGAAACGTCGCTGTTCCGCACATCAGTGCTAGTCTCATCCGAGTTTTGCATCTTATGTTCATATCTTCCATGAAGCGGGCTAGGCATTATTCCGACGGTTCCTCTGGCTTTCTCAATGAGGCGCAAAATGGTGCGTCGTATGCCAAACGCTGTTTCGGGATCGAGAGAACTCGTTGGCTCGTCTAGAACCAGTAGTTTCGGCTGACGGACAAGAGCTCGGGCAAGACAGATTCTCTGAGCCTGGCCGCCTGATAGGGGCTGGCCACCTTCGCCAATCATGGTGTCAAGGCCATCCGGAAGACTATCGAGGAAGTCGAGAATGCCGGCTTGACGCGCTGCACGCTCAATATTCGCTAAGCCCAGAAGCGGACTCGTATCTGGTAAGCCGTACGTTATGTTCCTCTCAATACTCGTAGGGAACAGGAAAGGCTGTTGTGATACATATGCCATCTGACTGCGAAGTGCGACCGGATCGAGGAGGTCAGGCGGGTGACCGGCGAATGAGAGTGGATGACGACAAATTGACGGTCGAATATTTCGGACTTGAGGTACGGTGGTTGGCTTGCGAAGAGTCAATAGTATAGATGCCAGAGTGGACTTACCGCAGCCCGACTGGCCGACAATAGCAACCGCACTTCCGGATTTTAATTCGAGGGTGAGGTTGTTTAGGACGGGATTGACAGGAATACCTGATCTCGTGTGATATGTGAAAGAAAGACCATCCATACGAATAGGAAAAGGCGATGCGAGCTTCCTCTTTGTCTTCACAGTGGATTGGTGCGATAGATCTCGATTACTTGGTGGCGGCTTCGTAGCATGATTGTTGTCGTTCTCCCCGGGCAATGGTAGGTTTGCATAATATAACAGTCGTCCAGCCGTTACTTGTGCAGCGCTGATAGCAGGGATCGACTCCGCCATTTGACTTGAGGCACCGAGTCCGAGAACGAGAAGATTAACAACTTTGACTACTTCCTCGAGCTGAATGTGTACCTGTACAGCCAGTAAGACAGTTGCATAGTAGAATATGAGTGCCATGATGAACCAGGGCACTGCCTGGCAGCATGCGAACAGAACAGCCGTCCATATCGCTTTCTTGATCCCCAGCTGATGAGCTTGAGAAAGCGAATGCTCGTGCTTTCTAGAAAAGTGGCGCTCCAATGTGAGTACCTTCACAGTGCGTATGTTCAAGAAAGTTTCTGTCATGATCGTGAACCCAGCATCTGCCACTTTATTGCAGCGTGCTTCCCACTTGTCATTGGCATATGAGTAGCCCTGCGTGGCGGCAATGAGGAAAGACATGCTTGATAGTGCCACAAGAGCCAACCGCCAGCTAATGATTACGGCCCAGATCACGCTCGCTAACACCATTGCCACGACTGTGAGAAGACTAGGAGCAAAGCGGCCGACAAGGTTTCGCATTTGTTCTGCATTGCGGTCCATACACTGCACGATTCCGGCTGGTGCATGTTTGGACTTGGCAAAAAAAGGCCTTGGTTGCGCCAAAATACGTGTAAAGGCTTCCGTTCTAAGCGCATTTACCCAACTCTGTCCAGTATACTCCATTGAAAAGTGCGCCAAGAAAGCAGCACTTGCGCCGATACCAGCGACCAGAAGAAGAATGAGCGCCCATTTCTGACCAACAGCAATGACATCATTCTTGGCATAGAGAACTGACAAGAGACTAGCAAGAACAACTGAAAAGGCCGGAATGGAGGCTGAGACGATCAGACAGCTCAAGAGACCGGCAAAAAGACACCAACGTGCTTTCGTCTCGAGATGCGGCCAGACAGACTTGTATATCAACAGTAGAGACATGGGTTTCGTGTCCCTGTCTGTCGCAGCATTGATACTGTGGTCTAAGATTTTGGACCGAGTGATGGTGGAATAATCAAAGTTCTGGTCATCGTCGATAGTCGATTCTCGTGATGCGTCAGGCTCTTGCCTTCGCCTAAAATTCCCATCCCTTTCTCGCGTGTGTCGTACATGGTAGCCTTGTTTCTGAAGGGAAATCAAGCTTGTTCTTCCCATGTTTGGTGGTAACATGGGAATATCCTGGATTATTGTGTCTCGAAGGGGAGTCCTACTGCTCTTACGGAGCGCCTTCGGATCTTCTCCTGGTGTTTTCTGTGCCGGCCGCCACTGGCCAACACAAGCATCGCCGTTTGCGCCAGTCACGTTGCCTTGGCTCTGGCCCGTTTCGTCAAGTGCTCTGATTGATACACTTGGCGATTGACCTGTATCAGTCGTAGCCGATCCATTTGATGCATCCCAAAAGCACAGTGTGTTGCTATGTCGCATCAATGGAGGTGATCCAATAGCGAAACCCATCCATCCGTACATGTTTCCGGTGCTTATGGGAGTCCACGCCTGCGAAGCTCTAGCCGTCGTTGGGATAACAGGCACTGGTGGCACGGTTGGAGAGAATCTGTTCGGCGCTGTATCGGTTTCGCAGCGCGTCTCACATCCAGGAGGATGGCAGGTATCAATAACTTGACCAGAACAGTCATCATCTGACGATAGATTCTGTGTCCGTAATCCGTTCTCTTCATTTTGAAGTAGCTGTCCTAGACCCTCTTGCACAGTGTGACCACCGTCCAACATGCATAGGTAATCGTTCTCCTCAATTTGTGCCATGTCATGGGTAATGACGATAGTGGTCTTGTTCTGCCGTGCATCTCTGATTGCATCCATGATCAATATACGAGTGGATGCCTCCAACCCGCTTGTGACCTCGTCTAGAATCAATATTTCCGGGTCACGTACAAACGCTCTCGCCAATGCCACACGTTGAATTTGTCCGCCACTTAAATTGTGTCCATGGCGACCCACGCGAGTATCCAAGCCGCTAGGGAGATCCGCAATCGTAGACTGGAGCAAGGTAGCTTGACAGGCATTCATGATGTTTGTTTTCGAGGCTTTTGTGGGATCTGGAAGTCCTAGGGCGATATTTTCGAAAAGTGTACCATCAAAAAGAGTCGGATGCTGTTGAACCACGGTGATATTACTTCGTACCCAATTCGTGTCGAGTGTCCGGAGAGGAACGCCAGCAATCGTGATATCGCCAGCTGTAGGCTCGTAGAGTCTGACTAGAAGGTCACCGACAGTGCTTTTCCCTGCTCCACTCGGTCCGACAAGGAATGTAAATCCCCGAGGTGGGAAGCACATATACACGTCCCTGAGGACACTGGGCGAGGGTCTGGATGGATATACGAAGGAAAGCTGGTCCAGGTTAGCGTAATGCAAGACTTTAGAACAATTGGCTTACATTGTGAAACTTGATCTCGCCATCCCAGGCCTCTGGTTGGCGGGTCCCAACCATCTTCTTTGCCTTGAAACCCATCCTATCTCCACTAATAATGTGCTGCAGGTATTGGCCAGCAGACATCCCCTTGGCGAGTGTAAGGTTCATAGACAGCGATGAGTGGACAGCCTGAAGAGCAGCAAGAGCGGCATAAAAGGTGGTGATCACGACCCCAGCGTTCGTTCCCCGGCTGACAAGCACCACGCCATAGTAGAAACCGATCACAAATGTTATCTCCAGCCAGAACTTAACATAGCCCATTTGGTAGGCATTCGCTCGTGATTGGATGAGATAGGCTTTCATTGAACGTTTGATGGCATCTGAATACTGCCAGATCTCTTGATCAGCACCGTTGAATGCTTTGACAATATCGATGGCGGTAATGGCTGAAAGGGCGTGCTTAGAAGCCAACGCTAGCTCCTGTTTCTGGGTCTCGATCGCTGGCTCAAGCTTGTTGCCAAGCAGGTTGACAATGATGACTGACGGTGGTACGGTGGCGAGTAGGATGAGAGTCATTGTCCAGGAGAAATAGAACGCCACGAGTAAATTCGCCAGAGCTGTCATGGTATCAATGGAAATGTTTCCGAGGCCGACGTAAATCGAGTATTGGAGCTCCTTCAAGTCACTAGAGACGATTAGTGAGCGTTAACAACAGAACCCTCACCCCAAGTATTGCTCACTTTTGCGTTCTAGCCAGCAGACTTGAGATGCCATTTGACTGGAGATCATACCACTCCAAGTCCTTCGCAAGGAGCGCATGGAACACTTCCCGCCTGGCATGTCGCGCCTGTTGGTCGCTGAAAGCCACCCAGGTGAACATGAATGCAAAGTTCACGACAACACCCACACTACCCACAATCACGAGGATGCTACACCATCTCGCCACCTCGGTCATTGTGTCTGGTCCTGAAAGAGCTCCCCTGCCATAGCTCGAGATGACGCCAAATAGTTGTCCAAGGAGAATAGCGAGTGAGGCCCTGAGCGCACCAGCCAGGGCTGATAAGGTCACTCCCATTGTCAGAGGCAGCGAGTTTCTCCATGTTGAAAAGGCAAAGAGGTGCTTCAAACGAGGGGACGGGCGAGTCGTGCTCGGCGGGGCGTGTGACAGATCAGGCTCGCGGGATGTATTGTTCGACATGTTTCGTAGCGTGAAGATTTTTTTACCTTTGTTTTTGGTTTTAAAATCGTGTTGCTGAACATGGATGCGGTCAGCCTCTGTGGTTGCACATTGCTATTACCTTGGTCCTTGGGTCGGGTGTTTGTTACGGTCAAAGTTTCGATTGTGGTCGAGATTGGGAGCTGTGCAGTAGGTACCAAGCTCAAGAGCATTGCGCCAAATGAGCTCGAGGTGCAACACCCAAGCCACCTGACATGCAATTGAGTTTGGGTAACGTGTGTGCACTTGCTGAAGGGACGCAATGTCGAACAAAGGACATTCGGATACCTGGCCCCAACCTTTGTCTACTTCTCTGCGCCTCTAGTCACCAAAAGCATAATGGTCCGTCAACCATACATTATAGGGTAAGCCAAGAGGTCCATAAAAGGGTATTGTGATAGTTACCTCGACGAATTGGCGATGTGCACATAGCCACCTTCGTCAAGCTCTCTACATCCTGACTAATCTCCTATTCGACCTCATGGGATGGGACCGTCATGCTCGGCATCGCCATCATACGGGATGCCGGGACGCCAGATGGACCGCTCACAACCCTCATCTTCCAGCGATCCGACATACTCCCCCTCTCGATGCGAATAGCAAAGACAGTGCTCAATGCGACAAGTGACTCACAAGACATCAGGCTGCCATTCCCATCCTCCTATGCGTGCCTTGTGTCCTATGGCTTTCCAGTCTTCTCTTTCTGCTTCTCCTCCCAGATCCAATCGTTGATCCCGTTACGATTCCGCGCAATTTCTATAGCATAGAACTGCATCCTCGGGACGAAGATGGTGCCCTCCTGTGTGTATTCGGTCTTGGGGTCGGCACGAACCATGGTGCCGAAATTGTAGTCATCGACCGTCTTCTCGTACTTCATCATGAACTCGCGCCACCTCTTCTTGCCCTCGGGGCTCTTCATCTCGTCTTCGTTGACGGTCTTGGCCGGGTCGAACTCGGGGAATGCTGTCTGGAGGTGTTCGTAGATCTCATCGTCGAGTTTGGTGAGGCGGATGGTAGAGCCTTTCACTTTTTCGAGGATGGACCAGTAGATTTCCATGTGTTGCACTACCTTGACGGCAAACTGCTTCTCCATCTGCAGCACCGGGCGGGCATCAGTATCTCAGAGTGGCGCGACACTGGGCAAGGAGTGGACTCACATCTTCCAGGTTCTGGGCATTCTCTGCATCGAACCCCGGCGGCGGGGTCGGGTTGTTTGCTGCCATCTCGCGGATATCCATGATGTATTTGCTTTCTGCCACAAGAGTCCTACGTAGTTTCACGTGTGATTATCGCAGATTCAGTGGCAGTAAAACTTTGTCGATGAAGTTATCACAAGTTGGCGCACTTGAGCTACGGCCCAAAAATTCTGCCCCGCCATCGAGCTTGTTCTCGCGACTTCGCGTATGGCGGGGCAGTGACGCAGCCCCAGTGAGCCGTAGCCTCAGGTACATGCACTCATAAAGCAGTCCAACTCAGTATCGCCGATGATTACCCGACGTAACAGTGGTTGTTGCTTTTCAGCCAGTGATCCAACGATGTATTATGTTCAACCAAGTTCAATCAAGATTGCGGTCCCATCTCAATCACTGATACTGTGTTGCCAATCAAGCATTTGGACGTAGCGCTATGAACACGCGTATCCAGGCTCGATTGCAGTACACGCCTTGTATCGTGCGCCCTGGACTGCGCACTACAGGCAATGCGGTCGTTGGTGGTGCCAATCATCTGTCATCGAAAGGCATAATCAGAAACTTCTTAGCCATACTATCTACTTCGGTCCTAGTTGACCTGACGCATTTCAGAGCTGGACACTTTCTCAACCTTCGGTCCTCGGAGTATCTTATGCCCCAAGAGGCCCCGAAGCCGCAACGCCTCTTTGTACATTCTGGTTGCAAGACTCCCAGTACCCATCCACCAAGCAGAAATACTTGGCTCGCTCCCATTTAACACACCACCCTGGCCTTTACAACCGCCTCTGCCTTCCTGTATCCCTCGTTCTTCTCGCTATACCTAAGAAGCATGGGCGAGACTAGAAGGTCTACCTCCGCCTTTGGTTTTTCCTTCTGATGCTGAGTGACGGCCATGAACTCTTTGTCTAGCGAGAACCCATAGAACCTGATGTCAATATCCCACAACTTCTTTCTCGGGTCTTTGGGATTCAGGGACATTAACTTCTCGACGTCCAAGTCATTGATGTTCAATGCGTCTAGTGTTATACCCTCTGCCATCTTTTTGAAGAAATGTGTTACCGGCATGCATACCATGTAAAGATCCTGACTGCTGCCGAGCATCGAACCGAGATTCAGAGCATGGCGGATGATGCTGCGAAGATGCACTTTCAGATCGTCGGTATCATCCGATGTCGATGAGTACTTGTTGAGGAAGTCAACCATGTCGGCCAAAAACTTGCCATGGATGCTGCTAGCCATATCGTTCTCTTCAAAGGAGCCATTTTCCGGGTATGCGACCTTGAGCAGTTGGCAAGTATGTGCTAGCCAAGACTGGCATTGCTTTAATACTGCCGTCGAAGCGCACGTAATGTCAGCTCCTATTTAACCTGTCAGTATAATGCGCTTCCAACCGGTACGACTCACGCATACCTTGGCTCCTGCTTGTCTTATTGTCAGATATCGAGATATAAGGTGTACCAATAAGCTTCCTCCTCACGCCGGCCATAGCGATGCCCATAGGCTTGTGAAAGACACAGCCAGGATTCTGAAGGAAGTTTTCCACCACTTGATACCAGATGGTACCCTCGAACAACAACTTCTTGAACTTCCCCTGCTTCAAGTCCCATTTGTAGTCTGAAGACATCTTCTCAAATTTTCTCAAGTCGTCGCCTCTGGTCGGCATTGAATAAGGGTGGCCGCTGAACTTGAGTCGGGAAAGATTGTGAATCTCGTGGGATAGCAGTTCCCATTGCTTAACGATATCGTCTCGGGTAACAGATGAATTGTTCGTGATGGTATACTTCTTAAGCTCGTCTATGGCCTCTAGGGCCTGTGTTCTCAAGGTATCACAGTCCTGACTTTTTACTTCGAGAGCCTTTTCCATCTCAATAAGTGTATGGTCTTTTGCAATAAGGGCTTCTTCGAGCTTGGTACACTTCTCGGTAGCAGCTTCAAGAGGGTCTTGCACCTTGGCCATGGCCTCGGATTGGACTCTCTGGTATCCGGCGGCCTGGACCTGGAGTTGTGCTTGTAGGTCCTGGATCTGCTTGTGGCAACTGTCAACCTGCTGCTGAAGCTGTTTCGTCTTCTCCTCGTGAAGAGCATTAGCTTGACAAAGTAATTGTTGGAAGGTAGTGTCAAGTTGATTATCGCCGGAACTTGCTAATCGCTCGTTTGAGCCTCCACCACACAGCCTGGTATTAGCTGGCAGTATGGAAGTTACCGAGTTGCCGGTGGAGTCATCACCGTGTGTCGTATCCGTGAGGTTATTCTAAATGGAATGGTAAATTAGCTTACTAGAGTTTTACAGGAATATCTCCAATACTCACACTTGCCTCGCCCTTGGTGGTAACAATGTCGGCAATAACGTCAATATCACCTTTGTGAATCTTACCACGGTGCTGACCTGTCAAGTCGGCGTCGTCGTCATCATCAGTACCTCTTTTCTTTCCAGCGCTGGACTCGTCTGAGCGGCTGGAAACCTCGAAAAGGGCCCTGTACTCCTCCATGGTGGTATCAAGTCAAGGTAGGTAGTCCCGAAAACTTGATGAGTGATCGTATGTGCTTGCCGTGTATCTAAGTCGAGCGTTGAATCTTTTTGCAAAGATGGAAAGTGAGAGTTTGCCTCTATCTGAAAATGATGCGAAAGGGCCAATGAATTAAGCTGTTCGAGGCTTTGGAGGTTCAGACAGTGCATTCTAGCCACAATGCGGCTCATTTGTGTGCACTGCTCCTTCGGTTGGTGGGTCCATGAACAATTTGCTGTCAAACAGGTGCTGCAGAAGGACCAACCAATGATAACTGAAACTGTTGAAGGTCACTTCTCTTTCATTTCTAGGTTCAGAGCAATTCAATTTTCGATAGCCAGCCTTGTGATGAAAATTGGCGGTAGGTTGTGGAAGTGGGCATATTTTCAGGTCAATCACATCAGTTTTCTCTATCTCAACCTCGCCCGCCACGGAACCGAGCCAGAGAAAGCAGTCGCACAATCCCTCCATTCTCACCACTTCAAGGAGTCTACCCAAGTTGTCCATACCTCTTTGCCCCAAACTTCTTGTCTCGGCATTTTCAATTTTGACTATTTCCTCTCTACCATTGTTCACCATGACTCCCAACGCACCACTTCGGAAGCTCGTAATAGCGATCGATTTTGGCACAACCTTTTCTGGAATCGGTTACTGGCTCGGTCGAAGTGATCCAGATTTAAGCCAGATTCGTGTCATTTGTGAATGGCCAGCGGATATGCCCTTCGACAGAGAGAAGCCGCAGGTGCCAACATTAATGTGGTACGGGAAGGACGATTCAATCTTCTGGGGTAACCTGATCCCCGAGGATGCCGAGCCAATTCAGTGGTTCAAGCTACTTCTCCTTGAGCGGGAAGATCTCCCATTGTATTTGCAGCAGAACCCATCGCGCCATCTCGAGACCGCCAAAAAGAGGCTACAGGAGCAGCGAAAAGATGCGGTCACTGTTGTTGCCGACTATTGTAATGTTTTCCCCGGCGCTCTACATTATTGCTTACTTCGCAACTAACACGGCCGATATAGTAACTCAACTATGGCAATACGCAATCATGAAGATCAAGGAATATGAAACTCCCATCTTGGTTGACGATTGCTTCCTACATGTAGTCCTTACCGTGCCAGCCATCTGGAAAAGCTATGCTCGCCAGAGGATGAGAATTGCAGCGGTGAGAGCGGGTATTCTGAATCCTAGCCGACGAGGTCCGGTCTCATTTTCAATGATCTCCGAGCCAGAGGCCGCCGCTCACGCCACGCTACGCTCGCCGGGTTTTCGAAGCCAGGAAGCGCAAGCAAAGGATGTCATTCTTATGTGCGATGGAGGTGGTAAGACAACACCAAATACTGTTATATTCTCATGTGCTGATATGCGGGACTTTCTAGGTGGTACAGTGGTACGCTATGCCGACAAAACAGTTTTGTTCATCCACTGAAGTCTCTAGGATGTGATATCGTATATCATTAACGATATTCAGTCGAAGCAACTCAGAGAATGCGTGGAAGGCGATGGTACGTAAATCACAAGTCTTATGCATAGTCAACTGTGATGTACATACTAACATGTGCAGGGGACCTTTGCGGTGCTATATTCGTTGACGAGGTCTTTGGAAGATACATCAAGGAGCGAGTGGGAACTCAGTTCTGGGAAAAGACTCCAGTCACCGACATCACCCGCGCTTTTAGTACCGACTGGGAAAATGGAATCAAGCGAGGCTTCGACGGGTCTCGTCGTTTAATGCGGTTTCAGATTGGTGGTCGGAATATTGATCTGAACGAGATGGAAATCGCACGTTGTTTCCGAAGCGTAGTCTCCAAAGTCGAGGCTCTCTTATTCAAACAAATTAAAGCTATCAAACAACAGACGGGCAGCGTACCAAAGGTATGTTTCTTTGTATCCCTTATAAGGTATAAATTAGTACATCACTGACTACCTTTGCAAGTTTGTATTTCTTGTCGGCGGTTTCGGTCGCAACCAGTGGCTTTATAACTGTCTCGCCAAGGCATTCCCCGAGAGTCGGGTGATTAAGGGTACTGGAGACGAACCGTAAGTAGATCGCACAACAAGAAGCGCCGTAAGCCAAGACAGGTGAGCGTACTGATGAGCTATAGATGGTCGGCGGTTTGTCGCGGAGCAGCTCTTGCGAAGGCTATCGAGGTTTGTGCCTCAGAGATAAGTCCAGACGAGCAAGCGAACCCCGTGCTATCGAGGAAGCCGAGAAGCAGTCAAGGATGGTTATACGATGACGTCCTTTCGGAACTTCATACAGCCGAGGACCGAGACAAGGCAGAGTGGAACGATGTCCGAGGCGCTTGGATGGTTCAGGATTTGATTCAATGGTTGGTTACGCGGGGACAGGACGTCAGCACACAGTCCCAAACCAAGAGTTACACCATTTTCCTTCCAATGGATACGAAAGGATATTGGTCAACCACAGAGCGAATCCTGGAGTCGCCCAGCGCTAAACCTCCACTTCGATACCGAGCCGGCGACCCCGACATCAAGGATACCGGCCGCAGAGTAACACTGAAAACGCCGGTACGAGCGAAGGAGTTGCCCATCGAGACGAATGAGTTGGGTGAGCCATGCCGCGCTTTCCATATTGACTGGAATATAACGGTGGATGGCGCAACTCTGTCGGCAGTGGCATACTCGGAAGGCCAAGAGGTTGGGAGACTGAAGGAGTTTGAAGTCTGAGGTCTGGAGATGGACGAGGGTCCTGTCCTTGGGTGTGTATGCGGACCAGGCCCGTGGCTATGGCAATGTGTTGGCATGGCAGATACTTGGAGCTGGATCTTGGTATAGCCATGCAATCACGATATCTGAATGTAACTACCTAGGCATGCAGACGAGAACAGTGACTTGCGGTTCGCCCCCACAGTCCGCGATTTCTGAGTCAAGCTATAGGCCTAGACACCAATGTAGGTGCGCGATTGACCTGGCAATGATCCTTCGCGAGAGGCACTAGATAACAAGGACTTTGATAAACAGGATGCCCAGAGAATTAGTGAATTAAGGTGTTTCGCTCCAGAGGATACCCGCCGCGGCCGGCAGTGCGGTCAGTGGACAGGCGAAAATCCTTCTCCGCATTCTGACACCCCGGCTGGCAAACTGTGGGGGCGACTCCGCTCCGCGCCCTACGCTGCGTGCATGTACATGTATGCAGAGCGTGACTGACAGTGCAACCCTAGAGAGGCCCAAGGCCTGCACGCTTCTTGGGAGCAAGTAGTTACAACTCAACAACTTCAGTACCGTGAACTCTGCCGCTATTTCAAACCACCCGCACCACGCTTTCTACTGCCCAAAGCGGGAGTGCCTTTCCGTGGCAACGAACAAGCTCTGTCAAGCACCGGGCCCTCCAAGTTTTTATGGCGCCAAGTCCGCCAAGTTATCTCGCGCTGGTGCTTGTGTACGCCACACTGCAACCTCGGAATGTCGCGAGGGGTCTGGGAGTTCAAAGCTTCCTATCATCACTCCTCAAGGGTTCAACGATCTAGGCCGACGATAATCTTACGAAATCGATGGAGTCGAGCACTTGAGGAACCATGCTAAAGATGGAAATACCAGCCGCTTGGGTGGCCGTGTTCCATTGCCGCGACTGACAGGCTCAAGGTTCAGGGACAGGCATCTCCAAAGTTCAAACAAAGGCCAAGAGCATACACATCAGTCCCATGGATCGCCAAAGCCAGAAATGACCCGAGACGGTGTCTCAAAAACCAACGATAGCGCCAGCCAGCTACTAGATCCCAGCCATTTGGCGCATCGTTATCATGGATCCTACGTCGCCGCGAATCACAGCGGTCGAAATAGGGCATCTCATTCATCGTTCCATGCAGCGGTGCAGCCGCCAAGCGTCTTGGTATCGTGCGACTGGAGGGCCAAGCTCGGCCAAGAAACACCACGGCCGGAGACGATCCCCAGTATCAATCAAGTATCCGATGTTCCCCGCGTGATGCGACTGGGGTCTGGGGAGCGTTGTATGCGGGGAACAGCTGCGAGACCCGCGAGAGCTTGTCAAAGGCTACGACAGCCATATCCAGAAACGGCCAGCATCAGCTGCTGACCCGATGATTGAGTTAAGAAGTCGACCGATGCTTGCTGCAAGAGGGCGGTCAGCCTTGGATATAAGATGGCTTGCAAACCCCGCGCAGCACCTGTGAAGCTTTTCCCACATCCATCATAGGCCGTCACATAGGACCTGCCATTGCTTATTTCTCTGCTCCTGTCTCAATCATGACGACCCAAAACGAACCAGCAGACCCTCTCGCAAAGGGAACCCGCGCGACAGCGAAGCAGGCCTGGAGCGACCTATTCAAATGGAAGCAGAGGGTTGTCGTCACGAACGACATGGGCGAGACGCACACAGAGTGGCAAACACCTCCCCGACTGAGAAACCCAATCTCATTGTTCATGCTACTCAGTGCCAGGGATTGGCTCTACTTCCTCGTTGGTCTCTTTGCCTGGACTGCTGATGCATTCGACTTCCACGCCCTGTCTATTCAGCAGACCAAGCTAGCCCTGTACTACAGTCGCTCCAAGACCGAGATCAGCACCGCCATCACCCTCACCTTGCTCCTAAGATCTGTAGGAGCAGCCATCTTCGGACTTCTGGGCGACCGGTTCGGCAGAAAATGGCCAATGGTAGCCAACATGATCATCTTAGGTGAGTTTCGACGCCAGACCTATTATGGGACCACACTGACGCTTTCACAGGACTTCTACAGATTGCAACCATCTACAGTGTCACCTTCGAACAATTCCTTGCTGTACGATCCCTCTTCGGTCTCTTCATGGGTGGAGTATACGGCAATGCTGTCGCCATGGCACTGGAGAACTGCGCTCTTGATGCTCGCGGCCTGATGAGCGGTATCATGCAGCAGGGATATTCTCTCGGCTACGTTCTGGCCGCATGTGCTAATCTAGGTGTTGGCGGTGCTACAGACAGCTGGAAAACAGTCTTCTGGATTGCTGCGGGTCTATCTATCGCCGCTGGTCTTGCAAGATGCCTCTTCCCGGAGTCCAAACAATTCATTGAGTCGAAGAAGGCAGGACATCACATCACAGCTACAGACTTCTGGAAGGAGACCCAATCCATGTTGAAGAATGAATGGCGCTTGTGTATCTATTGCATTATCCTCATGACGTGGTTCAACTTCTATTCGCACACGAGTCAAGACAGCTACACCACCTTCATGATCGAGCAGAAGGAGCTAAACAATGCTGCGGCTAGTCGTGCCAGTATCTGGATGAAGGTCGGAGCTTGCGTTGGTGGTACCATCATTGGTAAGACTCTATATTACCGACCCCCCGTCCTACTCGTGCTAATCATCCAACAGGCTACCTGTCCCAGTTCGTAGGAAGACGTCGTGCCATCGTCTGTGCCGCGCTGATGAGTTGCGTTCTCATCCCAGCCTGGATCATTCCAGAAGGCGAGCAGTCGCTCTCCGCCTCGGGTTTCTTTATGCAGTTCTTTGTCCAGGGCGCATGGGGTGTTATCCCGATCCACCTAAACGAGTTGTCCCCTCCAGCCTACCGCTCCAGTTTCCCCGGTATCACCTACCAGCTTGGAAACATGATCTCGAGTCCGTCAGCCCAGATTGTTAACGCCATCTCCGAGTCTCACTTCGTCATCAGCAAGTCCGGCAAGCTGGCCGAGGCTTATGGTCCGACCATGGGTATCGCTACCGTCATCATCGCGCTCGGCATCGCCGTTACTGTCGCCTTCGGTCCTGAGAAGCGTGGTAGACACTTTGAGAATGCCGGCCCTGCCGGTGCCAACGTTGGTCACGAGGCGGATCTCGAGAAGGCAGCGGATATGCTCTCAGTGGCGGAGGATCATAAGCACGAGACAACTGCTGAGAACGTCGAGAAGAAGGGAACTAAGTAGATAGGAAAAGTGCCACAGCGACTTTGTTCGTCCAGCACCAGAAAATTGCAGGTCTCCGATGTAAAGACAGCAATGTTGTGTACGCAGTGTACTTTGGTCCTTAAGTATACCCATTACCGATACGGCGCTCAATCAATATCGATACATATATTCCCTTCCAGTGATCTACCATGGTGCCTGCGACTACAAATTACTAGAGTTCCGGTCTAGCATTCCACCGCATTTGCCCACCACATCCCCTAGCCAATGATTAGCCCGGTAGTCTTCGTGGACTTTTTGCGCTTGACTACACAGAAATCGAGTTGTGTGGATTCAAGGATAAACCTCCCAGATATTATATTAAGCAACTCCAAATCCAACTTCAGATGCAAGCATCCATGTGCTTGGACTTCCCACCATAGAGTTTGTGGTCGTTTACGGAGATCTTCCTCTGACAGGGGAGCGAACCTGGCGGGCCTGTTCTTCGTGAATACGTAATCCATCAACTGGAAATTTGCGCTGGCAGCATCGTCACGAATTCCAGGGTTCCGGATTCGACAGGTTCGGTTGGGTTGAAATTCACGTGCCCAAACGACGTGGTGGTAGTTTCTTGTAGACTCGGAGGCAGGCGAGGCAGGCGAGGCAGGCGAGGCAGTCGAGGCATCTCTAGATGCCGAAGTATTTCGACGGGGATCACTGTAATGATCTTGCAACCTTTCTTCCAAGTCCACGTACGAAGACAATTTCGTGGTATTCTTTGAGGGCTCGTCTCCTAAAATTTCTGAATTATAATCAGTGATGGACCATTGTCAATTGTATTGGACGTACCTTTCGCAATCCGGCTCTGGAGAGGGACTAGCGAATTTTCCAATGACGATGTTGACATCTCCTATGCTGACACTGGCCTCATTCTCGCCGACGTGGTCGATCGCGTCGGCTTGACTTCGCGGTGTCACCATGACTTCTGTGTCGCCTGAAACCACGATCATCTCGTTCCTGCTTTGAGGTCGATTCGGTATTTGACAACGGGCGGATCTTTGGTGGGTGAATCGCTCGGAGAGCACTTGGTAGCTCGCTCCGCTTCGTTTAAGGATGGTCCGGAGGCGTCCCATGGTCTCGATGAACATCGTGCCGTTGCGGTGGTGGAGTACGATATTCAGGTGAAAGTTGGGAGCGGAAGGGTGAAAATCAAGGTATTGAGCACGAAGTAGGGTATTTCAGAGGACACTATTGGTTTACCTGAATGAACAGAAGGCCACCCGGAGACAGGTGAAGTGCAGTTGCTCCGTCGTGCATGGTTGCCAGCACCTCGCCCAAGCTTAATTCTCAGTCCCCACCCCCCGCTCGCTGCCACCGTATTATGTTCATCTAGGTTCGCCTTGACTCCCTTTAGGTATGCCTGGATCGTGTTAGAGAGCAGTATATCTCCATCGTTGTCATACTTTCTCATCAAATTAAGTGTTTAACTGTCTATACCAGGCTTGAGAACATGTTGGTTCGCGTCAATCCATAACCGCGAACCATGCGCTCTTGCGATTGAGCGTATTTCGTCCAGAGCCTTTTCTACGACTACTATGATAACACCACCCTCACGAATAGAATCGATAGCAATAGGGCCGGCTCCAGTAGTCCAATCGTCGAGGACACATCAGTGGACATGTTTCCAACGTAAGACAGATAACTACTCAGTTTACAGCAAAAGAATCTCCCAGCTCGACCATCTTCAAAATATCGAGATTCGATCGCTTCCGTTTGTCGACCATCTGAAGGGAATTTGCGTCATATTTGGGGGTTCTGGAGTGTAATTCTTGACTTGAGTGATCGCCGAGCACGATCTCGTTAGCGTGTCCCAGAATAACTCCATGATAACCTATGAACCTCAACTGACTTGCCGAACGTAAAACTTCTGCTCTTGTCCCGCCTGGACAGAACTGACCATAGAAAATGCACTTCAAGAGCTTTCCAAGGAGGGGCCTCTGGTCTTGGTTCAGTACCGAGGCCTTTGCTGTTGTTATGATCTTAGGCCATATGTCTGAATGATAAGCAGGTACAGAGGGAATCCTTAATCTGACAGCAGACGGATGTTTGATGCTCTGCTGTTACATCCGACCTCAACTAGCGTTATAGTAGATAAGGGACGTGTATAGTGTACGACTGACTCGTGTCTTATGGGTTGTCTTACATTGGTCAGCGGGTGTGTTGACTTTGGGTAAATACGACTGATGCATTTTCACTCACACGGCCCGGAATTTCCAGAATAGCTGCAAACTACCCCATAACCCTCTGGAAGCACCATCTAGGACTGCAAGATCCTCAAGTCTGTTGGTTGACTTAGATAACCGGTTCCATTATTCCTGACTCAGAACTGATGCCACTGAGGCCATAAATGCGCCACGACAGATGGTATAGTAGTTGCGGTATAGATGACCGTTACGCCAATGGTTCTTTTATTAGGTGATAATTATGTTTTGTTCAGACGCTTATCAGTTCCAATAACCTCCCACCAGTAGCGAGTATCGCAACAAGACCGTTGATAGTAAGCACTTCGCTTGGCCACGCGACCTGAGATTTTCCATCGTATGCGAGCAAGACACAAACAATTGCTACGAGGTTTACTGTGGCCGTCGCGGCGGCTAGTATGTCCACGTACCACCAACGTAAGGGAGATACGTGGTATTGTGTTGTTCGTTCGTTGACGTGATTGATGTGGGCAGTGCTGGTGCAACTCGATGGTGCTGCAGCTGTTAATTGATAGTTTGCTTCGGCGTCCCTGGTGGGGTCAGAGGCATATTTTGGACCCTGGCCATCTTCCCTAGAATCGTGTTGAAGCAGGCTTACACCGTCTTGGGAGATCGTAGGATGTGAGGTGAGCCAGTCCTGGTCCTGCTGATTCTCAATCAGAGTCAATGCAGAATGGAGGTGCACACGAGAGTGGTGTGGTTCATTGTGCTGACACTCTTCCGATTCTGCTTGCGCCGGTGGCCCATTTGACCTGGGTTCGATCATGTGGAGAGCAACCTCATTATCCGCATTAAAGCCGGCTTTAAATTCGCCTGGCGTATTTTAGCTTGTTAATCGTACAGGTATTTCTGCCAAGAGCTCAAACGAGAAGTGAAATCGAATTTGGCATCTCCGATTATAAAGATCATGTTTAGACATTTGGCACGTGCATTATGATACATACTTCCGAGAACTGGGCTTCTAATATCCAAATTTAAAAAGAAAGTATAGTCGCACCTCTACGAGTTCGGGAACTGCGACAGCTTGAACGAGCATTGTCTTCTTTGATCACATCGGGCCCGTCACTGGAGGCATCGGACTTATCAGTGGAAACAATTACTCGATGGCGATACCCCGCCGCATGAGCCCGCGATTGTTTATGCTGGATGTGACTGTTTCTTGGCTGGCTGTTTAGGAGTATTGTCTCCCACGAGAAATTATGAACCTTGCAGACCACCTAGACAGGGCTGGTATGGACTAAATAGTCTGGAGCGTAATATCCAAGTTTACGACACATACTGGTGAAAGGTTCGAGCTAATATGATAGATGTGGTTAAACATCTTTCATGTAAAGTGAGGTAATCGAAAGATATTGAGTATCCAAAGACAGGGATGCCGGGGGTAGCTAGGAAGCCCAGTTGGTGCGGCTTGGGCGTTGGGACTGTCGGCATAGCCATCCACACTCCACAAGGGTGATCCCTCCGTCCAGTTGCTCCCTGGAAGACATCGTTTTAGGCAATGGCTAGGCTACGAAGGTACATTTCGATGGTTTATACTTCCGTGGCACACCGGACCTGTTTACAAGCACTGCTGCACGGAAACCCCGTCAAATTATGAGAACTTTTATGATTTTGTACGCCTTTCACCTTGGCAGCATCGCATTGGATATCAGTAATATAGACATCAGAAACAGGTCGCCTCCTTTTTCTTTGACATCACACTTGCTCACCATCCGGCTGATGGTAGGGATCTCACTGAATAATTCAGTATAGAATCGTAGATCTATAAGTTGAATGTGTCGTGTCGTGCTCAGTGATCCTCGTAAAGAGCTTTTTATATACACCACTCTGGAATGACTTGCACGTTTACAGGATGGGCCTTTCACAACCCATAATCTACAAAAAAGTTCTATACTTTTTTACGTAGATATTTGATAACATATATAACGGCGCATCCTCCTAATATGTCTAGCAGGGAGACTACTAGATATTTAGCGTGATGTATGGTCATTAAAAGCACACATTCTGGGATAGACTCACAGACGGTAAAGACTAAACCTGGACCAGTGGCATCGATAAATGGTATGACTGCGGCTGTGCTAGCAGCACCAAACGCCCACTGTATCACGTATTTGGCACTCAACACCTCGGATCTTCTACCGGGAGATGCCTCTGAATGCCATGATTAGCGTAGTATTTCAAGCGCTTGGGTGAAAAGCATATCTTACCAGCTGCATATGTGTTCAGGCTATTGAAAGTGCCCATAAGTCCTATACCAATCCAAAATGCACTGATGATCGGCACGGCAAGACCGCCAACTTCCTTCTCGAGGGTCCACCCAAATATAAGCGCTGCAGCAGGCAAAACACCGAAGAGACCTACAAGTCCACTGTGAAGGCGGTCCTCCGGAATTCGCACACCATCCCTCTTTACGATGTAGTGCCTCACAGTTCGGTCGGAGAGCCGGCCACCTACAATGCTACCAGTAAAGAACCCAACCCCTGGTGCGATGTAGAAGAGGCCACTGACCAATGGGGTAGTCAAATTAAAGCGAGGATTGATAATGTGTCGTATGGCAGCTAGAAGGCCATACTGTGTAGTGGCCAATAGACCACATGTCAAGTGCTGCCCCTTTTTCAGTGACTGGCCGGCGTCGGTAAGAACGATCATGACGTACCGCTAAGAGAATCCTCGGTACTAAAAGTTGCGCAAAGACGCCGCGAGGGTCGAAGATAAGGGCTATTCCCTTCAATGACTTGGACCGAGTTTCCTGTTGGACGCCCAACGTGCTCTGAATCTCCGGCACGAAGAACATGGACAAAACAAGACCGAGACATACCATGGCTACTTGCAGCCAAAATATATACCTCCAGTGGGTAAAAGTCACGATCACACCGGAAATGCACGGTCCTTTCATTCCGATTAGCGGCTATAGTCAGGGGCACAACATATCTGGGCAAGAACCTACCAAGAGCTGGCCCAGCTACAGAGCCCGTCATGAAGAAGCCAACAGCTTTCCCGCGTTTCAGCTATGCCGCCGAATGCTGCTTAGTCTTCCACTCTGCCGTATGGATCCAGTAGCTTCCTTGACAAAACACTCACCGGCTCAAATATGTCAGCGAGAATCGTCTGTCCCGCAACCAGGAAATAAGTTCCAGTCGTACCTCCCAGAAGCCTCATCGTCGTAAACACGCCGAGGTTTGGTGCCAATGCTGTACCTATGGAAGCCGCAGCAAAAATGAGAATCGCCGCATTGTAACTATTCCTACGTCCACATAGGAGACCAATCGGCGACCATAACAGCGGAGAGATACCCATACATATTAACACACCAGCATTCAAGATAGTCAGTATGTCGGATGTCGTATGGAATTCAACCGATATCTCAGGAGTGGCGATGAATATGGACGATGCGGACCACGTTGCAGCAAGCGTCATCCAACTAACAATGAAGAGAATAACATATTTTCGTGGTCTTGAAAACTTAGCAGCCGCAGTCTCTGGCGCCATCGGATCGTCAACCATCATATCTTGGGGGGCGTGACTGGAACCCCGTGGGACCGTCATATCGGCAGTGTCAATGAAATGCTCTGAGCCAGGGGGGACGGTTGAGCGAGAGAAAAAAGACAATGAACGGGAGCTCCAGCAATGCGGCGAGACACTGAAACCAGTTTCTTAGAGGGTGCAGAATACCCCCCACTATACCGAGCACGTCTTCACCAGAACTCCAGAGACGGGATTCTACCGATAAGCTCGGTGGATCCCCGAATGGCGGGCATCAAGGCCGAAGAACCCTCGTTGGCCAGCCCCTCCGTGTTCGGCACTATGGCGTTCCCTCCTCGGGCCGGGTTCAAGAGCTTGGAGGGTGCATCCCTTTACCATTTAATGCTCTTCTTCCCAAGTCTGACGTGTAGGAAGCGGTACACATTTGCCGATTCCCGTTGTATACGATTGATCCAATATAGCTCACGTTTGTGTTATACAACTGACTAAGTCATCCTTGCAAGGGGCCGATGATATGAAGGGTGGTCACAACTTTGTCAACTACGGTGACTGCATACAGAGTTTGCCGTCAGATCCTATTCTGCAGTGAAACCACGACGGTTACCGTAAAGGTCAGAGATCAGCTACTAGATTAGTTGGACTAGCAACTTAGCGTGTCGGGACCGCAAACCGACGCCAAGATCGACCCGCATATTGAACTTGGTATATGTCGGATCACAATCCCGAACCAACCAACAGAGGCACTAGCATAGAAATTGAACATAAAAAAGTATCTGTACTCAGTGTATAAGAGCTTGATATCCACGACAGTCTCTATCAAGGAAATTCCAACTAGTATTCTTGACCCGGCTGATATTATGGATGAGATCAATTACTCGCACCATGGAATAGGGCATGTAGACCTGTCCTAACTATTGTGTCTTAGTTTCTCATTGACAACATACAAGTCTAGCTGTGCTGCATCAGCAGTGAAGCAGCCCCTTACTTGTCAAGGGCGGAGAAGCGGTAACTGAAACCCACACGCTACGGCCGATTTGGCTGCAGGGTCAGCAGCAGCCAACTATAAGATAATGATCTGCGTGGACAATTCCAACGAGATCGAGGCAGGAAGATTTGTTTTGACCACAACAACACCTTTACTCCTGTTATAAAATCAGCCAACACATAATGGAAACACGGTGATGGTATAGCTCAAGACTCCGCCAATCCAAAGGCCACCCACAAGGCAATTGACCCACACGGCTCTGATTGATAAGTGATGGGTCACTGCCACCGCCTAGTTCCTGGGATCGTGTCCCGCCCAAAGGATCCATCAGTACCGTATCAGCAGACGGCATGAAGGACAGCTGACCTCTATTGAGCTAATCCGGAATTATTGATCAAGGTCCACCCAGCTTCTCATGGCGGCCGGAAAGGGTAAAAAGGCAAACTTCAAAATAGGCGAATATGGGATCAACACCGCGTCCGAGCATACGATTGGAGCTGTCAATTCCACTTCTATTGATGCATCGAGTGGCAAGTAACGACATTGCACCGTGCATCGACTACTACTGTTCAGCCGTGGTCCTGAGGGCAGGAATCTGTATTTCCAGAGGAAGGCAAGGTAATTGAGTTTGAATAGTTCAATAATCACGTAAAAAATGGCATGTGTGTCGCGGCGTTGGTATTGATCAAAGCGACATGCTTTATGGATCTGTGAGGACGTGGCCAATGCCGACCATAACCACGATAATCTTAATGAATCGCAACCTGTTTGATTACTCGGCGGAATGGCGTATGGACGCATAGCGTCGACGTTCCATGTGCAGGGTCGATGTGCTAAGAACCAGATGGGCAAACCAACAACCCAGGAGCGACTTGTTGGGCAGATTAAACACTCGAGTAGATGATATAACGTAGAAACTGAATCGATCTCCCGGCAGTACATGACCAAGGACGTCATTCATACCCTTGGATCTGTCACATTTATAAATGCTGGGAACTTGTTATACACCAATCGCATGCTGAGTTGAGCTCTCAGCTCCTCTCTTCTCTATTCTATGTAATGATACAAGAGTACAGTCGCCACATCCAGGCGCATTAGTATAGACAATCGCATCAACACATCTTCGGCCAGTCACTATCTGCTGGTGATTCATGGGATGACTCTGGGCCATGCACAGACCTTCGCTTTGGCAGAAAGATCTAGTCTTCCTCCATGTCATTATCTGTATCATACTCAAAGTTTCGTGGCACCGGTGCCTCCTCATCATCGTCATCCTCGTCCACAGCAGTCAAAACACCGGCGGCGGCAGCAGCGCCGGAGAGGGGAATGTTTACACCAAGCTGTCTCAGCAGTGATTCCTCGATACCAGCAACGTCTCTCCGTCGGTTACCCCGAGCACCACTCGAACCCGCTCCGCCCGCGTTCGGCACAGGTGCTTTGTCGGTAGAGACCTTCTTGAGCTTCTCCTCGATCAGGTCCTTCTTCTCACCCGGCTCCTTGTCGTGTACAAGGATGGGGCCGCCTGTAGGCAGCGGACCAGGCCGGACAAGCTTCACGGGCCAGTATCGGCCCTTCACAGGGCTAATGTATTTAAGCTGGCCCGGAAGGATTCGTGACATGTTGTCGATCTCGTATCCAGGCTTCTCCTTCTGCTCCTTCTTCTTGGTCTCAGTGGGAGGCGAGGTCTCCTTGTCCACCACGGCTTCTCCCTCCTTCTTGGCGTCTTCGGGCTTCTTAGGCTCGTCGACGTCCATCTTGTCATCACCGGCACTTGGCTTGGACACTGTCGGCGTCGCCTCGATATCCATGCTGTCGCGGCGCTGAGCACGCTCTTTCTTCTGAGCACGGCGCTTGGCCTGCGCAGTGGTGGACAGCACAGCCGTGGCAATCAAGGCTGGACCTTCCTCCACCTTGACTTCCTGCTCGGGCGGGTAGTCGAATAGGCTTGGTTTGGTGGAGCAGTGGAACTTGGCATCCACGAGGTCAAGATCGTGGTCTAGCGCAATGATGGACGTTGGGCTGAAGGACAGAGACAGGAAGTGGGTGAAGGGGAACCAGTACCAGTACTGCGTAAAGACGGCCATACCCACAATGCCTGCCATGTTAAGGTTGCCAGTCTGAGTTTGCAGACCAATCGTGCAGTTGCGGCCACCGGCATCGATGATACCAAGAGCGATGGCGGCACCGAACTTGGTCATGGCATCCTCATGACGATCACCGACGACCTTCTTAAGGGTCTTGCGGATCGCAGCCACCTTGGGATTCATGACCTCGTTCTGCTGGATCATGATCATGGCCAGCGAGATGAGGGCACCTTGGCGAACAAAGTCGGTGGGATCCTTCATCATCGGCTCCAGGAGATCAATAGCCTCGTCGAGGCCAGTTCCGGCGCAAGAGATACCGAGAGCCATGGCAGAACCATATCGAACGTGTGGGTTGTACGACTCAGAGAGCAGCTCAACCATGCGAGGAACGCTGCCGGGCTTGCGGAAGAGGATGAAACCTAGACTCATGACAGCAATACGACGAACGTCATCATTCACGTCGCTGACAGCAATATGCAGCAGCTTGCGAATGGCCTTGTTGCTGCCGGTCCCGCAGTAGGCCATGGCCACCGTCATGATACCTCCATATCGGAGAGTTGGATCAGGGTCGTTGAGAAGGCCCTCGATCATAACATCGGCCCCTTCTTGACGGCCATACATGATCAAGGACATACCCAAGGCAAGACCACGGACACTCTTCTCGTGCGTAGTCTCGTGAGCATACGTGACCATGTCCTCCAGAGCTCTAACATTGCCGGTGCCAAGCATGATGAGACCCATCGCCAGACCGACGGCCTCACCGTTCAGAGCCGAATCGGCAAACAGGACGTTCTTGAGATTATCGAAGATCTCCTCATCGCCTGTGGCCATACCGGCAATACCGAGACCCAGCGCGCCACCGTGCTGGATGACTTCCTCCTCAGCAGCGGCGAACTGCGACTTGAGGTAGTCCAGGGCGTCGGCACCATGGTTGGCGTGAATCAAACCATACGCATAGAGCGCACCACCTTGGGAATAGACAGAACCACCACTAATGCCACCAGATCCTCTGGGCAGGTAGGGCTCCAGTAGCTTCCTGGACTGTGAAAGGTTTCCACGATGAATGACACCAAGGGCTGCAGTAGCAGTGAACTTGGACCAGTTGACAGCCTTGCCCAACCACTCCAAGTTGTCGCGGAAGAACTTGTCATTGGTAGTGCCTTGGTTCATGAAGGCATTGCAGAAAGTGACGGCGGTATGGAAGATGGAGTTTCGGCCTTCAAGGCTATCGCGGACTTTGTTGAGGACGCTGAGATCGGTACGGTTGTTGCGGTAGAGGAATTCGAGGTTCAGCTTGATCGTCTTGGTCCCATCGAGGATGGAGCGGATATTCTTGTACACAGCACTGCTCTTGTCATCAGAATCCACGGAACTACCGTCATCATCGTTGGACTTGTCCAATAGCGATGTACTCTCGGTGGCTTCCTCTTCACTAGACTTGTCTCCCTTGGTCTCGCCCGAGGGCAATTGGGCCTTGACCTTACCGAGGAACTCCTGCGTGCCGTTGTCGTACAGGTCGAATGCGAACTGGTAGGCGATGGCGACATCGTGGGGTTCAGATGACTTGACCAACTTTAGAATGACATCCTTCGCGTGCTCGTCTTTGTTAAGGTAGACGATGCACTTGGCGATAGAGAAGTAGTCTGGCTCCTTGACTTTGTTACTTGAGAGGATATCGAGAACTAGCTCAAGGATCTCGTCCCTGAAAGCGCGCTCCTGGACCACATCCAAGCAAATGTTAAGACAGTAGTCCATCAGTTCCTCAGCCGAGCCTGGAGCATCATCATCGGATTTGTTCTTGCCCTTGGATCTCTCGTGGTCATCGCCAGCCTCCTTGATGACCCTAGCGACAACATCCAATCGCTTCGCCTCAACCGCGATGCCCACGACCTGCTTATAACGGCCTTCCCTCAAGCAAGTGGCGTATAGGCGCTCGATCACGCTGTCGATGGCGCGGCGGGTATCAAGCTCGTTGTGAGTAAGTGCGATGGAGGAGGAGCGATGCTGCTTCTTGGGGGGCTCGAAGGAGGGGTCGATAATGGTGTTGTCGGTGGACGCCCTGGACAGAAGAGACTTGGAGGGAAGTGTCGACTGGGAGAAGGGGGTGGTCGGAGAGATGAGAGCAGATGCGTTGTTGTCGTTTGCGCCGCCGAAGGCAGTTGCCAAAGTTGGGAGAGACTTGTCCTCCTTGTCCTTCTGAGACAGGACGGTGTGATTCTCGTTCTTGGCAGCGATGTAATGGTCGACACACTTGGAGATAATAGTTTCCTCAAACTCGCCTGGGTTGTCGAGCTTGAAGAGGTTGCCAGCGGCAAGGGCAAAGAACATGCTCTCATCGTAGGCCTGGAGATGATAGTAAACCTTGGAGAGCACGAGAGCCGCGAGCTTCCGCTCTGGGAAGGAGTCATCCTCGTAGAGAGATTCGATTTGACCAAGGGCGCCAGCGACTTCGGTCCAGACAGTGTCAATGTCGTCGTTGAGCGTCTGAAGGGCAAAAACCTTTAGTTCGGGCTCCTCGTCGGCCAAGAAGCCGAGCACGCCTGTCGCAGTCACCAAGCCGGGCATTGTGGCGGCGGAGAACTGGGAAACGGTAAATCGAAACGATTTCGTGTCGATTGGGAAGCTGCGGTGATAAAGAATGAACGAAGTCTCGACTCAAGAGACGATGTTGTGGATGGTGATGATGGAACTTGGGGGATGGTTGATTACCAGGTTCTGTTGACAGTGGAAGCTGTTACTGGAGATTACAGCTGCAGGCAAAGGATGGCAACACGTCAGGCGCAGCTCTGCCTTGGGAATGGCCTGTGCGCCCTGCAAATTATGTGGACCGACAATGTTCGGTAGACATACGCCCGCCAGCTGGTCCGGGCCGCGAAAGATATCTTTTGACCCAGCTGCCTAGCTCAAACTACCCATGAATGGAGGGTCGGCCTTGAATAAACGGAGGCCCTCCAGTTCTTCGAAATAACTATAATGTACCTCGGTGTCTAGATGGGACTGCACTGCAGTATACAAACTGGCAACTGGAATCATACCTGCAAGAAACTGGGTTTACCATACTCTTAAACACATTTTGCCTAACTAGCCTCGTCACAGGAGTTTAAAGCCGGGCTCTGTTACGGTCACCGCACTGTCCAGTCAGTTTAGGCGCTAGACTACTTTGGGTGGTAATGACCCAATGTAGAGCCCACCAAATGAAAGTCGCTGTGTTACTACAATCTTCGGACTTCTTTTGATCCCATCTGATCCCATCACGGCTGTTATCATCTGGTAGCCGTATACCAAGATTTTCCAAGTACATTACGTTGTTTTGAAGTTCTCAGGACGTTGACTCGACTGCTGATGCTCATAGCAAATGTCTTTCTGGTCACAAGTATTGTCTTCGTCTGCGGTCCTCCGACTGTCTCAATACCAAGTATTAATGTATGCCTGCTTGCAGATACGGCTGACACCCATGGCAAGTACCTCGAGGTTGGGCCGCTATCACCAGTTACCCACTAGGACTAGGCAGAGCTTTCACATTCCAATGCACCCCTGCCACCTGGAAGTCATGAAGAAGAGGCCCAGATGGAAAATCATCAATCAGGTCAACAGGTGGACAAGGCTTCTCCGCGTCTTTGCGACGGACAATATTGTGATCAGCCCCATCCCGAGCCCACCGGGTATCATCAGTTATTAGTTCGTTGTTGTTGTTTTCGTGGCAGAAAGTCAAGCATCATGACTCTGTATGAAACATTCTGCATTTCTCGTTGTCGCAATCCAAATTCTCCGCGGGCCGTGTCAATTGGCAAGTACTACACACTGTAATCCCCGGTCGCATTATCTCATCTATCGATCAATTGTACATCCATCGATCTCCACAACCCGAGGGACCTTGTGTCTCGTCAATTTTGTTTTATTGGATTTTGGATCCGAAGCTTTTCGCAAACGCGATCGCGCGCCGCACATCCACCCAGTCGGTTACCGGAGTCGTCGCCGAAGCGCAACCCCGTTGAGAGCAGATTCCGATGCTGGAGTCGGTCGATTGATTGTGTTCACTTGCTGCCCGCAATTGCAGCTCGACCCCCTATTCTTTCTGCCTCCATCGTGCTCAGCCGTGCGATTGGCAACGCGGTATCCGAGTGGTGGACGCAGATGAGGTAGAGACACACCAGCGAACAGGCCATCACGAACCGCAGCCAGCTGGCCATCTCGTTGGACGTTTGCACAGGCATCATTGCGACCACCGACAGCTAGACGCGACTACACCACTGTCTGCTTTCACTCCGCGACAGGCACATTTCGATTCACCTTGGCCGTTTTTGGATCGCGCTGTTATTCTATTGTACGATTTCTTAATCTAATACTCCATATTCCCAGGCGACTCGCGCGCTCGACGAACAGCACGAATCAGTCTGCAGCATTCGAAAGGTGCTGGCATCTGAGGGTCAAAAAGACAGCAGCAGAAACCGCCGCCACCGCCGAACGTAGCCCACGCCTCATACTGCACGAGCGCATACTCAAACGATACCATCCGGGCATCTGGTCATCTTCGCAGGGAAACTGGATGTACTATTACAGTCACGATTAGCATTTGCGCGCAAGCCTTGTTCCATGGGGGCCTTTGGTCGGGCGCGCCTGCAGACGTATTGAGAGAAGGTTGTACATCAACAAGTGCTAGAACGGAAGAAAGAGCTTAGCTGGGAAGTACTGCGAGGAGACTGCAGACTGTAGACTGGGTTTGTCCGAGTCCCTGGAGAGGAGGTCGACAAGCGCGCACTCGATCGAATTAAGATGGATCTACATTCGATAATGAACACGGACAACGGCGCTGGAGGCGCGTCGAGGCAACAAGCTCACCCGCCTCCTGCGCCTCTGGCCAAGGCACCCTCAGCGTCGCCATCGATGGCTCCGACACCACACACTCCCATTCAACCGCATCCTCGTGTCTTCAGAGATTACGGCCAGTCGGTACATGCTTCACCAGGTCAGGCTCCGGCCGAATACCATCCCGGACATCCACCTCCAGGGCCACCCGCCCACTATGTGTCGCCCACAACCCAACACCCTCCCGCGAATGCATTTGGCTCGAGGCCGGCACCTCCCCCGTTGCAACCACCGGGTCTGAACAACGACCCACGATCCCCTGGGAGTGCACACGTGTCGGGACCTTCGCCCTACAGGCATACACCAACCTCGTCGCTGAGCGCAGGTAGTCAAGGATATCCGTTCCCCCCAACGCATCAACAGAATCAGCCGCCAGCTAGCCCACAACAGCGACATCAATATGGCCCGCCCGGAGGCTATCCTAGGGAGTCGAGGGAGAGCTTCGCATCGCCGGGAGGCTCGATACAGCCGCCAGTCGGTATGCCTACGCCTCATGGATCAGTAGCCTACATGCCAGGACAGCACATTATGCCACCCCAGACACCACCTGTCACAACCCCAGGAGGGACACAACATCCGTACCTGCAGCAGCAAAGATCTCAGTCGATACAGTCGGCCTCGACCGCGACGCCGACGGCGGCACACCCGCAGCCATTCGGTACGCCGTACGCTCCACAAAGCGGCAGTCCGGTTGCAACGACGCATTCCTTGTTCGAGCAGCACCGAGGCCAAAGGCAATTGTCGCAACCGCCGACGCCTCTAGGTCCCCCTGCCGCGCCACGACAAGCACCCATTCAATACGCGCAACCACACAGCCCTTACCAACAGAGGGTTTCTTCGTCAGCTTCCGCTGCACCACCCCCACAATCACCTTATTCGCAACCGCCCCAACTACCGCCTCACGCGCAACATCAACAAGGCTCACCACCGGCGCCCTACGCTTCTTCGATCCCGCAACCGCAATCACACTCCGCTGCTCACTACGACGCAATAGGCGATTCGCATCGCAGGTCTCAATCCTACGCATCGCAAGAACGTGAACGCAGCATTAGTGTCTCACCCAAGACTCGCATTCCAAGCCTTTCCGATAGCTTGGGCGGATCAGTTTCGGCTCCACTCCGTCCATCGTCCATGGGCGGTGAATCTGCAGACCACCATCACTACAACCACAATCAGCAAGCTCCGATAACTGCTCACCAGGTGCCTGCCATGAAACGCGAAGGAACACCGGCGAAGAGAAAACTTGAGGATCGTGACCTAAATCCTGAGGAAATGGACGGCAACAACCGAAGACCACCGCCGCCGCAGATGAATGGCGACCATGGCGCTGCAGCTCCCATCTCCCAGTCCTCTTCTCCACTCATGCCGCGACGAAAGAGAGTGCGATACTCCCAGCCTCCTGTCTGGGCACAGAGTGGGAAAGCGCGCCAACCAAACACCAGCCGCAATTATACCCTGAAGAGCAAGAACCACGTCGGTGGTGGCAGTCATGGTCCACAAGTCAATGGCGATACACATCCACCACAGTCGCAGCCACATCCGCCGCCGCAATTGCAGGACAGCAAGGTCAAGTCTGAAAATATAAAAACCGAGACCATATCGCGACACGTATCTCCCGAGACTGGCCGCAAACACGACGAGCATGCAGGCATTGGGCCAGATAACAAGGCCTGGAAGTTGCTAGATGGGCGACCTTTTGCCGTAGAGACGATTTCACTCAGCATACCTCTCGACCATCTGGTCAAAGTTGTGGCTGACTTCCTGTTCCAAAATATCTGTTTGAGCGAGTTCGCCGGCGAGATCAAGGCACGTGGCATACAGTGGGAAGTTGAGGCCAAGTTGGGCAGAATCGTCGACCGAAACACCAACGGCCGCGTCAAATATCCTGTCAACGGTGAATGTGCCCTTACTGCAGATGCCCACGTCGCTTTTAGGAGTAGCATGACCCTGGTAAGCATTATCACTACGTGTCCAGAATCTCTAGACTAACATGAATCTACATAGGCTCAGCATCGTGTCTTCAACGAATGGCTCAACACCAACCTCGCCACAACCCATCCGCAAAATCCTCACACCCGGCCCTACGAACACGTGCCCATTTCGTATAAACACCGCAGAGAGGTCGACGAGTTCTACGAACTGCCCCCTATTCTCGCTGCCAGACTGCCGGGTGTTTTAGCTTCTCTCCAGTCGTCAAAACAGTCTGTGAAAGGCCGCATCAGCCGCGATCAACAGACGGGCGAGATCCTGGCCAAAATCGTCAAGGCTCGAGTGGCAGATCTGAATGTTCATCTGCCCATGGCCCGACTCGACTGTCGGATCAGCATCAATCTCGAATGGGACTGGGACGGCCCTGCTGAGGAGATCATTCATGGCCACCCGGCAGGTCGTGACAGGCAGCCGGACCGCGCCAAAGACCGTATGAGCTACTCGCAAGGGCATTTCCAAGTCGACCTGACACAAGTCAGCCAAGCTAATTCCCGAACTGGGCATCTTGAGAAGGAGCACGAACTTGAGGTCGAGATGAACGCGGCGGCGCTTTTAGAGCAAGGCCACAGAGCATTGGAAAACGAGCCGAACCTGTATCCGGAGCTTGTCGAAACGTTTGTCAACAATATCAGAGCTTTGGCACGCATTTGCCCCGATGAAGGCAAGAATTGACATGGCAATTGAAAACAAAAGAAAAAAGGGTTGTGGTCAAGCCAGAGGCTTTGGTCCTGTATATCCTACCGCGAGGGAAAGGCGGGAAAGACTGTGAGGTCTATGAGGCCGGCGCTGCTCCTTATATTCTGCCCTACACACAATGTACAAAAGGTATCTATGCATGTTTCGTAGAAACGCGAAAGAGACTTCGCTGCTGCAGACAGGCGCGGGAGTTGTCTTTGGTACCATCATCAAGGTAGAGCCATATGGCTACGGAATGTCAATCGAGAGAGTGAGGTTGGTGTGCATTTAAATCATATGATATTTGAATCAACCCCGTTGTTGCATGCACTGCAGTAGACCCTAGTTAATGAGCGTTATTGAGATCGTTGCAGCCGATGAGGTTATATCCTCTCCCATCTGCTTAGTTTACATGAGTGACATGACGGATGTACGCGCCAAACTTGTTTAGTTACATAACCTCGGAGGCGCTACTCGCGATCTCGGAGTGTTGCAATGCGACTTTAAGTTTAAACACCAAGTTGACGCAAACCGTAGGAATAGTACATATATGGGAATATGCAATACCTGTAGATACATCCGTTTTTGCTCTTGCTGCATTGTCTCTCATAATCTAGTGTCAGACTCCCGCTCTTAGTATTTGCTCACAAACTTTCAAAGGCTGACTAAAGCGTATGCCGAGCTCTTCAGTCGCATCATTGGACCGTTAATGAATGAAGGCGTTCTATGACATATCATGCACCGTCTTCCTGGTCCGGTCACATAGAAAATCGGCGGTAAGCCTGCTCGTCTATATGGATTGCGAGGCCGCCCATTGCTTGGGTTGGAATGGAACCAGCGACCGAACTTCCAGTTAAACCGAGAGTGGAGGTTCGTTTTTGTTGTTGATTTCCCTGTTCAAGTCCGAGCCCTCATGCACGCAAGTCTGTGAACTGAGACTTCCATCTGCACCCGCCACAGGCCTCCCGGAAGCCGACACTTCCGGAAGAGCTCGCACGCGCCTTTCTGACCGTTTGCATCCTTTGTGATAACTCAGGATAACCGCCCGGCGCACATCAATGCGTCGCGCATCAAGGCGATTTCTTTGGATTTCCTGTCGTATTGATAGAAATGCAACCAGTTTTGGTGTCTGTAGATGCCATTGCGCTACAGTTATATATAATTCAGTGAAATGACCGAGTCGTGTCTATTAAACGAACCGATCATAGGAAATATATGTACAGGATTGGCGTTTGAAAGTGAAAGAACTGCTGGCGCTATGGTGCTTAGCCTCTTTGGTCTACTGCCTGGTGCGTGTAAGTCAAGGTTATGCTATCCTACCTCAGGCCACCAATCACTATAATGAAGGCGCTGACAGGGAGGCAATTTCTGACGCCTCACTCTACAACTCGAAACTCATCATTGCTGCTCCGCGGGGTGGCTTCGAAAAGTCTCAAAGCCCTCCCATCTGAGCTGATGGCTAGCATAATTTAGCTTTCGCAGCCAGCTGCCCGCTTAAGCTTGTGTGTGTTCTGTAAGTTTTGCTTTCCGTGATTTCTTCCGTGACGCGGCTCTATCTGGTTGAATTGTCCCTTTCAGAACGTTATTTAGAGACCAATCGTTGGTTTCTCTTTTTAAATGTTCATATCCCACTGCCTATGACACAGGAACATTCTTTTATTTCCAGGGATAAAAATAGTTACAGTACATCGGTTTCTCCTATGCATTCTCCACTTTGCTGACTCACAAATAGAAATACTGGTCCCCACCCCAACTTACATGTCGTACCCCTATACTCCAGTTAGTAAGTCTAGGCGGTCAGTTAGAGCGGGCCACAATATATCCACATTCGCCATGCGTAAAACACCTCTACCGGCCCATATATTTCCAGCGGAAAAGTGTCATCAGTGCTGCCCCCATGAACCAATATTCCGTCATGAGGCCGTAGCTCAAGGTTGAACTTTTCGTACTCATAGTCTGTCACACTTCGGTCCCTAAGGGTGGTATCGAGGTGGAACAATTCCCATTGGTGAGTCTCGGGATCAGAGGATATGTGATAAAACTCAGTACCGGGTGCCTCCAGTCGATTTTTCACCAAGCACATGCTCAACCTTCTGGTGAAACAACCAGCTTTCAGGCCAGCATGTATAACTTGCCCGCACTTTCATGAACTGGCCGAGCAGCGGCGTAGCTTTTTTAGCCTCTTCCCAATGCTCCCGAGCGGCCATTGTTGAAGAACTTCTAATGAGTTTCCGGTTTACCCATTCCGGTCATTGATTCTGCTTGCCTATCATCTGCGCCATGTGATGTCCTAGCATCCTGAAGCCCATATACGGTGAGTCTTTTTGCGAGTCAAAGGCACGTTTCTAGTTTCATGACGAAGTCTCTTGTACATAATGGTCCTCACAGTCGATTCCCAGTCTATATAATGGACTGGTGGGACGACGTTGTGTACTTGGATAAATATATCTCAATAGAATTTGCAACTTCCCTTGTAGTGCTATTGCTCTGCTAGACGATCAATTGTTATTTACCGCTACAATTCATACAAGACATATCTGAGATGGCTAAATTATACCAATTCATCCTTGCCTCTGCCCTTTATGTAGCCTCCACTCCAGCTGCACCGACGGGATCCATACTCCACGTATCGAAGCGTGCACCGCCCGAGCTCGCAATGGATTTTCCAGACCCGTCAATCCTCCAAGACCTTGATGGTCAATGGTACGCCTTTGCAACTATGGGCAACGGGAAGCAAATTTAAGTCACTAAGGCTTCGGATCCATAGGGAACTTGGACATACATCGAATATGATTTACTCCCAGGTGGTACCGGTGCATGGACAACGGGACAGAACACATGGGCACCGGACGTGCGCCTACTATCCGATGGCACCTATGTGGTGTATGACTCCAGCCAGGTCGCGGATAAGACCGCATATCATTGCGTCGTTGCAGCTAAGTAGGTAAGTACAGCAAATACATTGAGTTTTCATGTTCCTTCCGATGTCCTGGGAGAATGTAGGATCAAGTGGACAGGTATCGACTGAATTGTAACGAACGAGCATGCCATATCTATCTATCTATCTATCTATCTATCTATCTATCTATCTATCTATCTATCTATCTATCTATCTATCTATAATAAAGACTGAAAGCTAACAAAACTTCTCCCAACAAAGCCACATCATTGCTAGGCCCATATACGGCATCTGACGACGCTTTCCCATGCGATCTTAGCATTGGTAGCGCTATCGACCCGTCGGGATTCGTAAGTTCGGACGGCAAACGTTACGTTATATACAAGGCCGATGGTAGTAGCATCGGCCATGGAGGTACTCGTACCAACGGCGTTGCACTGATCATTGCCGCGCCTGATCTGCTACAAGAAGTAGTGTCCGACGGCGTTACTAAGAATGGTAATGCAATCAAATTTTATACCGCACAGAAGCCAACGGTCCGTCGGTCGAGGCACCCAGCATCTCTCGCTCGGGAGGCATGTATATTTTGACTTTTAGTTCCGGGTGCTATACAAAGCCAACCCATAACGTTAATTATGTCACAGCTTCGAGCGTTACTGGGCCCTATACAAGGGGCTCAGCACCCCCTATTATTAGAAGCGATGCAAATGACCTAGTAGCACTAGGCGGAGCAACTTCTTTAGTCGACGGCAGCGGTATGGTGTTCCACGCTAATTGCGATACAGGGAAGTGCTTGTTCGCGGCCAAGTTTAGCGTGCAAGGAGTGAGTGTTGTGTTAAACCAAGTTATTTAAGCCACCTAAAAACAAGGCAGTGTGGTAGATTCTCCAATCTGGGGTAGTGGTTAGCCGTCTTATAAGTGTCAGAAATGGCCCCTCCAGGAGAGAAAAAGTAGAAATCTGTAAAATCGATTTGTTATAAAGAGGACCGAAACTTAAATTACCAGGACTAATCCAGTGAATAAGTGGAAAGCCGAGCTCTTGTGCAAGAATTAGGCACCTCAAAAACACTGACCTTGATAAAATACTCACCGTTGCTCAACTATTTATTTCAAGCATGCAATCGAAGCTCCAACATTACCTAGATTAGACACAAGTACAGCCATTATTGTTCCCCATCGGCGACATTGCGCGCTGAATGGGTATGTCGTTGCGAGCTTCGACACCTATGACCACTATGATTACCAGGGTGGCGTTGTTTGAGATGGGAATATTTGTAACCGTTTAGATTTCCTAGAGCGCTTTCCCAGATCGCCCAGATGTGCTCGAGACTGGCATGATGTATATGGAAGGCTAGCTCATTGGGAGAGTCATCAAGATCCCGGGATTCTCTATCAAGAGAATATTCTCCAACATCAGGTTAAAGACGCAAATGCTGTGCTGTTGCATGATCGTTGATAATATGATCAAATAGATATCTACTTTCTGCCTCTAGCTAATTACTCTTCGAGCATAGATGGTCATATTGCTTAGGTTACCTGCATGAACCTGGCGATGAACCAGTAGATCCCGTCGTGCCGCAGTGTACATATTGTGGTGCTCCGAAGTTCTACAGCCCCGATTCCTGGCTTTTGAAATAAGGTCACTTCTATGGCTTCAATCATTTGGAGTTCCTTGTCGTAAGGTTTGCTATGCACATCAATCGCGTACAGTTGCTTCTTGCTAAAGGGCTCAAGCTATTCGTGGTCGGGAGACTCTATTTAACCCAACCATAATTTGGACGCCAGTCCCGTCTACGCAGTCTTAGATTCGCTAATTATCAAGTTGTCGGCTCAGCATTTTGAACGGTAATATAGGGCGGAAAGATGTGCGACAAGCTTTCATTATGTGACAATGTTTTATCTTGCTGGATATCTTGTATAAACTCGGACGGACTTTTGCAATACCTGAAACTGGAGGACCTCTAGTGCCAGAGTCTAACTACATGGTGCAGTGCAAAATCGATCACGCACAACGGGGCAAATACTCTCTACTACCTTTCCAAAAGCGAATATGCATAAAATAACGGTCCTACTCTGGTTTCGAGCTAACGAACAGCAGGTGTGCCATTTAGTCCTCCCAGGAAGATGCCCTCACTATACCCCGCTCCCGTTTCAGAAAGTGAATTGCTGTGAAGATGGGCTGAGATGTTATTAAGCAACCGTGAGCTGTGGCTCCCGCTTACGCGGCCCGCCACGAATAAGTGGGCGAGCAAAGAGTCTAGCTTCCATTTCATTATATAATACTCCACTATAAATATATTGCAGGGGTCGGAAACGCGCAACAGCATTGCGCGACAGGTGATCTGTATGTGAGGTTTGGCATCTTTGATTGCGGAACGATATGCTCTGGGCGTTTCCACATATGCCTTGTACCATAGGATCATTCCTTGCGACAACACCACTCCGTTGAGCCCAATTCGTATATTCTTTCCACTGCGCGTCTGATTTGATTCTATTCTGTTCCATGCATCAACTACTGCGTTTGGTGTTACCATTCTTCCTCACCTGGGGTTGGCCACAACCATGTCGCGCAGACGAGCCCACATTCCGCAACAGTGTAGATTTCAACAATGGCAAGTTTGGGACTTACCCGACGCACAAATTCAAGACCAGCACGATAGAGCCGCCACGACCTAATTTTATGAAGCCATTCAGCAACTGTGATGACGGATCCTACATATTCGTTTCACCGCGCGGTATCGTGGCTCCGTCGAGTTTCTATATGCTTGATCATGAGTGCGTACACCATTTTCGCAAGTCTAGAATTCGCGTGGTGGTGGGCTAACGGTATCTTGGTAGGGGCGGGCTGGTATGGGGACCGGATCGTCGCTATGGCGAGGTGTATAACTTTCAGGTCCAAGTCTACAAAGGCGAGCCTTTTATGTGCTTCTGGGCTGGAGACGACTCGGTCGGCGGTCATGGTGAGGGGAGATACTATATGGTACGTGTTATCGAAGCGCATGTCAATCGACTATTTCTTACCGTCTTCTGTTTCTCTAGCTCGACCAACATTACCAAGAACGCTTCACAATCGGCGCCGGCGACAATATACGGGGCGATCTCCATGCTTTCTCCATTACCGAACAAGACACAGCCGTCTTCACGGCCTACCAAATCGCGCAGGTAGACTTGAGTAGTGTAGGAAAGAAAAAGGATTCGTGGATCTGGGATTCGTTGTTCCAAGAGCTAGACATTGAAAGCGGGCGCGTTCTGTTTGAGTGGCGCGCTTTTGAGCACTTTCCAGCCGAGGATTCCTATGATAGTCCAAACGAGGCGTCGAAGGATGATCCTTGGGACTACTTTCATATTAACATGGTGGAAAAAGACGAGGAAGGGAACTACCTAGTTTCGACAAGGTACGGAAGGTGTGTGCTGTACGTTTCCAAGGACACGGGGGAGGTTCTGTGGCAGCTTGGCGGCAAGAGAAATAGTTTCAGAGACCTGTCGAACGGAGATGCCACAACATTCCTTGGTCAGCACGACGCGCACTGGGCGGACGGACACGCTGCAATCACGATGTTTGATAACCGGGCAGATTGGACTCACAAGATCGAGAACGAGTCGGTGGGCCACCGCATCAGGGTTGATCTGGAGAAAATGACAGCCGAAATCGAGCACTCGTACCGGCATCCTTGGGGTATACTCAGCACGTCGCAAGGGTCGATGCAAACACTCCCAAATGGTAACGTACTCATTGGTTACGGTTTCAACGGGGCATTTACCGAGTATACGGCTGATGGCGAGGTGCTTTGCGACGCTTACATGCTCCCACAGCCACGTTTTGGTACTGGAGAAGTTCAAAGTTATCGCGACCTGAAATTTAACTGGACCGGCAACCCCCTCACCACTCCTTCACTACATTCAGAGGAGAAGAACTTGTATATGTCATGGCTTGGATCGACGCGAGTGCAACGATGGTTGTTGCAAGATTGCGATGAGCCAGATGGTCAGTTCGAGTCCGTGCAAACCGCTCCGAAAGCCGGTTTCGAGACGGTGTTCTCGTTGGGAGATGGAAAACGTATGCGGCGATATGTCCGTGTTATTGCGGTTGACGGGGGTGGAACACAACTGTCCGTCTCCAGTCCTGTCGACCTTGCTGATGCAGATATAGATCAGCTTTGGGGGGCACCGGTCGATTCAACAGCAGATAAAGACGTCCCAGCCGAAGGACAACACACAGATGTAACATACTATCGTGACGACGATGTAGGAGACGCCCAAATATTGTTTGGCTTTGGCATTCTTGCTTCGGTCAGTGTCGTCTTGATTGCATGGACGGTATGCGGGGCCAATTGTTCTCGTTGGTGGCGAGCACAAACTGGGAAAAGAGAATACATCAGAAGATACAGGACCAGCGAAGGATGGCAGCGGCTCTTCAACCGATTTTTGCCAGGCTATTCGGGTGCATGGAAAACTTGGAGGTACGGCAGGGTAAGGCCGGAAGATGGTCGGGAGCTTGAAGGTGCTTGACATGTATCTCCACGGATTCCGTCTAGGCTAGCAAATGGGCCTTCTCAATTTTAGCCAGTTCACACAACAATCGAATCTGATATCTACTGCGGTACACGAAATACCACTAACTTGAACTTGTTAGACCGATGGGTGTATAAATGATCGACCATAGTTCATAACCCTAGGAGTTTTGAGGCGAGAATTTTGTTCTTCCTGATGCTTTCTATGAGTTCACTGACTCTGATGTGCTCGTCTGGGCCATGCGCGACGAGAATACTGCCTACTCAACATTCGGGGTCAGTCATCTCCTTTTCGGTTATGCTAGGGATGTCTTCGGGAGCAAAGGATTATATCAAAGTTGAAGAAACACTGGCCGAGGAATTTCAACTTTCAAGACAGGTAAAATAAAAGGAACGATCCTTCGTTCTTACCTGGCCCATATAACACCTTCTTGTGCGACCCGTGTAGGCGTGGGATATCTGTGCCGTATGCCAGAGGTGCGGATTCAAATCCCTCAATATCGCATTCAAGATATGTCTCGCCGTATTCAAAGAGGAAGTTGACCTCTACATCTGCATGCTTCGCGATGGTTTCCGTCACCAAAAGCTTGATCTTCTGAGTATCGACGGCGACGCGGCTACCGCAGAGCGCTTTTGCAGTTCCAGCAAGAATATTGTAGCCCTCACCGCCCTCGATTTTTCCTATGTTGAGTGTTGAGGGTCCCAAAATCTCTGAAAAAGGCCATGTAGTACATTCCAGATCGTTCAAGGCCTTGAGCAACGTTGAAACCGCACTCTTACCACGATGAGGATAACCGGAGTGACCATATCAGAAGTTAGAGCTTGGCTCGAACCTCTGCCATAGCTAGAATAATCCCAAACTCACCAAGCTTTTCCCCGCGCGCTAAGCTCGAAGACAACATGACCCTTGTGTCCACTGCCTAGCTTGCCCTCAGTCGGCTCACCAAAGAGGCCAGCTTCCCATTTTAGACCCATGTCGTTGGCTGCAATCATTCCCGGGCCGCCCTTCTCCTCACCGACCACAAATAGAAAACTCACGTCACCTTCCCCAATCTTTTCCTCAGCTCGCAGTTCTTCGATGGCCATGACTTGGGAAACCAAGGGCCCCAGATCATCGCAGGCTCCCCGTCCGCGAATTATATCGCCCTCAGTGCTGAAGGGAATGTGTGGGGGCACTGTGTCCATATGGCATGTGACAAGGAGTCGAGCCTTCCTTTGCTGTCCAAGATATGCATAAACATTGTGCCTCGTTGAGCCAGGGGATATTGCGATACGCTCCACCGTGTAGCCGAGACTATTGAGGTGGTCAGTGAGGAAGAGGCCGATTTCATGCTCCTTTTCACTGGTGCTGTCGATGTCGATCAGGGCCTTGAGCAAGGCCACCGTCGGATGCAAGGATGCGTTTGACATGATTGACGACGGAACCGACTACAGTACTTGTCCGAGTTATTACCACTGACTGGGGATCCGCGCTACACTGACACAATTCAGACGACGCATAATAATTGTTGGAAAACCAATGACTTACTTTAGGATTCCTGTGATCCTATAGCAAACCGTTCACTAAACGGTCTACGTCATAACTCTTGGGCCATATTCCCCACAGACCATTGGAATGTAACCAGTGAAAACTGCAAAGCCAGACTTAGTGGACCAGATCGGCTTAGATATGAATTTCCGGTCATATAGGCCCGGCATAATCGGCATGGGTGCCGTAGCTCAGCACCAACGACGAATCCGCACGAAAGAGTACGCTCCAATCAACCCGCTTGTGCGAACGCGATCGGTCGCTGACTCCGACATTGCGTTTGATGAGAATTTGTAGCTGATGTTGATACATTCGTCGTCGTTTTCCCCTTCAGCTGTCTGCAGCCTGAGGTATTGAGGTAAAGCAGTGCGCAAAAGCATAACGACAAGCCATCGATGCATATGCTGGGGATAAGCACTCTGGGAGTGACACCAGTATTCAGAGATATGAGCGAAGATACAACGGAGGCAAAGCCGACCGTACTTTTAGTCGAGTCTGACGTGCGTGGGGAGGATCCGCCAGATTGGCATCGTGTCTTGTCCAAGTTTCATGTCATTCACTACGACTGTAAGGACGTGGACGAGTTCTGCGAGCGATTAGCACCTGGACAACCATACTCCACCATCAACGCCATTTTACGCACGGGGTGGCTCAAAGCAGGGGCATTTGCCGAGCACCGACTCTTCGAGGGCAAGCCACTAGTATCATACCCGTCAACTCTCCGATTGATTACCTGCAGTGGCCATGGCTATGATGCAGCAGATATTGATGCCCTGTCACGAAAGGGCATTGCGTATGCCAACACGCCCAATACCTGCACCGAAGCTGTGGCCAACACGGCCTTGCATCTCATTCTCAACACCTATCGGTACTTCACGCTGGCCGAGCACTATACCCGTACTTCTCAGTGGCCGTCAAGCCGGGAGATTGGCAAAATGGCTGTCGAGCCTTGTGGTCAAGTACTGGGCATCGTTGGCCTCGGCGACATTGGTATGGCCATCGCCAAGAAGGCTGTGAGCGCCCTGGACATGAAGATTCACTATCACAACCGCACCCGTCGGCCGGATGCAGACGCCAAAGTGCCTGACGGAGCGGTGTATCACGAGACAGTGGAGTCTCTAATGAACGTTACAGATTGTCTGTGCTTAGCTTGCCCTCTCACACCCGAAACTAGGCACATGGTCTCTGCGTCCAGCCTAGGCCGGCTAGGGAGCAGGAAGATCAGGATTGTCAACATTGCAAGGGGAGGGCTGATCGATGAGGATGCACTCTTAGAAGCGATGGATTTCGGCCGCGTGATTGGTGTCGGCTTAGACGTACACGCCAATGAACCGGGTATCAACCCGAGACTACGCAATAACTACAGAACGACAGTCCTTCCTCATATAGGCGTAGCTTCACGGACAACGTGGGGCCAGTTTGACGAGGTCAATATCCGAAATTTGGATGAGTTCTTCTTTGGAAACAAAGAGAAAGTAACTATTGTGAATAGATTGTGAATGCAGCTTGATTTTTAGACACCTTCTAGATTAAAACGTGACTCAGAGATCAACTCGTACCACGGCATGGAAATGAGTTATTCTATGCCGTACGAAAAGCAGGCCCCAGGTCAGCAAAATTGTCGGTGTTATCCCAAGCTACTGACCAGGCTCCGTCCTCGCCGTCAAAAATGTGGAACACATCTGGGCTCCATGTCTGGTCATCGGAGCTGCTTAAGAAGTCTTGGATGAAAGGGTCATTTAACGGTGCTGTAGTCTGTAAAGTATTACTCCTCGCATCAGCTTCTGAAGGGAGGGTCATAACGCCGTGACCTTCACCTCCAGGGCTCATGTGCGTGGAACTGTTACGAATTATGTTGGCTGCGAAAGTACCTGCCGGTGTAACATAACCTCTGCGAGGTCCAGAGAACTGGGGGGCGCTCGTCTTCAGCGCTTCGATATCCTTGCGTAGAACGACGAGTCGCTCGTACATCTCCTGCGCAGGGAGGTTTCCGTCTTCGACCATGCTTTGAAGCAGCTCCAACGACACACCGATCGCGTCTGCATCTGAATCGTTGGCCCTCAATGTATTGGAGATGAGAAGCATTACAGTAGATGAGAAAGCGTAGTGGGCATCAAAATAACCGAATTTAGCAATTCGCCCGTCCGCCCATAGCTGAGCGAGTAAGTTTGCAGAGGCTCTGGCGGCGTATATGCAGGCCTCGCTCAAGGCAATGGTCATGACGGAGAGAGGTTTGTTTGGCTGGCTGGTCGTCTGAGCCGGGATAGGCTTGATGTGGTAATTCAGCACATGGAGTAGAACAGGCCTAGTTGTGAGGATGATGCATTGGTTAAAATGAAGTCGCAGCGATGCAACAGAACGTGATCCGTAGGTTGGGAATTTGTCGTGGTCCAGTTTCAGATTCGATGGAAGCTCCAAGTCCCACTGTTTCAAGCTGTTCAGAATCTTGTGTACATTCGCGATGAAACTTTTCGCCCTTGCAACTCCAGATCCGTATATGAGGCTCATTATCGAACCCGTAATACGAGAAAGTTTGATGTTGGCCAGCAATTGTGCCGCATCCATGAAATCACTCAGCTCTTCTGCAGTGAGACCGTTAGATGATGGAAGGGGAGCATCAATGTCTTCATCTCGAATCATCATGGGGTGGCCAAGCTTAGCGCTGCAGACTCTATCCAATGTGTACACCGTCCACCAGACGCGTCGGCGATTTTCAATCTCGGCTAGACTGATGCCGGGCTCATAGGTGATGTTCCGATGTAACCCGATCGAGATACTGAGGCGCAGCGCAAGACCGGTGTAAGTGTAAGCGTTATTCTTCCGATTAAGCGCGTGTGAATAGAATGACTTTCAAGCCCAATCAGTTTTCCCGAACTACCCGTTTAATGTAAACACACATAATGATGGGGATTCTCACCAGTAGCAGTAGTGTTTCAATGTACTCGACGTCTGGCTCTTCGTAATGTTCTTCGAAATGCATCACAGCCTGGAGGAAGAAGGCGGTGCCAGGGACTGCTTTGCTACCACCCTCACCGGACTCGGAACCCTTCAGGTAGAGCTCGCCGAGAGCGAGGACAGCGAAGAGCCGACATAGAGATATGGAATCGGCGCGCGCCGGATCGTCGTAGATCTGGTCCACTTTGGTGAAATACGACCTTTTCCGAAGGAGATGATAATCCTGCCCAACAAAACCTACGACGGTCTGCACGAGAAGACGAGCATACGCCCGACGGGGCAACTTATGGCGTACTTGGATGCTGCGCTGGAAGTCGGCATGCTTCAGCACGGGAATTACAGACCGAGAAGAAGTGTGATGATCGCCACGTAGGTGACAACCGAGTCGTGTCGCAAAAGCGGTGCATGCGGCACCACCAACATCTACATGGGAGTAGACTTAGTAAATACTCTAACCGACAGGTTCTTCTTTTTTTTTTTTTTTTAGGGGGGGGGAGAGAGTTGAATCGCGTCCCCAGGAGTATTCGACCGCCAACGTAGTAATTTCACATCAAAAATCAACCTCAGAGAACAAGAAATGACCCAAGAGGTACGTACATACTGGTCGCAAAGAGATGTTGTCGTTCCGGATCGATATCCGGTCCTCGAGCAACGGCCTGGCAGCATCCGCCGTAGCTCGATCCTCGTCGCGATTGACATCATCGGTGGTCTCAGGTATTTCACTAGCTCCCGTATCATCACTCATCGGCTGGGCTTCTGTTCCCAGGGCTGCCGTATTACCTTTCCTAAGCTCATCATTCTCTGCTCGGATTCGCTCGATATAGCTTCAACCAACAGGCATTAGCTTTTTATTGCAGGGTTTTCGATAACGGAAACACAAGTCATTCCATACCTTTCGGGCACTATGACCTTTCTGTCGCGGACCGGATAAGTGCAGCTGTCCGCATTGTTGGATCTTAAGCAGCTTCTGCACGGTGTCTCTCCTGTGCACTTGGTCTTCTGGGCATGACAACGACTGTCGAAGATCTTGGGTCAATGTCAAATTGCTCAAACTGGCGCTATCACTGACTTGCAAGCTTTAAAGCTCCTCTTGAGCCGCTTGGCTGGCGGCGGAGAATCCTCATTGGTATTGTAGATCGGTAAAGACATCAATGTCAATGGTTGTATCCCGGACAGCCACGCCTTACCACTCAAGTTATGTGTGTTCTTGCTCGGGGTTTAGCTCCAACGCCGGAGACATTAGAATTACGCGACGCACGCCAAAGTCTAGAGCGCAGTTACGGGGATGAGAAAGATGGATGTGTGGTGAGGGCGGAGTACCGTTTTGCCGCGCGCACATCAAGGTCCGATAGCAACCAGACTAACCTTAAGTATAACGGGTTTCGGTAATATCCCTATCAAAGGCGTTATCTCTACCTAAGTTAGGCTGATTACGGTACAGTACATGCATGGCTAGCGCTGATAAGCTTGACCCCATACTCCCCATAATTGTTGGCACCATCTTTCCCTGCGTGCTCACAACGAATACCTGAAATACACATCATTATCACCAAGTTCCGGCATGTGTGGTAACTGAGTGGCGTTTGTTTCTGCGTCCGCCAGCTGGGCTTCGCGTTTCTTGTTTACAATGTGCATTCCAATCATTAGTGCTGCAACAGCGCCTAGTGCTACCGCAGCAAGGCCCATGGCGATCGACAAGCCCGTAATATAACGGGGTGAGTCCTGTGTGGTGAATATCTGACCGACTGCTACGCCTGCGGTGTTGCCAAGTGTCAATGTAGCCCCGACCATTGTAGCGCGCTTGAAGTGGCGCGCCACGTTATCGCTGAGCCACATGATACTCATGCCAGTTGTAGGATAGATCCCCATCACGACGACTTGATTGGGTGTGCTCAGTTAGTTACGAGCTCAAATAGGAGGACCATCTTGCTGAACGCAGTCTTACCGAAGCAGGCGAAATATCGCACTTGGATACTCTCGACGGAGATGAGTATGGCGTAACCGACAATCAGGCATAGCAGTGGCCCTCCAATCCAGAAGCCGCGATTTCTGAGCCTGTCCGACATGTATGCAGTGAACATGAACGTGAGCAATCCCCAGAAATATACCGGCACAGTGAGGAGATTAGCCTGCACTGATGTGAAGCCGAGGCCTTTGATGATCGCAGGGAGAAAAGTAGTAAATCCATACAACGAGATATCGACCGCGAATTGGAAGATGAAGCTGCTACGTAGTCAGCGCCAGATTTTTGAAGCTTGTATTGGTTCTTGGGTAACCCACTGGGCGTAGAACTTTGGGTCAACCAGAGCTGCAATCACTGCATGCCAACTGAATTCATCATCAATTCCCCAATGTGGGTCTTGCTCGTATCGCAACCTCATCATTTCCTTCTCTTCGGGAGTCAAAAACCGTGCTGTCGTGGGAGATTCTGGAAACAAAAAGTAGAAGGCAGGGCAAATGAGAATCGTAAGGGCTCCCTCGATGATGAACAGTGCTCTCCAGGATCGGAAGTAGGATCCTGACTCTATCTGTGTCAAACCATAGGCAAAAAGCCCGCCAAACGCACTGGCAAGAGCACTGAAAGCGAATATAACGGAAGACCTGCCCTGATGTTAGTCGCAACGAGCTATCTAGGGGCCCTTGTCAAGCCAACCTGCCTTTTACCCCGTTCCGAACGTTTATAAACCATTCCCAAATATACGTTGATGCAAGGGATCAATCCGGCTTCGAAAAATCCGGTCAACAGCCGGCATGCGTACAAGCCTTGGTAGTTCTGCACGAAACCTGTAGCAAGACAAACAACTCCCCTGTGATACCACAAAAGTCAATACTGAAGTAGCAAAGGAGGGGTGGGACTGGTTTCTTTTCGTTGACCAAGCGGGATTCTTACCAGGCAAAGCAACACAGCGTCAAGAGATACTTTGGCCCAATGACCTTCAATAAGACTGCGACTGGGCCTTCAAAAGGTACATAGGTGGCGTATAGCAGAGTGACGGCAGTACCGTATTGATTACCGACGAGACCGATATCTGCACCAAGTCCCGCGGTTTGGGCATTTCCGATATTACTTCTAAGACATTATAAGCTTTTGCGCCTTGATCAATAGGGGTGAATCCTCAATGCGTGCCTGTCAAGATTTGCAAGCATATAGAGGAGACCGAGCAACCCAACCGCATATATCTGTTTCGACCAAGGATTAGGAGCCGAAACCAAACAGCGCCTATCAGGAGAAAGGCAACAATCTTACGTCAAATTTTCGCATCATCTTCGCCTCCTTCACAGGATCAATATATGTGACCATTCCGCCAACACTACCCTCACTTGTGCTGGTCGGCGCAGCTGCGATTGTCTTAGTATCCTTCATAATCTCCATTGCGTGGAACAATTGGGTCGGATGTGCACTCCTAATAATCGTAATGAGGTTCTAAGACACTATAGTCGATTTCATTCCCGATTACGCATTGGGCTCTATTATGATACTTTACATGTTTAGATATGACTATCATCGCAATTGATCAATCCCCGTTGGACCCCTTTCGGCCTCAAAGATCCATTTGCCGATCTGGCGTATCGCAGCAGCAGATAAGCTCCCCACAGCTGCGGATACTTGACTTAGGCCCATGCATAATATGGATCTGTACGTGACTATCCCTTATCTTGTATTTCCGGCTGGATTCGAGCAAGCCGATCGGTAAAGCCACTGCTTCTTATCAGTATAGTATCCGTTGTGGTATCATCCAGTGACTGTCGCTCAGACCTAGAGAACTCAGACTTGGTCAATGCGTTGTCGGTAACTTGAGCGTGATCCCGCGTCTGGTGCTATAACGATGTGAAGTAAGAGGATTCATGTAGACACTCAAAGACAGAGATTGTCATATGGATCAATGCCACTCGCCTTTGTTCGTTTGCATCCTATCTACCAGTTTCGTTGACGGCCATGCCCACACTGCTCGACGAAGGCGTCAGGGTCGCGATCGACAGGGGTGGGACGTTCTGCGACTTGTAAGGTGTCTATGCTTTGGCGTACTCCAGTGGTGTATCAGGTACTAATAACAAATTCATCTAGCTGGGCTCACATCCCTGGTCAAGATGATGACCTCGTTTTTAAGCTGTTGTCCGTCTGTCCAGATGAGTACCCAGACGCACCAACGGAGGGGATTCGCCTCATTCTAGAGAAAGCAACCGGCAAAAGCATACCCAAAGGCTCGCTTCTGGATCTTACTCCCGTAGAAAGCATCCGGATGGGAACTACAGTTGCCACCAACGCCTTATTGGAACGAAAGGGCGAAAAAACGGCCTTGCTCATAACCAAGGGCTTTCGAGACCTTTTAATTATTGGCAACCAGGCTCGACCGAAGATTTTCGATCTAGCCGTCAGGAAACTCGCCAGCCTATACGAAAGAACAGTCGAGGTCGACGAGCGGGTTACTGCGGAGGGATTTTCCGAAGACCCTGAGCCTCTACCAATAGATGTGGAAAGTGATCCGGCTTTGGTCACAGGCCTTTCGGGGGAACCACTTCGCATTTTAAGGCGGCCAGATCTATCTGCAGTCAAATCGAGTCTTGAAGAAATATGGGCCGAGGGATACCACAGTATTGCGGTGGCTTTGATGCACTCGTATAACTTCCCGAGCCACGAGCTTCAAATCGGAGATTTGGCCCGGGAGATGGGCTTTAAAGTATCGCTCTCCTCTCAACTACAGAGCATGATCAAACTGGTCCCACGTGCGCAGTCCGCCGTGGCTGATGCATACCTATCGCCCACAATCACAAGTTACCTTGATCAGTTCCGCCGCGGCTTTCAAGGCCAGCTGGAGGATGAGCAATCCAACAAGCTATTTTTATCTCAGTCGCACGGAGGCCTTGTCAAACATACCGAGTTCAGTGGGCTGCGCGCCATCCTGTCTGGGCCTGCTGGCGGGGTTGTGGGGTATTCAAGAACTTGTTATGATCCAAAAGAGGGCACTGCAGTCCTCGGCTTCGATATGGGGGGCACCAGCACTGATGTCTCGCGGTATGGTGGTACGTTGGAGCATGTATTTGAAAGCACCACCGCCGAGGTATTTATTCAAAGTCCACAGCTTGACGTGAACACGGTAGCCGCTGGTGGCGGCTCCATCCTTCATTGGAGCAACGGTCTCTTCCAAGTTGGCCCCGAGTCGGCAGGAGCCAATCCAGGCCCTGTCTGCTATGGCAACGGCGGACCTCTCACCGTCACGGATGCCAACTGCCTCCTAGGTCGTGTCCTTCCAGACTATTTCCCCCGCAAACTTCATCTTGATCGAGTTTCCGAGGAGTTCGGGAAGCTTACGGACCTCGTAAACAAAGAGAAGTACGGTGCAGACCGCCTCACTCCGGAACAGGTCGCCATGGGCTTCATCGACGTGGCCAACGCAACAATGGCGCGACCCATCCGTAGCCTGAGCGAAGGTAAGGGTTTTGAGACAGCTTCACATAATCTTGCTTGTTTTGGTGGTGCTGGAGGGCAACACGCTGTTGCAATCGCACGAGATCTTGGCATCCGGCGCATGCTAATCCACCGACTTTCGAGCATTCTATCTGCTTTTGGTATGGCCTTGGCCGATATAGTAGTTGAGAAGCAGGATCCGGAAGCATTGGTTTATGGACCTGAGGCAAACCAACGAATCTCGACGCGTTTCCATGCTCTGAAAGAAAAGGCCACGTCCGAACTGGAGGCCCAGGGTATCCCCCAGCATCGCATTCACCATGAACCTTTTCTCAATATGAGATATAAAGGCAGTGACACTGCTTTGATGATTGGGAGGCCTGAAGACGGCAACTTCGAAATGGCCTTCATTGATCGGCATCAACGCGAGTTCGGATTTGTTCAACACAGGGAAATCCTAGTCGATGACGTACGTGTAAGAAGTATTGGAAAAGCGATGGACATTCCAATACGAAACCCATACGAGAAACAGGATCACTGGGGGTCGTTCCCGTATCTGGATCCATCCATGGCTTTGTCCTCGCGTAAAGTCTACTTTGGAACTACTGGATGGATAGATGCAGCCGTTTTTCACATCGAGAACCTACCCAAATATTCAAAAATCAGGGGACCAGCGGTAGCCATTGACGCCACCCAGACAATTCTCATTGAAGATGATAGTGAGGCTCTCGTTCTCGAAGAGCATCTCATCATTGACCTGGTGTCGACCAAGAAACGAGATGTGGGCACCCATCATATCGATCCCATCCAGCTATCCGTGTTTGGACATCGTTTCATGTCAGTGGCAGAGCAGGTATGTTGAACAATGTGAACGCCATTCACTTATAAGAACTCCGGCTAAAGGATCACAGATGGGCAGAACGCTACAAAAAACTTCGATATCCACAAACATCAAAGAGCGACTGGACTTTTCATGCGCCGTCTTCTCTGCTTCTGGAGGGCTTGTCGCAAACGCCCCACATATTCCAGGCCACCTCGGGTCTATGAGCACAGCAATTCGATATCAGGCAAACAAGTATGCACCCAGTGGACTAAAGCCCGGCGATGTGATTCTTTCCAATCATCCTTGCTCTGGTGGCACCCACTTGCCAGATCTGACGGTCACGACACCGGTCTTCGATGACGACGAAAACCCCACAGAGATTCTTTTCTTCGTAGCTAATAGAGGTAAAGGCCTTCTTTCACCGTACCATGATCAAATTTACTAAACTTGAGGTCTTCAGGCCATCACGCAGATATTGGTGGCATCCTGGCAGGTTCGATGCCACCCAATTCTACAGAGCTTTGGCAAGAAGGAGCCGCGATTGAGTCCTTCAAGCTGGTTAAGGAGGGCATATTTGACGAAGAAGGGCTGATTGAAGAGCTCTACGTCAAGCCTGGACAGTATCCAGGCTGTAGTGGTACTAGGACATTGAAAGATAACATTGCCGATCTGAAAGCGGCAGTCGCTGCGAACAAGCGCGGTATAACCCTGATTCAGGCCATGGTGCGCGAGTATACCTGGCCAGTTGTTCGTTTCTATATGGAAGCAATTCAGAAGAATGCTGAAGATAGCGTGCGTCAACTGCTCAAGGATTTCAGTAAGCGCTTCTGCGGTCGACCGCTGCAAGCCGTCGACTACATGGATGACGGCACCCCACTAGCATTGGCAATCACCATCAACGGGGACGATGGTTCAGCCAAGTTTGACTTCACGGGTACTGGTCCAGAGGCTTTCAATAACCTGGTATTTCTTCCCAAAGTACCCCCGCGAATGTGGCACACTACTAACAAGAAAGCAGAACACGCCGTCAGCTGTCATGTACTCCGGTATTATTTATTGCCTTAGGTGCATGATTTCGACCGAGATTCCGTTGAATCAAGGTTGCTTAGCACCAGTGGAGGTATACGTTCCTCCAAACACCTTGCTGTCACCAAGTCTCCAGGCGGCCACCGTGGGATCCAATGTCGAGACATCACAGCGCATTGTTGACCTCATCTTCAAGGCATTTAGGGCATGTGGTGCTAGTCAAGGAACTTGCAACAACCATACCTTTGGCTATGGAGGCACAGATGCACAAGGGCACACAACAAAAGGTTTTGGCTTCTACGAAACCATCGCTGGTGGAGCTGGAGCCGGTCCAACCTGGGATGGCCAGTCTGGTGTTCACACCAACATCACCAATACGCGCATCACCGACCCAGAGACCATTGAGAAGCGCTACCCGGTCATTCTGCGTGAGTTTTCCATCAGAAAAGGAAGTGGTGGTGCTGGCTTCCGACGAGGTGGGGATGGCTGTGTTAGACACATCGAGCTTCGTCGCCCGATGCAGGTGAGCATTTTATCAGAGCGCAGAGTAATACCTCCTTACGGAATGGCTGGGGGAAGCGAAGGTAAGAGGGGGCTCAACCTCTGGATACGAAAGGATCCCGTGACAAGTGCCACACGTACCATCAGCCTCGGAGGAAGAGCAACAACACGCATGGAGGCTGGCGATGCCGTCATCATCAGAAGTCCCGGCGGCGGGGGATACGGGCCTGATCCTGACGCTATCCAAGCGTTTGTCCCACCAGAGGAGCTGGACATAATGCGTGCAAGCAAGAACCAAATCATCAGAAACGGAATCGCACCCGCTCGCGCCAGCGGAAGCGTGAATGAAAGAGAAGCGATTGGGGCATCAACTTAAAAGGGCACGGGGAGCGGAGATGACCCAATCAATGGAAACAATCCGATGGGCTTCATTATAAAATGCCGAAACTAGAATAGAACGTCCTGGATCAGTATAGATTGAAACCGTGGATAACACCACTTACACTAGGGTCATTGTTCACACCGTCCATCCTGTACTGCTCGTAAACGGCCCACAGATTCTTGTCCATCATGAGTACATGGTAGTTAAGCCGAGTCCGAGTCAATCTTTAGTGGCCTTTAGGCAGTCCCCTATGACGAAGCATATTTTTTTTAGCGTGCAATTCGCCGCTGATCCATCATCATAAATAATTATCCTCGGTTTTGGCGTTTATCAACACAACAATGAAGAGCCCTGGCTCTTACCTTCGATGAAAAAAGTGCCAATCACAACCAAATCTCCAGTCTCCGGTCATATTTCTCACATTATAGGCCTCATCAGTGTTCTCCTACTTTCTTCATCTCGCCATACCGTGGATACTGACATCATCAAACCACTGTCAGGGTTTCGCATCAGGTGACAATAAGGATGTATGGGCACTACGCAAGCAGTGGCTAGCACTAGAGGACAATAGAACCACGAGTAGTCGCATCAAGGGCATGTGGCAGGCACTATACGAAGAACTACAGAAACTTCATGTCTCAGGTACCCTAAAGCACATCATACCTAAGTAAGAACTGAGGCAGCCTCTGGGCAGTCTCCACAAATAAGGCAGCCCAAAAATATATGCTAATAACTGGAAGATTGACATGTGTCTGAACGAGACACAGGCAAGCGAGTTGGTAGATGACCATGCCATCCATGTCTACAACAGCGATTGGATCTCAGCTCCTGGTTGTGAGTTGTAAAATACCCTAATTTGTACTAATCGGACGGCTACTGATTAATGCTGAAGTAAATACAAAGAACGTATCCCGAGTCGCTCAAGCTATAGGCTTGGTCATTGAACGACACTGAATGACAATGATCTTAATATTCGAGTACGGGTCGCAAGTATTGAGCCTGTTGGTCAAGTGCATCAATGGGCTTGAACTTGACCGCTTAACCTTCTTACCTCGGTGGCAACGGTCCTCCAAAGTCCAGCATGGTGTCTGTTGGTAACGTCTGATTACGAATGAGCTTGCTGCTACCTTCAAAGCTTCGAGTGACGAGTATTTCCCTTTCAGATACATATTATCAGGTGTCCAAATAGGTGGGTCTGGACGAATTGGTCACTGTACACCGAACTATGGTGTATATATAGATCCGTGAGATCTCATCAGATAGAAGACCTCTGATGTAACCAACTTAAAACCTATCTTCTCATATCAGGCGCTGACACTGGAATCGAAATCGAAATCGAAAACAGAAATGAACATCCGTGCCGGGTCGTAGCCGTGAATCCCAATGGAGGGAAACCTCACTTTTGGTGTGATGGAGAAATCGAGCTTATATGTCGACTGTCAGGTTTGTACGGGGACAAAATCCTCGTAGACTGGCGATACCTGTTGGGGTCCACTCTAATAACTCCAAACAGTAACCGTACTCGCTGCCTCGGGATTCGCGTTTCCACTAAATCCGGGTAGTGTCGGGTTTTGCAGCGGTTCGGGCTGTCAGCTGTGTCTTCCTGTAATTGGTACCGCAGCTAACTACATTGTATCATGGAGCGGGATACAATGCAGCATTTCTTGAGATCTATTACCCTGATGCTCTCAAATATTGGGCTTACGGGCTTACGGGTTCCACAAAATGGTCATGATTGCCCTCTCCCAATCCCACCCAGGCGGCCCTCCGATGCAACGGGTTTAGTTGAGGTGTAGATGACCGTTGTACCAAAGTGATGTATTAGGTTGGTAATGATGTTATGGTTCAGACAATTGTTAGGTCCAATATCCTCCCACCAGGTTCATCCCTGGGCATAACGCATCCCAACGTGCAACATTACATATATAGGCTTCTATGACGAGTAAAAAGATCATAAAAGATCGTTAAGCTCCCGGTGCTAGGTGTTCGTCCATGTAGCTTCCTTAGCGCAACTTGCCTGATACGCCAACTGTTAGTCCAAGCCGTTCACCATGATTGCCAACTACGAAGCGGTCACCAAGGCCAGATGGTTGTCATTGGACCCATCGCAGCGATTCCCAATCTACAATCCTGCCACCGGTGCCATTATCACACACCTCTGCGCCAGTTCAGCTCAAGAAGTTGATGGTGCCGTTCAGGCCGCCGAAGTAGCTTATCAAACCATCTGGCGCTGGCTTCCGTCCTCCACACGTAGCGCATACCTCTTTAAATGTGCCGATGCCCTTGAGCCCCACAAAAAAGAGTTGGCGGAACTATTGTGTACCGAGAACGGTAAACCGAAAGCTGATGCGCTACAGTTTGACATCAACTTCTTGGTCAGCATTTTCCGCTATTTTGCATCGGTTTGCGACAAAGTCCTTGGAGAATTCTTGCAGCGTGGACCAATCAACACCACAGTGGTATACGAGCTCTTTGGCGTATGCGCAGGCATATTGCCGTTCATCTGGCCTCCAATCCATTTTGGTGGGAAGGTCGCACCGGCGCTTGCAGCGGGGAATGTGATGATCACCAAGCCTGGTGAGCAAACGCCGCTCACTACTTTACGGATCTGTGAGATCATTTCGGAATTTTTGTCTAGGGATGTCGGGCAGATCGTGTCTGGCCTGGGGCCGGAAGTCCCCCAAGCCTTGATCAACCATGAGTTGGTCAAGATAGTGTCATTTACCGGATCCGATGTGGCGGGTTTAAAGGTCGCTGAAGCAGCCGCGAAAACAATCACACCTGTTAGGCTTGAGCTTGGTGGGAAAAACGCGTTTGTTGTTTGATGATGTTGAGAGCATTGATTCTGCGGTCAGCACTGCACTCGAGGGGGCTTTTCCAACAAAGGGGAGGCCTGTACAGCTGCTTCGAGAATAATAGTGCTGAAGGCGGTGTACGAAGAGTTTTGCAAAAAAAACTGGCAAACGGCATGAGGGAACTCAAGGCTTGAGATGGACTGGATCCGAAGACTCATGTTGGACCACAGGTCAGTAAGGCTCAGCAAGAGAAAGTCCTTGGGTATCTTGAGAAGGCGAAGCAGTCAAAGGCAACAATTGCTGCTCAGGGGCAGGTCAAAGCTGATCCGGCATGCAAAAACGGGTTTTTTGTGCCACCTACCTTGATCAAAGATGTTACACGAGACATGTCCCTCGCACAGGAGGAGATGTTTGGCGCCCTGGTCACAGTGATGCCGTTTGAAACCGAGGAGGAAGCCATCGCCATCGTGAATGAGTCAAAGTATGGATTGACCAGTATTATCTGCAGCAGCAACCAAGAGAGGTGCTGGCGGTACTTAGAAAAGGTCGATGTCGGCATGGTGTGGGTCAACAACTATTTCCGTAATGTTCTCGGCACGCCCTTTGGCGGGGCCAAACAATCGGGTTATAGTAGAGAGCATTGCATGGAAACGTTGCGAGAGTGGTCGAGGGCGAAAACAGTGAACCAACCAAGTGGATTTGGTGACATACCAAGCTGGAGGGCTATAAAGGATATTTTTGGGCAGCGCCAGAATGAGGTTGTTGTTCAAAAACAGATACATAGATACACCCTGTCCGCCTCTTCATCCCCGTATCGTTATGTCACTATTTGATCCTCACCAACTACGCTAGCGAATTATACAAGGCAGGCCGTAATCGCAGCATATAGTGATCGGGCTTCGCATACGGGAAGGACAAATTATAATGATTTCTATGGTAGGCATCATCTGTAATCGAATTGGGAACACACTATTTTATATTTCCTATATGAGATTCTTTTGGAGATCATCGACGACTTTCAAGCAATCTGTTGCGTAATAACTAGTAGTTCTGCGTGATCCACCATACTTATAGTCATGCCGCCGGTTAGTCTTGCTGTATCGAGCGAGTACCTAGGTGACTAAATCTCTAACACATAGTGACGATGAAAGCTTTTGCGGGCAGTATTTCTGAACAAAAGAATATCAATTAAGGCTAAGAAGTCCGTAACTATCCGAAGGGAGAGCACGAGGGTGCACAAACACCACCAGAAAAGCCAGAAGACAAAGGAAAGTTTTGAACGAGTGTTTTGAATACACCATACCCATCTCACTCAGGAAATCTCATGAAGGACACCATCATATTATGGTTGACCTAATCGAATCATGGCTGTCTCTTCGGCTTCCCCTCGTCAACAGTTACGGGCACTACTTCCGTCACTACTAAACCCCTGGATCGTCAGCCTTCTTACGTCCCCTCTTGGCCGGTGTCTTGCCAGGGGTTTTGGCAGCAGCTTTCGCTGATGTCTTGGCAGGAGTCTTGGCCGGCTTCTTCTCATCTGTGCTTGCGTCTTCCTCGGCTTTCGTACGACCTCTCTTTGCCGGAGTCTTAGCTCGGGTTCTTGCAGACTTCATAATGACCGAACCAGCAGAGCTACCATCTTCGACAGTGGTATCAGTATTGCTCTCATCGCTGTCGTCTTCCTTGTATGCCACTCTCTTCGAGGTGGTCGTTCTCGAGCTCTTGCGTGTGGTTGTCGGTGGGATAGTAGTAACTTCTTCGACTGAAGGCGTCGCCGCGCCGGTGGCCGAGTGAATGTCAAGATCTGTTACAGGAAGAGCAGTCTTATTAAACTTGGCTTTGAGGGTTGCTTTTGGCTTTGGCTTTGTCGCGTTTTCTTGCTCCACGTCATCGTGAAGAGCTGGCGTAGTATTGCGGCTGCGAGTCTCAGGGCCATCAGCGAGAATTGAACCTTTGCTAATAAGATGACCTCGCCTGATTCTCTTCAGTTGGCGGTCCGCTTCCGTAAAGCCGGTCGCCGATTCAAGTGTGGGCGTTCGAGATCGTTTCCTAAGGAAGCTCTCATCCAGCGGCGACTTGAAGCTTGCGGGCAGCGCTTTCATTTCGGCCTGCAATACCCTAATGTCTTCGACGAGCCCATCCGCCGTGCCAGGGCTTTCGTCTTCTTCCTCTTCAGGCTTGTTGTATTCATTTCTAATGAGATTACCTGAGTCTTTTGTGCCAATGAATCGTAGCTTCCGCTGCTCCGTCGCAGTGTCATAGCCCGCCACTGGCACATCACCCACCCCGCCCATGGCCAAGTCGGCTTTCTCCTCGTCGAAAGGGGAATGATGAGCCGGGCCAAGGACTACCCGGGCTGCAGCACTGGCCATGTTTCCAGAGGCGAGCCTCGCCACAGCGCTTTTGGAGAATGCTGCACCGCTAGTTGCGGTCGAGGAAGAGGCCGCCGGAACAGGAATCCAAGTAGTTTTTCGAGTGTCACGGTTCCGGTAAGCCCCTGGGCCTGGATAAGGCGGCCATGGCAGCTGGTGGCGCGCCATTGCGGCGCCGGTGACCTGGCTGGCAAGAATATCGTCCCGTTGCTGCCCGCGACTCTGGCTTGGGTCATCAAAGACATCGTCTACACGATCATCGTGGACCGGGAACAGTGTACCTCTGTAGGCCGGGTATTGCGCGAAGAATTGGCGGCGTACCTCTTTGAAGTCAAATCCCGAGGGAAATTCAATCCAACCGCTTCGATTGGGCACTGGTGCGGTTTTAGGGTCATAAACGCCCGGTGCACGCCGGATGCCACACGATAGTTTTGGATCCGAGTGGATCTATATGGGAATCTTCATTAGAGGACATGTCGTTGACTGATGGCGCTTAAGGGGTACTCACCTCGATCTCATTCTCGCGGTTCCTGTTACGGCGAACAGGAGCAAGCGTGAAGCAACGCGAGCATCGCATGGTCTCCGTGGGCACGAAGGCACTTCTTCTAAATGGCATGTACGGCAATCTACTATCCCAGTCCGGAGATGCAGGTCTTTGCGCGCTGGAGAATTGCCACTCATACTGGGCCTGCAATATCCCGGGAGTTTTGGCCTTCGTAGTAGCTGACATGGCACTCCCCGACGGTTGTGTCCCTCCTGTCATTGATATGCCAGAAGTCCTATTGGAGAACTGAACGGGCTGGCCGTTGGGATAAAAGACCTTCCCACTCTGAGGTCCAATGCTGTGGCTTTCACCCATGTGGTTCCAATACTGGTCACTGGTCATATTGCTAACGATAACTCCACAGTCAACGAACCCAGGGCACTTCAAGTCGTCAACGTGCACCTTGGAAGCTGTCCCAATGCCAGGTATCTGAGCATGAACGCCCATATGACCAGCAAAGTGTTGAACCTTGACCTCGTCCGTCCAAGCACGATCATGGGCAGGGAACTGCTGCTCACACCAGGGACATGATGTGTGATTACCGTGCGCGTCTCGTAGGTGATCTTTCACCTCTTTTGGTGAGTTGAGATCCAAAGAGCATGTGGGGCACTGGACGGCCTGGGGTCTTGGTCGTTCGTTGCAATAGTCTGCGTGGCTACGCTTGGCGATATCGTCCATACCTTTAAGGGTGACACCACAGAAGCCGCAGAAGTCCCCTGTCTTCCCGCCCAGCGATTTGCATCCGGCTTTGTGTGTGATTTGGTATGCTGTGTCGTAGCTAGACCACGGAATACCGCAATAAATGCAACATACCTCGGGAGGTGTACCTATAGTCGCTACTTTCGCAACGCAACTGGGATTGGGGCATGAGCCAAATGACTCCACGCCACAGTAGATACAATACTGCGGGACATTTAACGCGCTTGAAGTGGCAAGTGGGTTGTAGCTATCCATGTTGATACATTTTTCGGTGTGGTTTTCACGGTCTAACTGATGATGGCAGGACGAATGGTCGCGACCGCACTGAGTGCAGTACCTGTAGTTTGCAAGTTGCTTCTGCTTCCCATCGTTGCTTAGGACGACCCCGGGAACGCCATTGTCGATGAATCCTGGGTTGTTGCTACCAACGCCGGCCTCTTTGAGCATGTCTTTCCAATGGTTCTGGTAAAAGTGTTTCATAGCCTGCTCGTGGTTTTGGAAATATAGTTGATTGCCTGATTCGTTTCCTTGTTTCCCTGTAGCGTAGCAGTACGGACATTTAAGCAAGGCATGGTCCTCTTTCAGATGGGTGTCGAGCGCTTCCTCATCATCGTATGGGAATGTCCTCCCGCATCCAGCGAACGGACACTCCCTGTTGCGACTTAATATGAGGCCACGGAGCGTATGCACCTCTTGCTCTAGCTGGACCATTTCCGTTGCCGTTCGCGTACCCGACGAGACAGCCGGCAGGCGGGGTCCGACTCGAAAGAGAGTCTCCACTGGAGGTGCATTGACTAATATCAATGGTTTGTGGGGGTTCGAGAATATGGAAGGAGGTTTCCAAAACACTTGTTCACGCATCCCTGTAGGGTATGGCGTGGCGTTTGGATATCTGATCTTTTTGGGAGCAGGTTTGGAGGAACTCGTGGCTGGTGCGAGCCCGCTCACCGACGCCGACGCCGCCGCTGCCGCTTCAGCTGTCTTGAGATTGACATCATACTGCGGCACATCATAGCATGGGCCCCAATACGAGCCGGCATCAAGTTCTAGCTATGTCAATATCCAGTTGTACATGCGATGCGGATAGGACTTACCCCAGCGAGTATCAGCCTCCAGCTGATACTTGTCCTTTTCGGGGGCAAGACTGACGCGAACCCTGTCAAAGGCAATTCGCCTCTTGATTTCGGACCAGTGATGCTCAGTGGTGTCAAACCTGACCACATGCTCCGGTTCCTCGTGTTGTTCCCCAGTGGACAGGAACAGCTGGTCGTTCCGATTATGCCCGTCATATCTCTGTGGGAAAAGATATGTTGAGACGGTCGACTTGAACGCGGCTAGATCTAGCTCGAGTAGGTTGTCGAGAGTATATTGTGCCGGAGCCGCTGTGTCGAAGTTGTTGATCAAGATATATTCGTGAAACACCGGCCGACCCCAGATAGCGAAGCCACCATCGTATACGGCCCCGCCACTTTCCGTCTTGAGTTTGTCAATGCGCGCGACCCAAAGATCTGCCGTAGACACAGGTACTCCATTCTGGTAATAACACAGAACTGGCTCAACGGATACATCTAGAAAACTATGCGATGGCAGATATAGCTCCACATACTTAACGGAATCTTTCGTGCCCCTCCCTCCCAAGCAATAGTCAACGATCATCTCGGCTATGGCGTTTTGGTCAAGAAGTTGGACCTTATCGACTGATCCTACTACGCCCGGTTCTGTTGTCGGAAGGTCTCTACGCGCCGTCGTAAGAATCGGTAAGAAATCGTCCATCTGTAACTCCACTTCGGCAATGATTTCGATCTCGTCCAGGCGACCCTGGGACTGTGCTATCAGATTGAGAAGTGGTTGTGGTGGATCCTGGCCGAGGTAGATACGCCCACAGTCCTGCACAGGCTCCAGGCCTCGCTCGAAACGGAGATCCACGTAATAGTGGCGTTGGGTGCCCGGCACAAGAGCAAAAAGCGCCCTACTGAACTCGGCGGCGTATTGACTCGGACGGTTGTGCACCGAAGGTTCATGGGTGGTTCTCATGTACACTCTTGTGACCTGCTGCAGTTCTGTCCTTCGCATCCTGATCGTATTTGCAGTCGGCGGTATCGGCCTGAAGTTCGGCGCACGTTTATCGCGTGTAAACCGGACGAAACAAGTACGACGCCGACTTTCCCGTTGTAAATCATGAGACTTATTCATATTGTTTGTGATGAAAGTGAGAATATCATCGTTCGGGAGGCTGTCATACTTTGCCGGGTTGAGATAGAACCGGCCTTCCATCGTTTGCAGGTAGTCCTTGGACTGCGGGCCTCCTTCCCACAGATCGACGGCGATGTAGACGGATGCATCTGGGTTTATCTTCTGTTCCGCGCCCAAGCCGAGCAATCCGACAACACCCTGGACAAAGTCGGCCCACTTCGGACCAATGCCAGTACTTCCCTGGCGGCCGTACAACCAGAGAAACCGCAAGCCCGCTGCTGTCATAAGTCTGGGATTGGAATGATACGGTAGCTCATCATAAGCGAGTGCACCGCCACGAAGTGACAGAGCCAGTTGGTCATTAGCTTGTTGCTCCCATTGCTCTGACGATTCCTCTTGCGCATCCGTGAGTATCAATTTCAACTCATCTTCGTCCAGGCTACCACCGCGAAGGTTGATTGAAGCGTCCCTAGGCTTCCCAGATCCTATGATCCAGATTTAGAGAGGGATATCCCTTTTAAGTGACACTATTTCGTACATACCTAAGTTATCTTCGCCGTATTCATCCAGGAAAGCCAACGGATCTAATGCGAACGGTCGATCCACATCATCGAATGCCGCAAGGTCCGATTCACTGACTCCCTGGTATGGCGCCATCTTCATAGGTGCTACTGGAAGTCCGAAATAGAGCATGGCCATCTTACAAGCTAGTGTCGGGAGCTTGTCCTTGAAAGTAGTCGCCAGAAGGTCTTGATACTGTTCCGTGTTGCGCCTCTGGTCGTTGACCGTCGGTGCTTTCTTTGTTGGGACAAAAAGCTCAATCTCGTAGGGAATAAAGTGGTCTTCCAAGATTTCATTGACGGTCTGGTGTGCATTTCGGAGCTGCCTGTCAAAATATTGTTCCATCACGACGAAATCCGGATGAGTCGAGGTAATGCTACAGTTGCAGCGAACGTTGAATGGTACTTTCCTGTAAGACTTGTCCAGTGGCGGCGGCCTAGATCTAGCCCTCGAGTGCGTAGTGACAGATTGCGCTGCTGGAGTCGCGGCGGCGCCCTGCATAATGGAATCGAGCATAGTTGCGTTATGTTCCTGATTCGAGAACTCCTCCAGCTGCAGAGCTGAGATAATGGAGTCTCCCTGGCAGAATCTGCTGAATGATCTCTTTCTGGAAGCGACAGCAGGCGCTATCATGACTTGACGCCCAGTCGTAGTCAACATCCGAGAGTTGGAAGTTCTATCATAGCGGGCCGATCTGCGCGAAGGATCAGGACATCAAACGGAAAAGGAAGTAGAAAAAAAGATGTGACAAAGAAGGGAAACAAAGGGGGAAATCATCGCGAGATGATCTCGGAACTCTTTGTTTGACCAGGACATCTCCGAGCGACCAATAGGTCTAAACAGAACATTCTTGAGCGCAAGCATGCGGGCCAGATGGGAGACATTCCTCCCTTCCATCCCTTGCTCCTGACGTGTATCATGTGAACCAGGAGAATCTGAATTGACCTTGCCGTGATGTATTGCTTCCTAAGCAAAGGATAATGCAAGGCATCTGCAGATAGCTTAGACAAGACAGTGACAAAGTTAAGTAATATTCTCTTGCAGAGGCAGCCTGGGAACACACGGATGCATTGTTGAAGGGATCTCCGTAGTCTAGCATCACACCTCATTCGGCGAGCGCGAGACAACACGGTCAATCCACACCGCACACCTGCAAATTGCGCATTCCTAACGCTTGCTGCAGCAAACGTACGGATTTGAATAGGGATAGCTAAGGTACATGTAGTAATGAGTGTCTACGTGCCTTAGGCAGTCTAGTGTATGCCGGGGCAGAAGGAAGCGGAACAGGCCGAGCGCGCCAGTAGTGGGGCGTCAGCACAGTTGTTCTGTTGGCGCATGGAAATGGTACAATGTAGCCTAAGACGATATTAACATAGTGACTCGAGGGGCGCGAGACGAGGGCGAATAACTGCGCTGCACAGCCTTTGACCCATCCAGAAGGAAATTCTTTAAAAGTATTGGTGCGGACCGCGGGCAACTATGTATTTGTGCATGATTCCGCCCCGAAATCGCTGGCCACATGGCTGATGGCTCCGGCCAGTGGTTGTTGCAGTGTTTCTACTTCCCCGCATGGTTATATGGGTTACCTTTGGAGTCAAAGCGGCACCGGGCGGCAAGTAGTCGAAGCTCAAGAATAGGCATTGCGAAGAATGAAGTGTCCAGCTTTAAAAGCATATTGATCTTTGACCTTTCCAGTTCACTTAGTAAGCCTTCCATCTTCGACCGTCCGTGTGCTTTGCTGCTGATTCGTATTCAAGCCCTCGCCGCGTGCAGAAATAGCCCCAGCTGAGCCCGCCAGCATGAGTTCGGATACTACGACACTTCTCGACGTTCTCCGGAGCCGGTCAGCCGTGGATTGCGACACTTTCGATGATGCAGGTTAGCTATAGCAATACGCACCTGGAGGATGGAACGCATGGTCTGACTATGTGCAGTTCCGAAAGCTTTGGGGCCTTTTATCGATTGCACTTCCAACCAGGCCAGTGTGGTCCTTGCTGGCTCCCGTTCATGGGGCTGATGAGCCAACACCAGTATAGAAGCTAACAGGAAAAAAAGGCCATAGCGTACCACGAGCTCATACGGTTGGACAGCAATGGCAAACAGGTCCACGCCGAACTCATCAAGGCTTCCATTAACTTCGCAAAGTCCAAGAGAAACAAGTATGATGGGGCTGACGAAGCCGAAGTAGCCGTCGAATGTATGATGGTCAAGTTGGCACTCCGGATTGTTCCACATTTGACCGGCTACTCTCATATCCAGACGAATCCCAAATACTCGTACGACACCCAGAAGACCATCGACAACGCCAGGCGTACGTGTTATACTTTATGCGAACACACGGGGCGCGGTTAACCTAGCTCTACACAGGAATTATCCAGATATTTGCGGACCTGGAGCCGAGTTATGACTGCAAGAGAGTATGCATCAAGATCCCCTCGACATGGGAAGGGCTTCAGGCGTGTCGTGCACTGGAGTCGGAAGGGATCGCCACATTAGCGACCACAATGTTCTGCATGCAGCAGGCAGCGCTGGCGTCACAGGCCGGCTGCACATACATCGCTCCGTATATCAACGAATTGCGCGTGCATTTCGACCCGGGGTAAGCGATATCGACGAGACTGAGGCATACCTGCCGACTAACGCCGCCTGCAGCTATGTTGATGAGTTCAAGGCCTTTGATTTTTGTGGGCGTGCCCAAGCATACTACGAGAAGATAGGTAGCAAAACCCAAGTGCTTCCAGCAAGCCTTACCAGCATCCAGGAGGTCATGATGCTAGCTGGTGCTCACCACATCACCGTATCGCCGCCGCTGCTGACAAAATTGGCCGAGACGCCTGCCAATCCATGGGAGGGAAAGACAGGAGCTGTCTTTGCTAAGAGCAGCCAGCAACCATCCACCGACTATGGCCACATTCTGGAAGACCAAAGCGCTTGGCGGCTGTCGTTCTCTCGCAGCGAAGGGGGCAGAAGTGAGGGCAAGAACATTCAAGCAATCAACATCTTCTGTGAGAAGCAGGAGGGACTCGAGGATCTAGTTCGAGCAGTTTGAAGGGCCGCGCCGCTTTGCGTCGGGTCGTCCGACGAAGCTTGGAATCGTAATCATGTACCAATCCTAATCTTGATAATTAGTGGCTCAACTTTATCAGAATCTCACTTACGTACGCGAAATGGACGATGCTGGATCTGGAGTGATATACTGGGATGGGCTACCGCCATGCATCTTGATTAGATAGCCGATAACAGCCGTGCGTCTCATTGGATGCGACCCCAGCTGATGATGTTACACGACTAGGGGTCCAGAACGCCGCCCATTCGTTATTGGCCTGGTCGTTATCTCAGCTGATTTTGCATTCATATGTACTGTGCAGCGTAAGCTTATGGGCACGGAAGGTGCGGCCGGGGTACATGAGGCGCGATGGACTGTCGAGAAACTGCACGAAACAGCTGCAGTTCATAAACACGTGCAGATCCGACTGTCTGGTCCCTTCACGTGTAACCCTTCTTCTGGCCTCGCTTCATTCCCCAGGCTTGTCAAGGCGCATCAGTGCAGTACGACAGGCCTTCCGAGCATATTACCGTAGACCGAGAACATGAAGAAGCCGTCTGCAACCGAGGTGAGGAGACGATGTACGTCGCTGCACTCCTGGGAGCTTCCCAAGCAGACGGGCGCCCTCGCACCTGAGCATGTGTGGACAAATCGTGATATGGGTATGTCTTATCGCGCAACCGGTATTAGGTCTGGTCCAGCTGACTTGAAATAAGACCCGACGCCTGCCGAGGACCAAACATGGACAATTTGGAGCATCATGGCTTACTGGGCTACCGACACCATCAATCTGGGAACGTGGCAAACGGCGTCGTCCATAGTGGCCGTTGGTCTCAGCTGGCGTGAGGCAATCCCCATCATGATAGTGGGCAATTTCTGCGTGGCCATTCCCATGGTGCTCAATGGTGCGATTGGTGCCAAGCTCCATGTCCCGTTCTCTGTGATCACGACGAGCGGCTTCGGCTACTATCTGCGATATTTCTGCATAGTCAGCCGTTCGATCCTAGCCATGTTCTGGTTGGGAATACAGGTACGTCGCCAGAAGAGACCAGAGCCGACAGGTGACTAACAGCAGCAGAGTGCGAACGGTGCCTACTGCATCACCGTCATGCTCCGCGCCTGGGCACCGTCATACAATGACATCCCCAACAGGCTTCCCGCATCAGCTGGCATCACCACCGTGGGGATGATCTCGTATTTCTTGTTCTGGATCATTCAGCTGCCGCTCCTGCTGATCCACCCCACCAACCTCAAACCCCTCTTTGCCATCAAGCTGGTCGCAGCCCCCGTAGCAGCCATTGCCACCATGGGCTGGTGCGTCCACAAGGCCGGCGGAGGTGGTGAGATCTTTGCGCTGCAGCCAACTGTGGACAGATCCCAGTATGCGTGGTTGTGGCTATCGTGCATGTCCAGCGTGACGGGGTCTTGGTCGACACTTGCTTGCAATATCCCAGACTTTACCAGGTACGCCAAGTCGGCGAATGGACAATTTGTTCAACTACCCTTTCTCCCCATCATCTTCACTCTCTGTGGCGTGCTCGGAATAGTTACGACGTCCGCAAGCAAGGTCTTTAGTGGAGAGTATCTCTGGAATCCGCTCGACATCATCGCTTTATGGCTTGATTATGGTGCTGGCGGTCGCTGTGCTGCTTTCTTCGCCGCACTCGCTTGGTACGTTGCGCAGGTCGGCACCAACATAACAGCAAACTCAATCAGCGCCGCGAATGACCTGACAGTTTTGTTCCCACGATGGGTGAACATCAGAAGAGGATGCATGATAGCCGCAATTATTGCGGGCTGGGTCCTTGTGCCATGGAAAATCCTGGACTCGGCAGAGACATTCCTCGCATTCATGGGCGGCTATGCAATATTCCTCGGGCCAATGGCAGGGATCATGGCCGCGGACTACTGGCTTATAAAGAAGCAGCATATCGATATTCCAGCCCTGTATAACCCTCATGGTCGGTACCAGTATATCGGTGGCTGCAACTGGCGCGCCGCTGTGGCCTTCTTGGTTCCTGTCGCACCTCTTCTGCCTGGTTTAGGATATAGCATCAGTGGCGAACCTGCCGTGAAGATTAGTGCTGGCACCAAGAATCTTTACACCTTTAATTGGCTATTTGGGTTCGTCACGTCTATTATCCTTTACACCGGGTTCAGTCTTATTTTCCCGGCTAAAGAAACTCTGTTGAAGGACACAGTCTGGGATCTCGAGGGAATTGCGATTGAGTCGCATGTTCGCAGTAGTGATGAGGAGGGGGTTACAAGTGTGCAGATGGAGAAGTCTACGGAAAACAAGGTCCATGATAATCTACCACGGTTAGAGCCTTATGCGGCAGCCGAGAAATAGGGCCAAGAGCGGCCGGGTTCTGGAAGTAAATTGCGGTGATTCAAGCGTTAAAATCGGAAATATGGTATGTTGAGATATAGCTTTCTATCAGATATGCAAGTTTATAAAATAGAATTCAACTATAGAAAAATACTCGAATGCAATATTATTGTCACCCTTGGTGTTTCACAAACGGAGGCGAGATTGTGTTAATGTGCTGTCGGTATAATGCAGACGGTCTATACACTAGTATTGGCGACATTGTTCTCAATGGCGTGAGAACTATGAGCTAGTCCTATGGAGCACTGTCTAAAATTGATTCCTCATTGCTGCCGATCTGGTACACCAGAAGTTTCGATAGCGATCCTATGTGCAGTACTATTATGCTGAGCCGACAAGTGACTTTGGGGGCCAGTGTTTTCGCCTGTCACCAGACTCCGGGACCCTGCCAAGCCCGTTAGATCCAGATTAAACTATGGGCATCATGAACTCTCAAATAGAGTTTCAATTATGTCCCGGGGTGGAGTAAGCCGCTGAACTAACGCTTGCCGTTCGAGGCGGCATGCGACGAATCAGGCAAGGGTAATTATTGTTAATAAGACATCGTCATCGACCTCCGTCATGAATCATGGTACCTAGAACAGTACTTCCATTTGCCAGGCGCAAGACGTAGGAGAAGAGGTCACGAAGTGCTACAATTTGAGGCTATCATTACATAGCTCGTCTCCCTGGCCAAGGCTAATCAGGAGCACTAACTCATCAGCGATGATGACATTGTCTAGGTTTGAACGTTAGCGCCATACGTACCCTTAGACAAGTTCACCGCTCGCTCTACTGTAAATGTAATTATACATTTGTTTTTGCTCGGGCCAAAAGACTGCATATATAGAGGCTGTGCAAACAATTGTCCATAATTCAACCAATATTATACGAGCATCGCTCAATATGGCACCATCAGCAGATACTTCTTTTGCAGCACACACGTCTGACCACTTTACGTCCTACGAGACAGATCGTCAGTCCAAGTCGCAAGATGCCATCTACGCCACCAGGTTCGTGTTGACTTTGAACATTGCACAACTTTCGCTAACCGTTTTCACAGTAATGGCGTGCCAATGCCTCATCCCTACGAGACCCAGCGAGTTGGTGAAAATGGACCTCTCCTACTCCAGGACTTCCATTTAATCGACCTTCTGTCACATTTCGACCGCGAGCGTATCCCCGAGCGAGTGGTGCACGCCAAGGGTAGCGGTGCTCATGGCTTCTTCGAATGTACTAATCCGATTCCCGAGCTCACACAAGCCGACATCTTCTCTACTAAGGGCAAAAAATGTCCTGTTACGGCGCGCTTTTCGACCGTCGGCGGCGAGTCTGGTTCGCATGATTGCGCGCGAGATCCTCGCGGGTTTTCAGTCAAGTTTAGGACCGATGAGGGTAACTGGGATATGGTCGCAAATAACACTCCAGTGTTTTTCCTGCGTGACCCAGCCAAGTTCCCGCACTTCATTCACACCCAAAAGCGTGACCCTTCAACGCATCTTACCCACGCAGATGACTCCACCATGTTCTGGGATTACCTTTCTCAGAATCCAGAGTCTATACACCAAGTCATGATCCTCATGGGCGATCGTGGTATCCCTGATGGCTACAGATTCATGCACGGCTATTCTGGTCACACCCTCAAGTTGGTCAACAAGGATGGTGACTGGATATACACTCAGTTACATTTCAAATCGCAACAAGGTGTCAAGTTCATTACGCAGGAGGATTCCGCGAATTATTCACCAGACTATTCCCAGAAAGATCTGTACGAGGCCATTCAACGTGGAGACTTCCCCAAATGGGATGTGTCCATTCAGACCATGTCATCAGTGGAGGCAGAGGAGCTCTGGCAGAAGCAGCAGATCAATGTCTTTGATCTGACACATGTATGGCCTCAAGGACAATTCCCATTAAAGAAGATTGGCGAGTTTACACTGGACGAAAACGCCATCAACTACTTCGCAGAAGTTGAACAGGTGGCTTTCAATCCTTCTCATATGCCGCCAGGCATTGAGCCTTCGGCTGACCCTGTCTTGCAATCACGGTTATTCTCTTACCCCGATACGCATCGCCATCGCATTGGCGCCAATTACCAACAATTACCCGTCAATGCGCCTCGCACTGGCTTCAAGTTTGGTAACTTCCAGCGGGATGGCCAAATGGCATTCTACAACCAAGGCTCCCGACCGAATTACTTGAGCTCAATCGAGCCAATCAAGTTCAAGCCTCGCAGTGTCGATCTGGACCAAGTTCATGGAACTTTCACTGGTGAAGCAGTCAGTTTCTTGTCCGAAATCCGACCTGAGGACTTCAATGCTCCTCGGGCTCTGTGGCAGAAGGTCTTCGACGAACCAGCTCGTGAGCGGTTCATCAACAATGTTTCTGGCAAGATGGAATTGTGCAAGAACAAGGAGATTCTTAAACGGCAAATTGCTATCTTCCGTGAGGTAGATGACGATATTGCCAAGCGCTTGGAAAAGGCGACAGGGATCAAGGGGTATGACGGTGTCGCCAACTTGTCGTTCAATGGTACCCACAATGGTATGACCAAGGATGATAAGTTGAAGTATGCGAACGGTGTTACCGCAACGACAGGCCACGCCGCCTCGCACAACAACGGTGCACCTTGCAGTGACAAGCAAATTCACAACAATGCTGCTAGTGGTCTTGATGGCGTCAGTCGTGCCAGTGGTTCAAATGGTACATACGTGCATAATGCATCATAGTCGGATATTATGGAGGGCTGAAGCTGATTGGAGAATGACGTTGGTTTAAATAATGTCTAGAATGATACTTATCTCGCGTCTATAGCTCCTATATTTGCGTCCATTTGATTAACTCTTAACCCATACACGTTGGCATACAATTTGTCTTGCCCCTTTCTGCAGTAATCGTGTGTGCAACAGCCATTTTGGACCATTCATGAGATTGTTTCAGTTAGTGCATCCCGTGTTTGTGCAAATGATGATGCACAATGTCCCCAAACCTGTGTTGCTAACATGACACCTATACTATCTATTCTCCCATTTTACCAATGTTGGTGTTCTTGTCTCGTGGTTCTCCCAAGGCATTCTGTACATCATCAATGCTTTCCCTGCTTTTTTCGCCAGTCTGCTGTCCCTCCTCTACTGCTGTATCTGGAGATGATGCCACAGATGATGAGCAGCTCGCCGAGTCAAGCCTGACTGGATGTTGTCGCTCCTCTCGGTTGGCATTGTGGGCTTCTTTTGTAGGAGCGAACTTGGACCGGCGGCGAATGCCTTCTCCATATCTGTAAAAAACGAAAGGGATGAAAGCGAGTAGTGTAGCAACACCACCAATGAGAGACCCTCCTCCTCCAACACCTAGAGCATCAAACATGTAGGTCGTGAACAAGGGTGCTGCAGCACCGCAGGCTGATCGAGCTACGGTATTAGCAGCTATGGCAGAAGCTGCATACAGAAGGTAAGCATCGACGAGGTAGTTCAGGAACCCAACAAAAATTAGCATAAGTGATGTTGCCAAGAAAACTCCAGCGATGGTTGGGACGATCCAGTGGATAGAACTTGAGGCATCGTTAGTAGACATAAAATGAGGCCTCACGCAATGCCAACTTACTTGAACTCTGCAGTCCATGCAAACCAGAACATGGTCACGGCAAATCCAACACCCCCTATCATTGCAAGGGGCAGCCGATCCTCTGGTGTAAGTTCTTGACCCTTTGCCACTTTCCTAGCCTTATGCCTAGAATCTATCACGACAATCGCGGCCCCGATAACAGATCCGACAGCTTCAACGAGTTCATAATTAGTCAATAAGTCGAAATTAGGAGTGATGATGTGCTGACTCACCTGTGCCGATCAGTGGCAACTCCCCAACACCGGCATTCCAACCACGCCGCTGCTGGAATACGATTGGGTATATCGAGAATAGCATATACAGCAGTGTATATACGATGGACATGTATATGGCAACCAGAAACGAGATAGGGTCGAAGAGAATGATCCAAGGTCGAGTGAGCGCGATCTTGTATATAGTCGCCAGTGATCGGCCAGAGTCCTCCACCGGTGCTTTGACGTCCTCATAACCACTTATCTTAGCTTTCCTGATTCTCTTCGCCCTGTTCATGAGAATGGCCGGGCCAAAGGTTTCCGGTATGGTGAACATTAGGATAGCGGTCGCACCACCCAACCAGAGAAGAACATAAAAGCTCCACCTCCAGTCCTTGGTAAGCTGCAAGAAGCCAGCGACCTAATACAAAAGGCGTGAGTCGTCTGGCACATTGCAGAGACATGCAGGGGATGGCTTACAACTGGTCCCAAAGCAGGCCCGACCCAAACCATCATGGAAAAGACAGCCATCGCATTGCCACGCTCCACTGGACCCCAGAGATCCGCAAGGACGCCTGGAGCATTGCTGAGAGGTGCGCTTACGAATGTACCAGTCAAGAATCGCCCAACGAGCAGGCTGCCAAAGTTGGGGGCGAAAGCGCACAGGAAGTTAAAGGCAAGGTAGGCAATGAATGTGATGTAGAAAACCCACCGGCGGCCGTAATACTGCTCGATTAGCGACTTATTTCAACGTTATAGAGCCTCAATCTCACCTCCGAGATGGGTGCAAACACCAGTGGGCCAGCGCAGTAGCCAAGTAAGAAAAGCGTGATCGTAAGCCCGGCGACTTCCTCGGAAACTTGAAACTCCTCAGCGATACTCTGATGGCGCACAATTAGTCCTGACGGTGTTTATTACAAGTGGCGCCAGCCTTTGATGCTACTTACTGGGAGACACCCCGATGGAGAGGAGGATGCAAACGTCGCGTTGACGACTAGCATAACAGAAGCAAATGTGACATACCACCGGCGGGCTGTCGACCAGTTGTGGGGGTTCTCAATGTCATCGGGAGAAAAGTCGACCTGGTTGTGATCGTTGAGATATGGCTTTTCGTTGCTCTCCAAATCGCCAGTTCGATACGGTTTGGCGGTTGGCCGAGAGAGAATACGAGCAAGTCCTGGCATGATCGATGTACGAGTGGTGTGTTAGCACTGTTAAATTCACTCGACAAGCTGCGCAGGTTGAGGAAAAAGTTTGGCCATATATTGGGATCATATATTGAACAAGTTCTAGCCATGATCGACTTGGGATAGCCCGGCTCGCCGGTCAGTTTCCAGTTGCATACATACCCGGTGCAGTCTGCATTCGTGACGTCAATTCCTTATTGCCGGTAACTCCTATGCCGATGGTCAGTATGCTTTTTGAGAAATGGGGGAAGGGGGGGAAGCCTGGTCCTGTTGCTAAGTCCGATTAGGAATGGACGATCATGTTAGCCTACATGTAGGTACCACTGCCCGCTGGACTGGGCCAGCCAAGAATGCATACAATGTAACTTAGGCATTGGTATCTGGTCAGAAGTGAACCCGGCAGCCCGGCTATGCTACACACACCACAGTGATTTGGCTTGTTATTCGGTAGCGTGCCGGCTAGCGAAATGGCGAGCCGTATAAGATACCGGTAGTGGCCAATTGCTCACCATCAGCCCCTAAAGTGCAGGCCACCCTCGGCCTAGGCAGCATCATTGTTCCAGTGCCACTTGTAGTAGGTATGATTGATGTCAGTTGACTCCTCCGTTTTCACGCCTGCTATTTCATCGATCTGGTATTTGGATTCCGTTAGTCCGGCCGCAAATGGTCGAATTGACGATCTATTCAATTGATTGACTGATGCGAGAAGTGAGTGAGCGCGGCAAAGAAGATTGTCGCTTGCAGCTGGCTAGGGGAACCCCGCCGATGATCGACAGCCATAGGGACATTCCATTCATGCTGAGGTACCCAATTTCAGGGTGACTAGATATTAGTGCTAGTCAGGTTTAAGCCGAGCTTTCCGGCTGCTATCTAGTAGTCATTAGGTTTCGCGACAAGCGGTCTTCGTCACGCGACGGTGTTTCTGTTACTATCGAACAGCACACTTGTGGCAAGTGTAGTAATATGGCAGCTACCACTCCTAATATCCGCAGGAATAGCATGCTAGATGACTTCTAGGTACTCGACACAAGCGACGCAAGACAGAGAGATGTTTCGCCGATATGAGGACATATCCAAGACTTTCGATTGACATCCGTTTGAACCCCTTAAAATGGCACGGCCTCGCCTGAACAGTCGAATCGATACCCTCCATCTCCAAACGTTACTAGACCATAACACATTTCCCCAAGGAATTTGATCATACTTTTTCCCCATCAATCCTACGACCTTGGTCGATTGGGTATACGTTATCTACGGTAGTAGAATTATTATATCCATCATCGCTCTTGCCATTGATCGTGGAGTTATCAGGCATAGCCGTCTCATCAGTCTCCTCGATCTCTTCAGGGAGTGTGAGGTTGAGTATCATGCAGACAACGGCTGTGACAGCAAAGCCAGTTTCCATGATTAATACGATAGCATCAAGAAAACCTTGAAGTGCGTGATTGTTGCCGCTGTACGTGAAAACATTGGAAAAGTAGTTTGAAACAAGGGTAGCACCATAACCAATTGCCAGACCAGCGGTCAAGATAAATCGATTGCGGCGGTTGAACGGAACACCCTTGGTAATGATAGCAATACCTGATACGGCGACTTGACGATAGCAAGTTAGCAAGAAGCACGGCGCTGTTGGCTATGGTACAGAGTTGGGGGCGGGGTAGGAGGAGAGATGATTGCCCAACGACCTGTTCGGGAGAAAATACAAGCCGCCGACTTACCTGAGCAGAAGAGGAACGTTGTCATTCCGCCTATGACGGATGATGGGATTGCGACTAGTGCGGCAGCAAACTTGGCAAATATGCCCATGACGATCAGGAAGAAGCTGTTCGCCCGTTAGTTTGGATACAGAAACTGCCTGAGATATTGACTTGCCAGCAACAGTACCCGGCAGTACGATTCGCACACCGCGTAAGGGCAATGACACCGTTATTCTGTGCAAATGTGGTCATTGGAGTCATTGTCATGAGTGCAGCAAGGACGCCGTTCAGCCCATCTGCGAGGACGCCACCCTGGATTCTGGATTCATACAGCTTTCCTTCGACCTCCAGACGCGAGACGTCACAAGTCGCTGTGATATCGCCAATAGCCTCGCATGCACAGATGATGAATACCGTCAGCATTGGCAGGACGAGTGGCCCGTACACAGTCAGTTTGAATGTTTGAACCCAGATGAAGGAGCCCACAGGAGCGGAATCAATCCCGCTACGGTCAAAATATCCACATGCGGCAGCAATAATGCACCCAGTGAGCAATCCGACTATGACGCTGGTAGATTTCATGATGGGAGATCCAAATCTTTCGCACAGAATGATGGTCAAGAATACAGAGAATCCAAGTCCTGTAAATCCTGTTAGCCATGAACCACTTTGTCGTGATCAAGGGCCAGTATGCTCACCAAGGTACTCGGCTGACCCCCAAGGAAGAGCATGAGGAGCGGTAATATTCGGACACAAGGCAAAGTATGCAGAGGGCTCAGCATCAGCGCAAGGGCCACTGCCACCAGCCCAGTTCTGGAATCCGCTCTCAATCAAACTGATGCCAATAAGCTGGCCAACATTAGCGCTGTGGAACATGAACCTGTGTGAATCGTCCAACTCACCATCACGGTCGGACCTGTCACGATAGCTAAGATTCAAGTCAGTGGCTGGCGCCCCGTGCACGCCGATTCAATGAGCACATACGTGGAAAGATCTTGAGCATAGTCTTAGGTGGGATGAAAGCGATCAAAATTTCGAGCAAGGCACAAACAGCAGCCGTACCGAGAAGTGCGCCGTAACCTGTATAGTTCAGTAAGACAAGAACTGTGCTAGTTGGCGACTAAAGCTTACCATCAGGGCATGGGAGTTTTGTGCCATCCGCGGCAGTGGGGCAGTACCCATTGGCATACATTTGAGCGAATGCGCCCTCTGCCACTGGAATGATGGAGAACGAAATACCAACCACAGATATCAATCCAGTTCCAATGTAGTATCTGGTAGCATAGAAGCGTCAGCACCCTGTGGTGTCCCGACAGAGGCACGTGCCACTTACGGTGTCTTATAAACATGGAATCTCGTGATTTGGATGAGCGAGAGGACCCCGGATACAATCAGCGCCGTCGAGACAAGATACTGCTGATTATCGGATGTCAGATTGACACCAGCTGTGCCGGATAGAATGATGGGCGGCGTGATGATACCGGCCAACATAGCTAGAGCATGTTGGAATCCCAGCAGGAGTGCAAGGAACACTGGCATCCGGTCATTGAGCCCAAAGAACGGAGAGGCCCGTCGGGATTTCTTCATGAACGGTAGGTTTGGCTTGAAGAGAAACCCATAGTCGTAATTACCAAGGAGACCGTCCTTGGTCAGGAAGGTCCGCTTGATGCTCGCTAATGGTGACTTGCGAGAGCGTTGCTCAGGCACAACGGCTGAGGGTCCCTGGTCTTCGTCCATAATACCGGCTCGACGTTGATGTGTAGGTTGCAAGAATGCCGCGCAATCAGCGACGGATATGCTTGCTGAGTGAAGGCGAGGAGGGAAATGCGGTCCTCGCTATCTCTTAAGTAGAGGATTGTTATGTGAATTTAAAGTTTGGCGGCGATTGATCAAGGCTCTCGGCCCGCTGTGCACTCCACAAGTTCTTTACTCGATGGAATTGGGTACTATTAATCTCTCTATCGCAAGGCGTCACAGAGACTTTATAAGGGTTCCACCATCGAATGTTATGAGCACTATTCCTTGCATCGAAAATCACTTCCAACCATCCATGCCAATATTGCTGTAAGATCAAGATGCTCAACTGCGCCATGGCGGGGTCGCCCGGTACCGTCTCACAGAAGCCGCCGAAACGCTTCACGGTCGTGCCGTCCTAACCCAGAACACTTTTTCTCAAGGCTGAGCAACAGCCAAATGCTACTTTGCCGTTACCGCAGCCTCGGGAGGTTCAGGGACTGGCCGAACAGATCGCGCCGACCGCGTTCTGAACGTCTCCGTGGGGGATCAGACAGTTTGACCAGGCCTTCTTCAGCCCTGACCACGGTAAGTCTAGCGTTATGCCCGGCCGCGAAAAATAGCGCGCCACTATCTATGGGCTGACGCGATTGGATCACATTCCATCTTCCTTATCAGCAACCTGGACGCTCTCGCTGTTGTTGCACCAAACTGAACGTCGGCCACTGCCATGCCATAGGGCGTGCACCGGCCGATACAAGTCGGCCAATGCCGCGAGCTGGAATACTGCAAGTGTAGACTCGAGATTCCATTTCGAAGCTCTCCCAATAACCGTTTGGCTTCTCCTGGACCCCTAGTGACGTTTGCTGATCGTCGATCGATCCGACCAATATCTACTACGCCCGGCACTAGTTTCACCGTGTGATAAAATTCCACATTCTTTTCCTGGAGGGTTTGTCCTGTTATAATTTATAGTGGAACACGTCCGTAACCATTCAGAGACATCTGCTTTTTATTATTACTCTGCAGCTTCGAGCTACCTGGTTATCGAGTTCCAGTGTTGACAATGATATTACATGATTGGGAGGTGTATTTCATCAAGTTTTAATGATGCTAGAAGCTATAACACACGTTCTCCCTCAATTCATCAAGGTATGCCCGTAAAGTCATGAGCCAGAAGCTCGGTGAGATCGCTCCCAGGAGCAAAGCCTAGATTTGCCATAAACTGTGGATCGGAACCCATACGATCAGCCCGATCCAGAGAAGCTATGTCATCGAGTATAGAATCATAGTCGAAGGTTGCACTGCTGAAGCTAGGTCTACCATGATTTGGAAAGTGTTGTGGGGACAGGTCTGCTAGGTCGTATTGAACAGCTCCGGGCGCGGTCTGGCTGGAATGGTTCATAAGATTCATGGGCTGGCGTGACCGTGAGGTGTTGGGAAAGGTCATCATGGCCGACAGCGAAGTGTCATGGTAGACTTCGCCCCCGATCATCGGAGGGGCTTGGTCAGCGGGTGTGTCTGCGTAGTGGGAAGACGGGGTTGGTAATTGCTGTATTACAGCAGGAATATTCGACGCATTCGGGTAAAGCACACCAGATGACGGTTGTTGCATGTACGATGGCGCTCTGTCTGGAGGTTTGTGGACCATCGGTGACCTCGGCCGAGACTTTTGTGGATGCCAGACAGAGTCGATCGATGTCTGTACTTTCTTCCATCTATCTCTCGTATCCCCCTTCAAGTGCTCAGAGTTGTATTGCTGACTCAAGAGGTCCATGTAAAGGGAAAATAGTGGTGGAATTGCTGCGCCAAAATTGAGGATATGCTCCTCGGCGCACTGCAACACAGTAGAAGGCAATGATTCTGTATATACCTGAGTCTGGCTTCCGCAACAGAGAAAGGCAAGGCGCAGCAGAAATATGGAAGGAACCTGATAAGGGGGTGCATTCCCATTGGTGATGAAGCTAACGAAGAGTCGTCTAGATTGATTGCCACCAATAGCTTGCTGAACTTGTGTTAGATATGGCTCTGTCTGCTCCGGACCAGGGTTTGGGCCGAAAACCGTCGCACAATGGATTCGATGTATGCTGAAAAATGCTGCAAACGAACTCATGGAATGCGCAGGGCTCCGCAAGGCAGGACCCGGAGGCCGCACTGGCCCGAAGCCCTGGCAAGGCGTCCATATGTCCCACTCGTCTTGGTCATCTTCGCCCGACGGGGTGGTTGAAGCTATATCAATTGCTCGCAGGTGAGGCGGCTGATTAATTTTGGTGGCGACTAGAGTGTCGAGCATGAAGCAGGCCATGTATATGTGGTATGGTCGTCGACTCCCATCCCCCATGGGCCGTGACTGCAAGTTGAGCGCCAGTGCTACTCGAGTGGCCAACCCCGTCAAGATCCATGCCGCTGTGTACTCCCGCCGCCCAATATTGACCAGAGTCAGAAGCAGAATTGCATTGACATGCCGCGTCTCGAAATTGCCGCTGTCGGGGGGTATCAGGCGCCTTGCAGCATGGTATATATCGTCTGGGTGCATCCGTCCTTCAAAATCGCCGCGCGCGTGGCCAGGCTGGCTCGCTTCATCTTGGTATGCGGCCAGAGCCAAAGCCGCCCACAGTTCCGCGTGTGACCCCGAGCGAGGTGCATCCTCCTCGGCCAGATCCAACCCTTCGCCGGGATAAGACCAGCAAGCCTTTTGTACCAGCCCCTTTTCCAGGATGGGAAACCAACAGTGGGTATAGGAGAAATAAACATCCAATAGTCTCCAGCAATTGGGTGGCAATTTGGTCAGCTTCCGGCATTGGTCTGGTTGCCCTGGCTGAGCTGGTGCATGGCCCGAATCTGTGATAGTTGCCAAACATCCATCAAATGGATGTCTGCGTTCATGACCTAGGTTGCTTGGATGTACATCCGGGTGGAGCGCCGTAGTCATCATAGTCTCATCAATCCTTGTTGGAGGGAGCGCATCCCGAGAGCCTGAAGTTTCCTCCTTTAGAGGTTGCTCTGGATCATCAGCGCTGCTGTCGGATTCATCGGCCACGGGCGACGCCTTGCCCGTCTTTGCGCCCGCCGTATCCCCTCCAGACAGGACCCGCTCGATCTCTTGATGGACTATGCTTTTCCTCCACCTTCGATGCAGTCGATTGCCAGCAGATGTGTCTTTTCCTACGAGCAAGGCCCTGCCCTGGCCGCCTTCGTGGGTCAACAGACCATGGAGAGCTTCTTCTGACCCCGGGATCTTATCAAATATCCAACCGAGTGAGAGCTCCAAGGTCCGGATGTATCCTGTCTGCACCCCGCGCTTCTTCTTCGGCTCTTCCCAGCTGCATTGCCTGTTCTGTGATGCGCAGGGAAAACACAACGGCTGAATCCCATCGCATTTCTCTCGCGCAGCGCGGCATTGATCGCACGCTCTCGATACTCTCTGGCGCTTCGGCGCAGGCGGAACTTCGGCTTCGGCCGGGGCATCGTCCACGCTACTCGTTCGTCGCTTCATGTTTTTGGTTGCATTTGGCCCCATTGGCAAGTCGTCTATGTTACACAAGGCTGCGCATTCAGTGCTGCGTCCTTCAGGTGAATTGGCGATCTTTGGTGGGACTCAAGCATCGCGGATCTCTGGCAAGAGACTGACCGCATTGCCGCACGATGGCTTGGCGACAAGCTGCAAGAGTGTTTCCCGTGTTTCCTCAGCGCATGGCCGTTGTCTACGCTCTGCCCTGGCGATATTCGAGTTGCGTCCAATGCTTTGTCGCCCTCACGACATCGTTAGCAATTGCTCTTCGTCTGTGGTGTACTGGGAATGTCGTCGTTGAGTGGGGCAATCCTGGGGTACTGTGGAGAGTTCCATGGAGTGAAAGTGGTGACGCCGGTTAAGTGTTTTTCCCACAAACTTCCCACTAAATGCCGGCGGTGCGACTTGGCATCTTTGGGGAGGGCCCAGTGCATTCCTGTACCAGACCCCGCTGGCATGATGCCACCCTCAACCCGGAGTAGCACTACGACCCTGTAACGCGTTCGATTGTGAGGCGGGTCAGAGGGTCGACGGACGATTGGACTTGCGCACTGGTTGTATATCGGAGTTTGCGCCTTTGTCTGTCGACTTTCCAAGTCGGATCAAATTCGAATAACTGCTACCATCGATCTCCATCACTCGACGTGACACGCTTGAGCGACAAACGATTAGACAGGGGACCAAACCTTTTGCCCTCCTACTCGATATCGTTCCCGCTTCGTCCCGGACAATGTGACCGCAGTCACACTTACATGATTCGAAACTCCCCACAAGCCCGTCTCTCCCGCTCCTGTACCCCAGAAAGGATGGCTTCTTCAGCTTTAGCAGGAGTCAAGCGGTCATTTGCCGACATGGCTACGGATGGCGCGAGCTCTGCCAGCCCTCAATTATGGGTGAGCAATAGTGGCAGCAATAGTTATGTTTGGGGAGGGGATGGCAACGATCAACCGAAACGACAAGAGCGCCAGAGGAAGCCTTCGGCCGATCGACCTTCAGAGAGTGACTGTATGTATTTCCCCTGCACGCGAGCCCTAAACTATTGGTAACACCTTTAAATCGCAGTCTACACGCCAATGTCGCGATCTGCTAGCCACTCCCCTCCAAGCAAGTTGGCAAGAGCAGCAGTGCCAAAGCCGTTCGAACCCGATGCGTCTATAGTGCTGGTGGGAATGCGTGGGTCTGGCAAGTCCACACTAGCTATCATTGCGTCGACGGCAATGAAGAGGCGTATCGTAGATACAGAACAAGCTTTTTTCGACGCTACAGGATTGTCGACGATAGCATTCAAGAAACAGCACGGCAACGTCGAGTATAGGCGGCGGCAGTTTGATGTATTAGAAGGAATTCTCAACCGGCATCAGAAAGACTGTATAATCGTGTCTTCCTGGATTGAACGATCGGTGCAGAATCTGCTGGCAGAGTTCTCTATCTCACATCCGGTGGTACATGTGTTGAGAGACGAGAAAGCCATCTCGAGATACCTCGGCGTGACCGACGTGGGAAAGTTCAAGGAGCTACTAGATTATCTGGCGAGCGCATTCCGCACATGTGGGAACTTCGAGTTCTTCAACGTCTCGGAAGGGATATCCGTATCGGGCGATAAGACACTGACCGAAACGACGGCACTAGATCACAACGGCGAGCATAAGTCACCCGCACCATACTTGACACTGAAACGTGCCGAGAGACACTTCCTAAGGTTCTTAGCACTGATCATGCCGAAAGGGTCCATCCCATACATCGAGTCGGCCTTCCCGCTGGCCTCAATACCGACAGAGAATCGGCAGTTCACCTATGCCATGACTGTGCCGCTCTCAAAACTCCTCGCGGGTGAACTCAAGATCGAGGATCTCGAAACGGGCGCTGATGCGATCGAAATCGTAGTGCATGACGCTTTCACTCAGCGCCTCAGCGCGGATCGTGCAAGCCAAATCAGCAGGGTCATCGGACACATTAGAAGGAATGTAGTCATACCTATCATCTACCACATTGTCTGGCCATCGGAAGGGCCCATGGACAACGCACAAAAGCTACTCTACCTGGACTATTTACAACATGGGTTGAGGTTAGCGCCAGAGTACATAGGGCTCGAATTGCGGTTGGAGGATGACCTGTTCTCGCAGGTTGTCAAGAACAAGAGAACATCAAAAGTCATTGGCTCGGTCAACATGGACATACCCCATCCCCCGTCCTGGAGGGATCCACTATGGTTGACCTTATACCGCAAGGCTCGAGATCATGGGTGTGATCTGGTACGGATGCTAAGACCAGCTACCCAGATAGAAGACAACTTTGACATTGAGTTCCTGCGACATGGCATCGAAGAGCTAGGAGAACCGAGGCTGCCGTGCATCAATTTCAACACCGGCTCAAAGGGTCGGAACTCGCAATGCTTCAACAAGATCCTGACCTCGGTGATTCCCGAGTCCCTCGTTGGTCTGACACACCCAGACCCCAAGACCTCACTTTATGTGCCGGCGCCGCTCACCGCGCTAGAGGCCACCAAAGCACTGCATGCATCATTCATCTTGGACGCGATGAAACTCTACGTCGTCGGAGCAAACGTCGGCTACAGCATGTCGCCAGCCATGCACAACGTTGCTCTCAAGGCTTGCGGTCTCCCGCATGTCTATCGGCCATACTCGACAGCATCGCTTAGCAACATACGCGACCTTATACATGACCCCTTATTTGCCGGGGTCTCGATTGGCCTCCCATTCAAGGTGGAAGTCATCAGTCTCGCGCATTCCCTCAGTAGCCATGCCAAGGCTATCGGTGCTGTGAACACACTCATTCCAGTTCGGCACCTTAACACCGACGGCTCTATTCCCGACAATGCACTCTTCTTTAACTTTAGGAATAGGGCCGGCCCAGTGTTGGCACTCTACGGAGAAAACACGGACTGGATTGGCATTCGAGCTTGCGTCAGGAGGGGACTCTCGCCTGCCAACGCTGTGCGACCCAGCTCAAGCGGCTTGGTCATCGGTGCTGGCGGTATGGCAAGAGCAGCCGTCTACGCAATGTTGCAACTGGGCGTCAAGAACATTGTTATCTTCAACAGGACGCCTGCCAACGCCGAAAAGCTTGTTGCACATTTCACCAGGCTGCTTTCGCGGCATGATCTGCCTTTATTGAGCCCCAGTTCTGACACGGAGACAAACTTCCATGTCATTCAATCACGAAATGATCATTGGCCGGAGAGATTCCGCCTCCCTACCATGATCATCTCCTGTATACCTACGCATGACATTGGCGATGCTCCTGCGCCCAATTTCACCCTCCCCGACCCCTGGATGGGAAGTCCCACAGGAGGGGTGGTTGTTGAACTTGCCTACAGATATCTGAACACGCCACTCCTTGAGCAAGTACGTGCACAATCTCATCGCGGCTGGGTGCCTATGGATGGCCTGGACCTGCTGCCGGAGCAAGGATTCGCTCAGTTTGAATTGTTCACTGGGAGACGAGCCCCCCGACGGCTGATGAGGGAAGAGGTGTTCAGGTCATATCCAAATGAGCAGGATGAATCCAACCGAACACAACTCCAGCCTCGGCTGGAGAACATTGTTGAACAAGAGCCATGATGGACTCACATGATTTCAAGATACCCGTCAACGATAAGTACGAAATACGATATATCGCAAGGAGCAACCAAAAGAAGTGTGTCCTCTATTTACCTTATATAAAATGCATGCCGCCTGCATAAATGACATGCGATTAACAAGCGCCCAGCAAACCGAATTTTTAAATCATATTCAGACGCATCGTTATTGTTGCGTTTAAAACCATGAGCGATTCGTAGGTGAAGAGCTCCCGTGAAGGAGTGCCAAATTATCAGGGTAGACAAGCATCTGGCCATAATTTGAAATTTCGGACGAAATGTCAGTTGTTTCCCATGGTCATAGGTCGCCTACTGCGACAAATTGAATCATCTTCCTCAGTCGATCATGGACCTGCGTGCGGTGATGTGCAAGAGGTGAATCCCATTGCCCTGACGCCTCGGCTCACATTGTACAATGTGCCGGAGTAGTCGTTCCAGCCCAATTTCGCAACAGCTCCGGCAATCGGATATGGCCGACAATGTGTAGCAGCCATCAATAGAGCTCGGCCCACCACCAGCATTGTTAGCTTAGCCGTCCGCGTAAGTGTTTACCCGTTGGATTAAATTCCATGACATCAGCCATCGCCTCGGTAAGTTGCTTCTACGCCTGCCGCGACGGATGCGGGCAGGCAAATTATACACCTTGACATGGCAACCATAGCATCCAAGGGTGATCGTTTTCCCCTTCAACCCACCCAGCTCAGACGGGTATCGCTGGAGACGGCCCGTCTCGCTTCGTGATACACGAGGGGAGAGCAAGATAATATCCCATTCGTTGCATACAATCCACCTGCACGTAGCCTCCTCACATTGTCCTACGTTGTCAAACACTCAACAAAAACGTTTCTTGGACTGTGTCTCTTCTGTTAGTTACCCCTAGTTCTATTCCATCTGATACGTTTTTTCCCGGTACATGATACGTTCCACTATTATTGAATCTTGATCTCACATCGCACACCAAGCGATTATAATAACGAGTCGCGACGGCAAATTGCTGTCTAACATTTGCCCACCAATATCTCCTTTGGCACAAACGAACCCATCTACCTCTAAAGCATTTGTCATAGACTTTCAGTATGCCTTGCCGTTTAGCTATCACTTCAATGTCGCTCGGCCGTTGCTTCGCAGGCCACACGTTTGCGCACAAGCTCGACATGGCTCAAGCCTATGGGTATAAGGGTATTGAGCTCTTCCACGAAGATCTAGCCGATATTGCCAATCAGCTAGGCAATGGCTCGAGGGCTCAAAATGAGCTCCAGGCTGCGGACATCATTCGAAACATGTGCGCCCAGCGAGATCTGGCTATCTTATGTCTACAGCCATTCTCGGGGTATGAGGGTCTGCTCGATCGCGACGAACACAACAGGCGTCTTGAACAGCTCCAGTTTTGGTTCCAACTCGCCAAGGCCCTCGGCACGGACATTGTGCAAATTCCCTCGAGCTTCTCACCCGCCTCGGAAATATCAGAAGACAGAAACCTCATCGTTTCGGACTTACAAAAGGTTGCCGACATGGGCCTACAAGAAAACCCGCCTATCAGATTTGTCTACGAGGCGCTTTGTTGGGGAACTCGTGTGGATCACTGGGAGCAGAGCTGGGAAATAGTGCAGGCCATTGATCGACCCAATTTCGGTCTATGTCTAGACACCTTCAACATTGCTGGTCGAATATACGCAGACCCGGCCTCACCGACTGGCATGAACACAAACGCCGACCAAATAGTCAAAGAGTCGATATCACGACTACTTTCTACGGTCGACGTCAGTAAAGTCTTCTACGTACAGGTTGTCGACGCCGAGAGACTGCAGGACCCTCTTGTCGAGGGCCATCAATTCTACAACGCGGAGCAGCCATGCCGCATGAGCTGGTCGAGGAACTGCAGGTTATTCTATGGAGAGAAAGATCGTGGGGCATACCTCCCCGTGACCGAGATCTCGAGAGCCATCTTCCATGGACTTGGCTTCGAAGGTTGGGTCAGTCTTGAGCTCTTCAACCGTAGGATGTCCGACAGGGATGAGGATGTACCCCGAGAGCTGGCTAGTCGGGGCGCAGTGTCTTGGGCGAAACTTGTGCAAGACATGAACTTGAAGGTGGAGAGACCACAACTTCCACAAAGGATTTCAGCGTCATTATAACGAACGGGGTCTTTAGTTTTTACTAATTGCTGACTGGATATCCGTCGTATTATTAGCGTTTTATGGCTGTAGTTTTTCTCTTTCAATTCTAATAGCTTTTCGAACTTTAGATTTACTTTACATGCATCGTATTCGCAATGCTCATGCTAGTCGTATAGTAACAGCCGCCTTTGTAACATACTCCGATGGTATAAACGGCAGTATTTAACTGAATATTATATTTCTTATGTGGCAGCGTACGAGATTATTTTAGTATTGTGTGGTCTCGGTTGTTATTAAGTTCGCTAGCGAAGGTTTGTCATCTACAAAAGGATTCCGTCGCCTTCAATAAGTACGAGGGCTATTTTAAAGTTCTTAGATTTCACACTTTGATCTCTGGGCCTTCCTTTCTTAGCACTTTATCAGCTTGATGACTTGTGATCAGTGGGAGGATATAAGACCTGATAACTGTCTAAAGAATAACAGCATTACCACCTAATACAAGAGACTTTGGCGTAATGGCCACACACACCTCAACTACGATCAATAGTCACATAACCAACCAACATATCTAGGAGAAGAATTTCCTCTCTAGAAAAATCATTCAAAGTAGATATTGCAAGTTACTTTGACACCCCGCGTTTTAATAACATTTAGAACAGTCTCTACGGAGACAGTAAATGGTGACAGTAAATCCTAAGGAAGGTCAGGCGAGTATTTGCTCTATCGGAACTGCCGTCGATTTGTCGATGACTTTAAGGTCGACTTCATTGCAGCCATGGAGAGAATGTATTGGGTTTAGAGAGACGATGATGATGCATGTAAACGACGAATTCATTAGTCTTGGGTAGCATAAACGCTCTACAATAAATAGGGTGGCGCAGGCTGTGCGTCCTCTCCACCCCCACCTGCTTCTCGCATATTACAGCTTGACCGGCCTAAAACCCATTTATGCCATTTCCTTCTGCTCAACATTCTGCTTATTACGCTCCTTTAAATCAACACCATCTGCGTTATGACGGAACTCCTCATCTTGAGCCCTGAGCTCCTCCATAATGATTTTGTTGGCCTTCCGTACCGGCCTGGTCTGCCAGAGTCGGTCCATAGCCTCGAGGGGCACTGACTTGGTCTCCGGGATGAGGAAGAAGACAAAGATACTAGATAGGAGCATAAGCGATGCAAAGAAGAAGTAAACTCCGTACTTCATGGTGAGGAACATCTGAGGCGTGAATCTTGAGATGATGAAGTTCCAGAACCAATTGTTGGCGGCAGCAGAAGCCTGACCCAATGCTCTGTAAATGTGTTAGATTTTGAACTGCTCTACTCGAATTGGGAGCGCGGTGAATTACCTGGTATTCTGGTCGAACATTTCAGAGTTCAGTACCCACGGTGTGCCGTTCCAGCTGGGAGTGTAGAAAGCAGTCCAGAGGTAGAAGAAGAAGATGGCAGCAATACCGCCACTGCTCAGGCCACCAGTGGGATTTGCTGAAACATTGGCAATCTTGATATACGACCCAATGAACCACATGCACATGGAACCACCAAAACTGCCAATCATCAAGAGTCTGCGGCGACCCAAGTTGTCAATCAAGTATAGGAGCCAGCTATGAATCGGATTAATAAATTGATGCAACAGAAAAGACGAGGAGCGAATCTTGGACTTACACAAAAGTGACGGCTGTCTTGACAACTCCGAAAATACCAGTTGTCAGGAAACTTGTGTTGGTTCCGGTGATTCCAATACTCTTGAACACAGTAGGGCTGTAGTAGTTGATGGCGTTGATGCCGGATCCGTTCTGCCACAGGAACAGCATACCTCCGAGGAAGAAGCGGTAGAGAACCTTGGGTTGCTTAAGAGCGGCGAAGGGCTTCCAAAAACCGGCACCAACTTCCTGCTTGTAACGCTCGTGATCCTCGTCAATGAAGTTGACTTCCTCAATGATGTACAGGTCATTTGCGTCCAGGTTGCGGATCCAGCAGAGGTTGGCCAACGCTTCCTCTCGCCTGTCCTTGGAGAATAGCCAACGCGGGGACTCCTTGATCCAGAAAGCTCCGATCATGAGTAGACCGGCTGGGATCAGCTGCACGGCGAAGGGGATCAACCACTGCCTATGGCTAGGGGCCATCGTTGTGTTGACACCATAGTTGATCCAGAAGCCGACTAGGCCTCCAATCTGCCATCCAAGCTCGTAGATACCGACCAAGCGACCACGGATGGCTGGTGGGGCCAGTTCGGAGATGTAGATGGGGACCTTTGAAACCATGTTAGTGATCGGATCCGTGCTCAGGCTAGTCCCAGAAGTCAATCTCTTACCGTCATACTGCAAGCTCCGACGCCGATGCCTGCAAGGACACGGCCAGCAAGAATCAAACCCAAACCTCTTTGACCATTTGCACCCAACATCAAGCCAGCGCCGAGAAGGAAGACGGCCACGAAGACCCAAAGGGTCTTCTTTCTTCCGAGATACCAGTTAGATACATAAGCGAACAAGCTTCCAAAGAAAGCACCGGCTTGGTAGACCGACACGATGTTGGCGGATACCAGAGCGAGCTCGGACGGGGAATAGCTAGCGAAATTGAATTCGGCGACGAAAGATGGCAATGATAGCGTTGTACCAATAAACGCCGAGTCGTAACCAATCATGCATGATGCGAACGATGCAACTGCAGCACTGGTGTATACACGCCAGTTGTACACAGCGCTGGGTGTCGGCCTATCCTCGTTGAGTGAGAGGATGCCCATCTTGCTGGCTCCGGGGGAGGACGATCAAGTAAGCTTGGTGGAGAGGGTGGGTAGGTGCCACAAATCAGCGGAGTCCCTTGGGCAGATGGTGGATGTGCCCCAAGTAGATGTCAAGCGACGATGAGATGATCAGATGGCGAGGTGAAGATCTGGGGAAAGGGAGCAATCCAGATGTCGTGACAGGGCCGTTCTTATAATCAAGTCCGGGGCCCCGGCTGCTGGACCTGGACGTCGGCCTATTGAGTCTGGGGTCGGCCTCTTCTGTTCTGGGCAATGCTGGACTGAGTTAGTATCGACCTTGACCCTAGCCAATCCACGCATAATGGCCAGCAGGATTGCCACGAGTCCGGGGTAGCGTCTTCACCTCTGACTATTGGCAGGCCACAAATCCGGTAAGCACGCTGACTGGATGGATTGAATGCAACTGATTCCTCTCTGGATATCTGTTATTCCTGAGAGTGCCCTAAGACCAGGTCGCCGGGACCGTCACGGACGAGTTGGTGTCATTACTAGTGCTCCCCAGTACCTCAGCCCGTGGTGATTCTGAAGGGCCCAGACGAGTCATTCTCTCCATGTCCAATGACACTAGCAAAACTCAAGCAGCTGGGCCTCGCGCACTTACGGGTCCAGACAATTTCCAGATCATTTACCCCACAAAGCCGTCCCCGCAGATACTGTCTTCTCCGTCAGCAGGCTTCTCGCCAAGTGCCGAATCCTGGGAGGGGGGGATAAACGCTTATCCAGCCTTCTCAGTGTTTGTTACCCAGCTTGGCACCGATCCCAAAACACCGTTGGCGAACCTTGGGACTCCTCCAATCATTGTCATATCTTGTTCCTCAACCTGCATCGAGCGGAAGAGCATATACCCATAGGCAACCCGAACAAGATTATTCCCCCACAACTCGCGATCTGCCCCGTAAGTTGCTACTCCACACACACCCCAGAGCAACCCCCATTTTGGCCTGAAAAATGCAGCTCCGTGACGCTTCCTCCATGGCCTTCGGCATAGTAAGATGGCCGAATACATAGCTCAGGCAGCTATGGGAAAGTTTCAGTTCGCATACTTGAGTAGTGCTTCCCCTGACCCGAGATACTCGTCGTGACACCCAATACACTACCCCATAACCAAATACACAACGTTCAGAGCCCCAGTCTTACTGCATCCCTCATCCTTTGCACCTAAGACTACACAATAACAGACCAGCCATAATGACGACTGTACCAGTGACAGATATGGCTCCCCCCGTTTCGCAGGAACCACAACTGGACCGTCACGGATATCTATTCGGTCTCAAGATCGGAGCTTCCATGTCGCCGCTGCTGCACAATAGCATCTACCAGGAACTTGGGTTGAAATGGGGACAACACTTGTTCGAGTCTTCGGACATTTCAGAATTTCTGCAACTAATTCAAGATCCAGAATTCTATGGTTCGTTCTCACATCTTTTCCACAGTCAAACGTGCACCGCTGACCTCAACCAGGCGCTTCCGTGACAATGCCGAATAAGGTTGCCATCATGAAGCATCTAGACGAACTCACGGAGGAGTGCCGTGAGGTCGGAGCCTGTAACACAATCTTCATTCGGGAAGAAGCTGGAAGACGAATCTTCTGCGGCACTAACACAGATGTCATCGGAATCAGGGAGTCCTTTTACCAAAATGTCGCCAACCCTGATGCTGTCTTCCATGACAAGCCTGCCATGGTCATCGGTGGCGGAGGCGCTGCCCGGAGTGCAGTCTATGCTTTGCAGAAGTGGATGCGGGCTACTAAGATCTACCTGGTAAACCGCGACGCCAGCGAAGTCGAAGCTGTGATAGCCGAGTGTCTGGCCCGCGGATATGGCGATAAGCTTGTGCACGTTTCGACGGTAGAGCAAGCAGAGGCTCTGGAGTCACCGGGGGCTATCGTTGCCTGCGTTCCGGACTTTCCGCCCAAGACCGAAGAAGAGCTAGTGGCCAGGGCCATCATCGAGGCCTTTTTCAAGAAGGATAGGAAAGGCAGCATACTAGAGATGTGCTACAACCCAAACCCCTATACGGAGATTGGCGGCATTGCGGAACGGGAAGGATGGCAGGTGATTCTAGGAACAGAAGCTCTCATTTGGCAAGGCTTAGAGCAAGACAGGCATTGGACGGGTTTACAACTCAACGAGTTGCCCGTGAAAAGGGCCAAGGAAGTTATTGCCGCTCGTCTGTCGCAAATCTCTAAACTGTAAAATACATCAATCATTTCATGTTGTCAGCATGGTCAGGTTCAACAAGCATAGTCAGGGCGTTTTGGGACATTTTTGGAAGAGTCGGGCACGCTACTGGCATATCGTGTACATAGCAATGTAGATAACATAGACATATCTATGGGAACACCTTATGCTCCCGGCCGGCTGTAGTCAAGGTGCCTAACGCGTTTCCATACCTCGCGTACAACACGTTCTTGCGTTTGCCGGCCTGTTTCCGTGGTAGAGGGCCCGGCGGGTCTGATCGCAAGGTAGAGACGGCTACCTAAGCGCACGTCGCTGATGGCAGCTGTCTGGTAATCCTCGGGAGGATTTGCCGTAGTGACAAGACCGCCCGCTTCCTCTACGATGGCGATGCCCGCTGCAACATCCCTAGTCGGTGTTAGTAAATCTTCGGGTACTATCCGAGAATAAAAGTCTGGTGAGCTTACCATTCCCAGCAACCACCCTCCCACCAAATGTCGAATGAGCCCATTGCTACGTAGGCCAGATCAAGGGTCGCACTTCCTAGGCTTCGCATGCCGTGGACCATGCCTCCTTTTCCATCACGGCCTCCGAATTCGGCTGCCATGTTCACAAAGCTCTCCACTTTGCGATGCATATTTCCATCGGGCCGGTCTTTCCTATCCTTGCCCCATTCACAAGAGAATACACATCCACTGGGGGCCTTTGGTGGAAGAGGAGGAACTGGGTTTCTGATCAAGGGCAACTGTTGCGTTTCATTCAACCATGCACCCTTGCCTCGGCAGGAGGAGAACACCTGATTAAGGAATGGTGCATTGATAACTCCTATCGTAGGTTTCCCATTCAGGATGAAGCCAATAGAAACGCAGAACATGGGAAACAGGTGAGTAAAGTTCACGGTCCCGTCCAGGGGATCGATGCACCATGTTGGCTCGTCGCCTATGAGGTAATCCCTGGAAACTCCCTTTGAGTATGTTTCTTCCCCAATGAATCTAAGTCGACGACATATCATATCAGCATAATCCGGCAAATTCGCAATGCATAACTTTAGATGGTTCTGAATAGGCTCACTTGTGAGATGGAAACCTCTTTTCAATCGACGTCTTAATGAACGCCTCGACGTCTGCGATGACATGTCAGCATCATACCATCATAACAAGTCCAGAAGGTCACGCAGTCTGTTTATCATACCTTCGTCGGCCTTCGTTACGATATCAACTGAACTATCCTTCTCGGAGAAAGCTTGTGTGGGAGCTCCATCGCTACTCCATCGCGAACGAGCAAAGCTCATCAAGAGCTCTCCGGCATCCTTGCCAAGCTGGACAGCGAAAGCATAGATGTCATCGAGTTCGGCGCTGCTAAGTTCCGACATGGTGAATGAGTGTATGAATCGGAAAATAATCTAGAAAATAGACTAACGGTCAAATATGTAATTGGAACCGCGGTGTAGCAATGCGATGTACGATGATTCCACCGGAGAGTCAGTCGACTCCGCCTATCACTATCTGCGCCGATAGCTGTATGACACAACGCCAGCGTGCTCCTGGGCCGGTGTAAGCCGCATGACGCCAAAACCCACAGCGGCTTTCGTCCGCCACGGTTAGCAGGCTACACCTACGCGATAGCTATCTGGTGCTCCAGCAGTACATGTAGACATCGCACTTGGGAAATACTCGGGGACGACCATCTCTTCGACCCTATGCTAGTGACATATATGACACGGATATACACACTGTACTATATCGCTTGTTGGTAGTGGAATCATGAAAAGCACAACTTTCTACGTAGAATGCATTGGAACCTCAAATTCTCAATGAGTTTGGGGGCTAGCTACAACGTGGGCCCGGACACAGATATTGGAAGCGATTACTCTTTATGCCACAGTTTTGATCAATATGCTGCAATTCATTAGTAAGTAATAACGTCTGCAATAGCATCAGATTTGACACAAAGCGATGCGTATCAAATTTGACTGAGCTCAGTCAACGCAAACCGCATGCCTGCTCCTTCATCCAGCGGTCGATTCCGGGCGGTGGGTAAACACTTATCCCCTGAAGCACTAAGTCTTGGCCGGCGACGATGCCAATGCGGGGGATGTTTGGGGACAAGACCGACAGTAGGGAATTTACACCCGTAGTATACTCACCCGGGTGAACGATTCAAAGAGCCGATGCGGGGACGGGGGGCAATGAGATGTAGGTAAGAGAACGACTTTTGGTCTTGAAGCTGTGCACCAAACAAATTCCCGAGCTCTCTTCATTGACCACATTCTCGCACACAATGGCACGATCAATTCTCCTCATCAACGGCCCGAATCTGAACCTGCTGGGCACGCGAGAGCCGCACATATACGGCAGCACTACGCTTCCCGACGTCGAAGCAGCCGCCCAGCAGCAGGCCACCGAGCTCTCCGTTTCGCTTGCTACGTTTCAATCGAACCACGAGGGTGCCATCATCGACCGGATACAGGAGGCGAGAGGCAACGTAGACGCTATCATAATCAACCCAGGAGGGTTCACACATACAAGCGTAGCTATCAGGGATGCTCTCCTTGGGGTTGAGATTCCCTTCGTTGAGCTACACGTCTCCAATGTCCACGCGAGGGAAAGCTTCAGACATCACAGCTACTTCACAGACAAAGCTGTCGCAATGATATGCGGTCTGGGCGTATATGGATATAAAGCAGCCCTCGAGTTTGCGGCTAAGCATATGAAGATCAAGGAGAAATCATAGGCGCAAGCCGTCATTCATCAAATGACATTGGAGTCTAGCGTCTAGCAGGATCGGAGGGGTATCGGAAGACGTGCCGCTCTGGAGAAAGAGAAGGAATTGGCAGAACCATGACACCAGATCGCAGCTCGACTCTGTATTGTGCATCAAATGAGCTGGGAAAATATGGCAGAATGGCTCATTCAAGCGTTCGTATTAGCCATGTATATCACTCACCATCAATGAATACAGCCACCGCGCGAACTGACTCTGCTTTCCAACTGTATTATCACACCTCGTTGGACTACAACATCCATCTCTTGATTGTAGTTGGACACTGGCCCGAATCCATGGTCAGGTACCGCAGTATCGCATTTGCGCAGTATCGGAGGCTTGATATCAGATCATCTTTCGGCCGACGGCGAGAGAACTTAGGGGGTATCATTGACAAGCAGAATATGGAAGAGGCACATAAGCAGCAGCAGGCTAGACGAATGCAAGTGACCGACAGCCGTACAAATCACAGCCCCTTAAACTTGAGTATGCCATGAGCACCATGAGCACCCAGATCGGGAGTTCCTTTGCCCTTCCTGCGCTTTTTCTTTCCCTTCCGGCGTGATCCATCATCGCTATCTGACTCCAACTCGGCATCACTGTCAGCGGCGCGCTTAGTTTGCACCGGTGTCTTGGTGTCAGAGTCATCAGAATCATCAGACTCGTCGGAGTCATCATCCTCGTCTCCGTCCTCGTCGCTATCGTCTCCAGTAGGGGCGACGCTCTCTTCCCAGACCTTGATCGTAGTGCCACCGCCGCTGATCATGCGCCCCTCGCAATCGAAGCTTATACCCACAACTGCCTCGACCTCATCATGTTGCAGAACAGTCTCGACCTCCCGTTTGACCAGATCCACAAGCCTCACTGTTCCGTCTCCGACGCCAACAGCAATCTTCTTTCCAGATGTGATTGTATCGGGTAGTTGTGCCATGCAATCCAGGCTCTCGCCTGCGCGATCAACGATGATCCGATCTGTTTGGTCGTCCCACGCACCCTTGTCCCAAATGGTGAGCACGCCAGTGCCCGTTCCCACTGCTACGATACCATTGTCTCTATTCTTCTTTGGGCCTAAGCCTGGCACGAAAACAGCGCCGAGGAGCTCATCCTCCTGGTCGTCACTTCTGACAAGCACACCACGGCGTATGTCTGTAACGGCCAACGTAGTGCCACCCGTGCTAACCCATTGTTTGCTATAGCCACTCGTACTGGTGTCGCTGGGGGGGAGAGGTGCGAGGGAGGACACGAAATCGGAATGCGGAAGGTGGGTTTGCTGGGGTTTCTGTGAAGCCAAGGCGTGATCGCGCAAATCGACAAGGTGTAGGGCCCCGGAATCACAGCCTAGTAGGAGCGTCTGAGGCGAGAGGACGTGAAGTAGGGTCGGCGCGTCGGGGTTATTGTTGTGGTCAGGAATTGCGAATTTGGATGCGACTTGACCGGTCGTGGGAGAGAAGTGCTTCACAATGGAATCGGTGCCGGCTGAATAGAGAGCTGTGCAGGGAGTCTGGTGTCAGTAGGCAAGCACATACACATACGGTGGGTCAGGAGGAAAAGTTGGCAAGGTTCGAGCATCGAAAGCTCATGGCTACTCACCGGATCCGTCGAGACTGAAGCCCAAAGCCCGACAGCTACCTTTGTGTCGTCGTGTTCTCCAAATTGAATCTATCGTGCCCTTTCCATCCGACAAGACGCTCACGTCAGCCGAAGCATCGTCGTCGGAGCTACGTTCTGAAGCGGGCAGCCTGAAGCATTCGACATGGCCAGTTGACAATCCGACGGCAAGCAAAGGGTCGTTCGGATGAATTGCTTGGGCGAAGAGCTCAGCACTGAGCGGAAGAGTGCAGAGATTCTCCAACATGTTTGGCTGGGCGCAATCAGATCAATTTGAAAATCGAAAACTGACAGGGAATCAAGCGGGTCAATGAACCAGTCCTGAAGCAGGCACGTCAACAGAGTGCCAATTGATTCTGGACCGAAGCTTCGTGATTGACTCTGGGGGAATACGGTTTTTTTTTCCCCCGTTGTCGAGCGCGGAAAGATTCCGAGTTAAATTTACGCTGAAGTCGACTAGCGCAGAACTGACGCCCCTAGCGCTATAGGTACAGCCCTGGACAAGCCCCCGAGCACTAAGTGCGTTGGGGGCTGTAGTTAAATTCTACCTGGCAATATACTGAACGTGCTGCCTCAAGTTATGTACATATAGGCGTCAGGATCCGTACAATCCTATCTTTTGAAGACTGGCGCTTGATTCGCCATTCATTGACTTGACCTTTGCCAAAGTACGTGATCATCGCACCAATCACAAACGGCCGGTTTGCAACAGCAGACGCTTGTTGCTCTACCTCCGCAAGTTACAGCATGCAACTGTTACGCGTGAGGGTATTGGCGATACTTCCTGCCCGTTGCCAGTAATCACCGCCCATGGATAGCCTGTCCGGCTTCCGGGTGATAATTTCATATCATTCCATCGGTTTCTGGGCATACCAGAAATAATAATCAAGGTAAATGTGTGACTCTCGGCCTGCTAATTCCGCCTTTGCATCTTTGACAAGCTTTTCAACGTCCTCGACGGGCATAATCTCCCTCAGAGGTTTTGCCCCCATGGCATCTATGAGATCTGACGTTACCTCTCTCATGTACTCGCCTACGAGGCGTAACTTCTTGTGCTGTGGGGATTCTCAGCGTCTGCAGAAAACGGGAACCATGATTATTTCGACCTACCTTTGGCCACCTCCCCATGGGTGCCTTGAACTTCCTACAGTTGATATTCACGAAGCCATGCCGACCCAGGACCTCATTCATGTAGTTGGCTATGCGCCACTGAAATCCGTATGCCATGGTTAATGCCTCGCCCGTCTTGTCCATAAAAAGCGCAAAAGGTGAGTCTGCGGGCATGCTGCCATCATCACATTTTGCGTAGCCACCGAGCTCTTGCAGTTCTATCCAGCCACCGGGTCTCATGTGTCTGTGAAAAGCAATCCGGTCAACAATCTTTCGCAACATGGTCTTCCAACAGGACGCGGAGAACTCACTCCAGACATTTCACAAGGACCGAATCAAACTCTCTTAAAAAGAGGCTGACATGTCTGAAGTGGACGAAGTCAAAATCATCTCCATGCAACCAAGGGTCGTGAATGTCCTCTACGATGAATCTCAGATTGGGTGGAATCCAGGGCTCTTGAATCGGGCTCAAGTCAAGCCCAATCACTTGAGCGCTCGGAAACTTGTCCGCCACTGTATCGGTTTTAGCCCTCCGCGGTAACAGCAACAAATATATTCGCACACAGCCCACGTCCGAGATTGAAAAGACATACTTGCAATGGCCCAAGAGCCTGTGCCAGTTCCCAGGTCAATGATTCGCTGTGGATAATTGCCAATAGGTGCAAAAAACAACCTCCCACTACAGAGCATGTCAGCCTCACAGCATACGGCTCAGGGGTACTGAGTGAGCAACCTCGTCAATTCTATCGTAGCTACATGCTTCATTTCGTCCCGGGTCTGTTCCGTGTCATCATTGGGTATTGGATACGTGCCATATCGGAACTTGTGGTACTAAAACGCAAATTATCGTAAGCAGACTACTTCGAGAATGCACCCTGAAAGCGTCCTGTAGGCTCACCCGACGACCGTTCTCATAGGAGTGGCGAAGGACACTGGATGTAATGCTACCAAAGGCGCTTTCGGACTCGAGATCAAAGGCGGCCGGGGCAAACTCGTCCTCGTCGATGTCATCCGGATCGCCTGCTTCGATTCTATGGCCTGAGTTGTGGTCTTCCCAGTTCAAAGACGACGAGGCGGAGGACATGGCTGCAGCATCTGTATCATGTGGCAGGCATTCAACCCAGACCAGAGTTCCGTCGGGTCGGGTCAGGGTGGGGCTGGCGTACGTCAGACGGTTGCAAGCGGAGACCAAAGTCAACCGGGCTGGACAAGTAGAAACGAACGGTGTAGCCTGCAGACGGCCTGTTTGAGCAGGAGTGTAGGTAGGGTGCTGGGTTGGGAATACTTAAGTATCCCGACAATCTGGGTCGATGACTGTCCGGCCCGCAGCCCCCATACCGCCAGAATGGTAGTGGGACAGGGGTGGAGGTGAAAGTGCAGCAGACCCTTGGAGGGGTTTCAGACGTCTTGACCTGCCGCTTTCTGGCCTTTGCAGATGCTCCCCTGCATGAAGGGCAGCGTACGCCGGGTGTAGCGTTGGACTTTCAGTGCCGTCTGTGGGACTGAATGGGAGGATTGTCAGTCAACAACGTGTTGAACGAAAAGAGCGGTATGGCGGGCTGTCCGAGGGGAGAGGCGGCAGAGGATCAGGATCGACGGGGTGCGGCCAAATCAGGTATACCAATGGCATTATACTTCCGGGCAGGCCGGGTTTCCAACACCCGAATAAGAAAGGGCACTTTAAAGGGTCTCTCTCTCGCCCCATCCATGACAAGATTTCAAAACCCATGTCTTACTACCACTCCCATTCCTATTGGCGAAGACCATGACAAAACGGTAGTTGGGTAAATGCGGGGCAATGCAGTCACTGCGGACTCGCTAGGATCCGTACAACCGCAGGGCAATCTAACCAATGGATCTTCAGATGCTGCCTATTCTACGTGCATTCTCCAGCGAAAGTCGCTGTGATCTTGACGGATCCCTTGCATACCTAATGTAGGTAAGGTAGGTAGTAAGCGACACCCGCGAGGCAGAGGCTGGGGCAAGGGCAAGACGCGGGGCATAGCGGGGTACAACGACCAGTACTCCCAGTAGGCGCATATGTTCAATTGATGCAACACAAGATACACCTTGAGCCACCCCCATCAACCTTTCGTAAAGGAGCCCATCAGCCGAACACGAAGTCTCATTGCAGCTGGCCGTTGGGGCAACCACCCGTACCTTCCTGCGCAGTTCCAAGGAAGAAGAAGAAGAAAGAAGAAGAAGAAAGAAGGAGAAAAAAACCACCGCTGTGAGTCTGGTGGAATTGGAGTCTGGCAGATCCCACCATGAGTTTGTCTCTTCGTCTTTGAGGAAATCTTGAACTTACGGTGTCACACAACCTACGCAAATCCTTTTACGATGTTGTTCTTACGACAGCGACTTGGAATTTTCGCCATATTCCTAGCTATGGCGTCTTCCGCATGCTCTGCCGAAGAGCGGCTTCGGAATATCATGTACTTGACTGGGTGAGTTCCCACGGCCTGGCAAGATGTAAGATGGCTAGGTAACCAGTTTCTCAGGCAGCATCCAATCATCCCGAGCTCAGACCTCAGCTCGCCCATCACACACGTGGTTCTCGCATTCATGCAATCTTCGAGCTTCAACGTCGAGGCTCCCAACCCCGACTGGCCATTATTCATGTCCATTGCGGAAACACGTAGCAGATTCCGATCCGGTACAAAGATCATGGTTGCAATCGGTGGCTGGGGTGATACCAATGGGTTCGACACAGCGGCGCGCACGGAAAGGAGTCGGGAGAGGTTCGCAAACAACGTGGCTGCCATGGTACGCGATACTGAGGCGGATGGGGTTGACGTGGACTGGGAGTACCCAGGGTACGGTTGCCTGCTCCGATGTTGACGTATGGCCACTTGCTGACATTGACAGTGGTAACGGGGAAGACTACAAACAGATCCCAAACACAGAGAAAGCCTGGGAAATAGACGCATATCCACTGCTCTTATCGGCCATCCGAAGTGCTATCGGTCCCAACAAGGTCATCTCCGCTGCTGTCCCCGGTATTCCACGCGACATGCTTGCCTTCACGCCCACGACCCTACCATCAATCATGGCGTCAGTAGACTTCCTCAATGTGATGGCGTACGATTTGATGAACCGGCGCGATCAAGTCACCAAGCATCATACGGGTGTTCAACTGTCGCTAGAGTCAATCGACCAGTACATAGACAATGGTGCAATCGCCGAGAGACTCAACCTCGGATTCGCGTTCTACGTCAAGTACTTCCGGATTTCTCCAGAAAACCATGAACAGTGTTTGAGAAATCCAGTTGGATGTCCTACGGGTCTCATGGAGGATCCAGACACGGGTGCTGACCTTGGCAAGACTGGTGGTTTTAGTTGGCACGACTCGGTTCCCGATGATGTCAATGTCTCATTTACTAAGGCTCTCACAGACGGGTCCTACGATGATATTAATGGCGGCTACTACTACTGGGACGAAGACGAAGACCTCTGGTGGACGTTTGATAACCCTGCTGCCCTACTGAAGAAGTTTCCTTTGATTGTTAGGGCTAAAAGGCTTGGAGGTGTATTTGCTTGGGGTCTTGGAGAGGATGCCCCCGAGTTCAAACATCTTCGTGCACTCAACCAAGGCCTGAAGAAGCTTGAGGATGAAAAAGACGAGTTGTAGATGAAGTCAGTCCAAGATGGCATCAATGAATCAATAGCTGTTTGCCGTCAATAATAGCTTATGCATTTCGCATATCTAGAACAACTTGTATGGTTCTGAACAGTGCCCACATTTAAGCGCCAATGGCCCCTCTTGCGATAACAATAAGTTAGTATAACATTCCTTGGTCCCAAATTGACCTTCCACAAATTGAATCACATGCCACCACATATTCATACATCGTCACAGATGCGCGGGTCCTTCTAACGGTGCACGTTGTTGCAAGACTCGCAGGCAATGGGCAAGAGAATCTATATCACAAGAGAACTGTTACAAATGGAAGATGCAGATACAACATACGGATAGATTCATATCATCATTATTATTGATACATTTCAAGGATATTGTTTGGGTATTTCCTCCTGAACGCCAATGATAAACATCGCAATTGCGCGAACCGATTTGTCTTCCCTGCTCAATGGAATGTGTTGGAATATTCGAAGAGCATTTCATTACCACGACCGTGCCTCTTGCGTAAATTAATCATGCCCCAGGGTAAGCGGCGGGCTTGGTTCCAGTCGCTGGGGCGTTATGTCCCCTACTCCGTAGAGCCTCAAGGGCATCGACAATGGTAAGAACCATGAAAAGCACCCTTTAGAACAAGGTCGTTAGTAATGATGGACACAGACAATGCTAGCAGCCTTAGACTTACCATAGGAAGAAACCAAAGGCGATAGCGGCCTCCAGTGAACCGCATACGGTGTTGGCACCGCACTTCCACGGACCTCCAACATAGACAGCGAGGGCAATTGAGCCCGCAAACCAGAAGATGGCCGTAATGACATTGAGGACGAGAGCGGCGAGCTTGTGGAAGATGCTGGTCATGTAGATCGGGGTGATGCCGACATAAGCGATAACCAGCAAGGACCAAACCGAGTTGAAAATCATAAAGTTGACAGACGAAGGCGAACTGGATTCGCCATAGTAACCACCATAGTAGCCCCAGTATCCGTGGGCCGTGCTGGCGACTGTAAATAATCGATTAGCGAAACAATTTGGCTGTATGAACCTCAGGTCCGCTTACTGTAGGCGGTCAGGCCCAATTCAATGATTGCAAATACTGCGGCCACAGCGTGGACGATCGAGAGCCACGTGAAAGCCATAATGTCGCAGTTTGGGACGAGTCGATCAGAAAATCGATCGAGGTGTGATAACTCCGAGATGAAAGCGCCAGCAGATTGTAATGGAGATGTTGGGTTGGAAATGGGGTGCGGCAAAGACACAGCATGTGGGAGACCACGATAATATATAAGAGGGATCTGCCATTGCTACCCTACGTAGTCCCAGGTGGCTCAGCCTGATCTGAACCCGAGTCTCTCCACATGGGAAAGTAGTGATTCGCGCAATTGCAATGACGTGAGTAGTTGAACACGCGATGAGCGCAAGCTTCAGCAGATCCAAGCAAATCTGGGGCTAGACAGTTCGGAACGTGCTTAGCACAGAGCAAAGTGGAGTCAACATCTAAATCGTAACTGGCACAAGGAAACTGGTGATTGGCTGATACGTCAAGCCCAGCGGCCGATGTACCATTTGTGACTCAGCTTTTTGATGAAAGCAAGAAAAGGACTGTATGCGGCGGGCATCAAATGACAGGCAAAAGCCACACTCGCTAACGACGTCACTTGGTGGGTATGACGGCATCACTCAATTTGTGGTGTGGCGCTATTGGATGATTCAGTTGAAACGGTTAGTGCGATCCCAGTGCCGGGCTCTTCTGAACCAGGGGTGGTTGCCAGCCTGGCAGCAGGGCAGGTCCCCAGGTCCCTTAGAGCTTTTGAAGGGTAAGTCCCAGCCCACGGTCCTTGCCGAATAGCCTAGCGCGCATAGCTGGAATAGTTAATTCTACGAGGCCTGGAGCCGAGGAAACGGCTGATGAGTGGCGGCTCACTTTGTTGGTTTGTATCTCCAACTTACAGCATCATGTACATTCGATTAAGACAGCTGATCTTCGATCATTGTATACCTGCCAGTCGGATGATTGGTGCATTTCAGAAGCAGTCCTGGGTATAGCATACATAGTGAATGTACAAACAGTTCTAGTCAAGGTTCCCTAGAGCTGCTGGTTAGCATCCATTTTAAGCTTATCGTGTCGCATAGCTCAGAACGCCACCAATGCTCTGCACTCCACAAAACACGTTAACGCGGCCAGAGCCCTCCCGCGTCCAGCTCCTTAGAGGTCAAGCTATAGCATGGATATATAGATATCTGTCGGTTGTAATGATCTTCCGTAAGAATGTGTTGTGTTGTAATTGGTCGGGAATTCACATGATTTTGGACGACATTTTCATGGCTCCTTTCCGCTACTGGCGTCACGACCATGTTGTGTATTTAATCTGGTCCGAGGAAGAAGAATCGCGAATGGAAATTGAGAATGCTAGTGGAAGACGGGTTGGTATCTTCTTGGCAGTGTCCATGGGCTTGGAAACCCCTCAATATGCAGCTGGAGCTTGGCGTACAAGCATCGGATGTGATTCATATCTAACGAATAGGCATTTATCTTGCAGACACGTGATCGTAGTCGCACGAATACCGTTAAAAATGCGTTACACGTGTGGCAGTAAAATCAGAAAAGGCTATGCCCGAGGACATGGGCCGTTTCTATAATCTCATCACCGCAAGTCGACCTGTCATTTTGTATAGAACCCATCGTACCGACGTCGCTGCCGCCAAGGCCACGATACCTCGGCTACGCAGTCCTCTTGCATGATCCAAGGAAGGACTTGAGGGAATTGACTTTCCTAACCAACCTCTGATTTGTCGTGACATGATCGAACACGTGCGCAGGCATCGATAATACCTCTATTTGATTGGCATACGAATTACGGTAATCTTTATTAGTAGTACACCTCGCCCGCTCTTCTGCCGCTCTGGATTTTTGATTACTGTGATATAATGTTGGTCGTCCTGGAGCAATATATCGGCTAGTATCCTCTGTTTCGAAAGTTGACCGTTAATGTAATCCTCCAGAAACGCGAAGACGCGCTGCCGACCTTCTCTCATCTTAAAGACCGCGACACGTTGCCCTCCCCAAAGATTTCTCTCATCCACAAGGGCTTGGAAAAATGCCTTCTAAAACTATACTCCTGGTCGTTGGCTTTGTCGCTGTTGCTCAGGTGACTGCGTTGCCATATGCACCTCGGCCATTTGAACATTCACACCAGCCTTTCGTAAAAGTGGAAATAGGCCCGCGCCCCGAGTTTCTGGTCAATGACATGGATGAGGGATGGCTGAAGGAGCGGCTTTCATCATGTCTTAACATGGAGATGCAGCCCACCAAGTTTTCCATTGGCCATCGTGGAGGTGGCTGTTTGCAATTTCCGGAAGAGACTTCTCAGTCAATCACAGCGGGCATACGTATGGGAGCAGGCGTTCAAGAGTGTGATGTAGCATTCACGAACGATCTTGAACTTGTCTGTCGCCACGACCAATGTGACCTCCATACTACGACGAACATTGTTGCCACGGAGCTTGGATCTAGGTGTACTCAACCGTTCACGCCAGCAGCGAACGGAACGGCGGCCACAGCTAAATGCTGCACCAGCGACATCACCTTGGCCGAGTTCAAGTCCTTGTGTGGCAAGATGGACGGTTTCAACGCTTCGGCTACCACTGCCGAGGACTTCTTGCATGGAACTCCAGCATGGAGGACTGACCTCTACGCAACCTGTGGTACCGTCTTGTCTCACAAGGACTTCATTGAACTTGTCAATCCCTTGGGTTTGGATTTCACGCCGGAGCTGAAGACACCGCCAGCAGCAGTTCCGATGCCATTCAATGGATCATTCACGCAAGAAAAATTTGCTCAGAGGCTTGTTGATGAATATCGTGAATCTGGGATCGACTTCAGCAGGGTATGGCCACAGAGCTTCCTGTTTGCAGATCTCGCATATTGGATTGAGAATGAACCCGTCTTTGCCAAGCAAGCCCTGCTGCTTGACGAGAGCGGTGACACTCCTGACACATTCCTCACAGCAATCGAAAATTTGACCTTTTACAAGGATTCGGGCGTCAATCTTGTCGCGCCTCCTCTTCCATACCTGGTGGCACTGGACGATCAAAATGAGATTGTTCCAAGCGCTTACGCCGTCGAGGCGAAGCGACTCGGGCTGGAAATTATCACATGGTCTCTGGAACGATCTGGACCGATAGCCAATGTTGGGAAAGGACCCGACTATTACTATTCAACGTTTTATAATGGGACAAACAACGACGGTGACATTTATAAGCTAGTAGATGTTTTGGCAAGACGGGTTGGCGTCAAGGGCATCTTCTCAGATTGGTCAAGCACTGTCACATACTACGCCAATTGCTTTGGATTCTTCCCATAATCGTTAGAAATATATCCCATATACACATAAAACTTATAAGACATGTAGCCGTTTCTGTTGTACCTCTTTCCATCCGTGTACGCTTTGAAATCGTTTTGAAGGGGTCCCGTCCTCGATTTCTTATACTTGGCATTGTCTAAACATCTACAAGTGCTGCATCTAGCACTTTTCACACCTCGTTAGCCTTTTACACGTGCAAAGTGAGTCACATACGAGAACAGTCGCTGCGTCGTTAGCTTGTTAGACTGCAAAATATCTATACATCTCACGAAGACCGAAAGTGTGTGCTACATTGGAGTATATGCCTCAGGAGATGTACTCAGGAAGCTTAATATCCATCAATAGAGCAAGTCTCATCAAGATGCATGAGCCCTCTGTTACACACGGATATTTGCGCGACCGGAATTTAGTACAGAGACACAATGGCACTCCGGATTGACAATACATGCCGAATCACTAGACAATAATTGAATAGGGGAATAAACATTCCATTACCATGAGTGATTGCGAATCTTAGCACGGCATAAGAGCTACACCTGCAGAAACCCTCAACCCCCTAACCCCGAACATGACCTTGGGAAACCAAGGATATTAGGCATGCCAAACAAGCAATCACGTATCTTACCATACACTTCAAGGGTAATACACGCCGAAGAACCGCAATCGAATTAGATGAGGATCGACTTTGGTTGCGTTTCCTTGTTCCTTTTGATGCCTGAATCAATATCAACCTCCAGTCTGTGCCAAGCTGTGGCCAAATTTCCTCTGAGATTATAAATACTCTTATAGCATTGAGGCTGTGTATTATATGCCTCGTCCGTAGCTTTGACCATAAATGTTGTGGTCTTTGCCTGGGGATCTTTGATGATGGGAAGGGTGTCATGGTACGTCCATCGTTTCCAACTCCATTTCTTGCTTCCGACTTCTTGATGCGTGTCATCCAGGAATGTGGCTTGGCCCCAGGTCTTACCCCCATCTAGACTGACGTCAACACGCTGAATTTCTCGGCCACCACCGGAGTACGCGTAGCCTTCAAGCTCCACGACATCACCATTGCGATCTGTTTCGTCCGCTCTGGAGGCAGTAGAGACAACGGGGGATTTCCCGAACGCAGACTTGAACCTCGCCTTGGTGATGGCACTTGTGACGGGCATCTCCTGAATCGACTTGTACTTGTCCCAATCCAGGTTCTGGGTCTCGTTTGGACCGAAACACTTGTAGTCTCTTCGCTGCCAACTCGTATGGCTCTCTTCATCTGAGATGGCAATCTTGTTCAACCATTTGACGCAGCGCGCAGCCACTGTTCCAGGGACCACCACACGAACGGGGAAGCCATGATCTGGCGGCAATGGCATATCATTCATTTTGAAAGCCAGCAAGACGTCGCCGCGTGGATCAAGAGCAGCATGTATCGGAATGCTTGCTCCGTATGCTTCCAGCGCTGAAAATTGTACGTGTTGTGCATCCTCGGGAAGATTGTCTGCGGCTAAGCCTGCATCGACCAGCACATCTCGCAATCGTACGCCTTCCCATCTCGCGCAACTGATGGCCCCTACTCCCCATTGCAGGCCATTCGTCTTGCGCGCGTATTCAGTCATATCCTTCCGCCTGTTCCCAGAGCATTGAAGAACGGATGTGACGGTGTATTGCTTGAATTTGACCTTCAGATCCCCAACAGTATAGGTCTTGACATCCCCATCCGGCAGTTCAATTGAAATAGTGTGAGCGTCACCAGTCGGATCCTCAATAATAGGAACCCACATGTGATTTCGTACGTAGAAGACCTCGTTGGGGGTGAGGAAATCGGATGCCAAATCGTCACCTGCTGTCTCGGCGTTGCAAGGTTTCGAGGTCAACTGCAGGAGTCGATCGTCTCGCTTCGGATCTGCGACGAATGGGTCCTCAATAGCATCTAGACGTGGCCGACCGTCAATCAGATCATCTGAATGCACCCTGCCAATAACGTATTGCTCCAAAATCTCTCGGACATACGGAGTCTTGTGAATGGAGAAGATATCCCAATACGGCTCGATACTCCCCCCAGCTGCGCGCAGAATGACTTCACCCCCTGGGTGCGCCGGTATCCAATCCGAAATATCGTATATTTTGTCCTCGTATACGATCCATGGCCTCGCAGACTTGGGACCGTGTGTCTTGACTTCTGATAATCGATAGCTTGGTAACCCACCATTGGGCCCTCCGCTTGATGACTCGTATACCCCTGATCCATCGACGAGCACTTCGTTCGGGCTACGCGGCACTGTCTGGGCGATCGAGAAGATCGCTGTCAGAAGACCGCCCCCTGCAGCTAGAGCTCGAAAAGAACGATATTTGGCTTGATTTGGGGGAAGTGACCTAGCAAACTTGGGAGCGTGGCTTCGGAGATTGGCGTAGCCGGAGAACATTCGACAAGAACGAGGGAGGCTGGGGTTTTGGATATTCAAGGTCTGTGGTTTTGGGGGTATATTCGGACGGCTACGTCGAGTAGCATTGCAAAGCTCGTGGCCGAAGAATTGTAGTATCGATCGTGACATGGTTGGAGACGGGTCACCGAGAACCTGTTTGACATGCTTAGTATTGGGAAATGGTAAGGGAGGAGAGACAATTACCGGGAAGGGCGACGATCACGTTGCATACATCGAGGCACAATTGCTTGTATCGTGTCGTCAGAGTACCTGTCGTGCAAATGGTTGCCCTCCTGAGTTACGGGCAATGGAGCGATTGGTTAGAATCCAGGCCTTGCGTCTTATCGCGGTATTGGTAACCACTCGGAGAATATCTCGGACGCCGGCGAAGATGAAGCTATCGCCAACTCTTATCGTTGAAATGAATATCCGAAAGTCTCGCCAGGATCCAGCTGGACGGCGCAGTCATGACGGCTGTGCCAACGCATCGTTGAAGAAGGAGCTAAGTAGGAGAGGAAAGAGCCAATGTACGTTTGATGTATCCCGTGTGCACATGGGGACATGAGGTTCTGCGGGATTGCACTTTCCTTTTCCGTACTGCGTCCCGTTGTGGTGAATGCTGGCTGACGAGTTTCTGGGGGGTGGAAACTCCCGACAGCCCAACTCTGGGGTACTGTCGGTTTGCCCTTCAACGGAGATTGCCGCTATGTTGGAGCTTTTAGCGGCTATTCGCGGCGGATCTCCAGGAGGCCGTGTCCAATGACAAATATTAAGTAACCACATCAGCAGGAAGACTCCCATTCGCTGCATTGGTTCTGTTTTACCTTGGACGCCGTACTGTCTCAGTGAGAATGAAATACGAAGCTGGTGACCTGACAGTACCGAGTTGGGAAGATGCCATCTATATAACCCAATATGGATGTTACAACGATTGCACAGATAGAAGGAAAGGCTACTAGACTAAAACTTACAAGTCGTACCTACAATAGGAGACTCTGCACCTAACTAGTCATCAGCATCTTAGACACGGTATCATCTTGACTTTACCCGCATCGTGAAGTGCCGTTCTCGCTGGCGAAGCTCTCAAACTCCTTACTGGTCCTGCCTGTGCCGCTTGTAAGCAGACCAGAATCTCCATAGACGCCGACTCCGGGTCAGGGATGATAGTTTGCACGGCTTGCGCCATCTCATCCACGGTTGCGGCTGTCAGCGATGGCACCTAGAGCTTCGATCTCGGGCGTGATTTTATCGAGGAAAGGTATGAACAAGAAACTGATTTGAACTATCTAAAAGATGAGCTGTGTCTTTCCTCTTTCGCAGCTTCTTTTGTTCCTCTGTTTCCTCGAATTTGCATTTCCTCCTGCATCACGCATTCCAGTGATGAAACTCTTCGCCGTTAGGTTTCAGCCCGCAGCCACCTGCACGCAGAGAGGGGAGCCAACGAGCTCGGTTCCAGGTCTCCCGACAGATCCAAAACTGGGAAAGGAGTACGAGTTATTTCTCCCATTGATAAAATCCATGAGCGAAATAACGATAGAGGTTTCCACACGGCTATCGCCCTGTCTTTGGGTCAGTACAGGCGTCGTTTGGCGCTGGTCGTGTATAAATATCAAGTCGATAAACATTCATTTTAAACTCCAGTATATGGTGCGATATGAGTAGACGATACTAAAATTCAGATAGAGCTTGAATTTGGGCAAGCTGCGACTCAACGCCAACGTCCTCATCGTCGCTGGCTCAGAAACGACGGCCACGTTGTTGAGCGGAGCAGTCTTTCTTCTCACCGCCCACCCTCCTAGAACCTGAGGATTAAAACCACTTTGCCTTTAGTAAGCATATCCTAGCTGCGGGATATCGCTAGGTTAGCTAATCTTCCTCGCTGATATATCTCTATTTATTAATCTCCCTGGATCGAAGTCTTGGACCACACCGATACGTACTTATAAAGGGTGTTCTATTTATCATAATTTTGTAAGAATTTGCTCGCAAAAAGTTGTCATTCAATCCCTGCAAATAACTTAACGTCTATAAGGGATGTAAAGCAACTTGAAGAGCTCTGGTTAACATGTCATCTTTGCTGATAACAAACTCCCGTATGTTGAGATGTATTGGTCGTTCATAGTCGATGAGGCTGCCAAGGAACAATGCATCGATAATATTCAATATGAATCATGATTCATTAGTCGATACCAGCACTACGACCGCCCAAAGGGTTTGCGTATAACATATACATAGTTTAACGAGAAGAACTGATAATTCTGATGCAATCGAGTCATAACGAGATGTTTGTAAAGACGAGAGTGTGGTGGGACAAGCATATATGGCATGTTGCCGTTGACGTGTAATTGATCTGGGCATGCTCCTGCATGCTTCCAGTCCCAACGGATCCCTTCTTTTGGCGTTGGCTAATGCTAGTTCTGGGGCGACCAAACGCTTAAACGGCACCGAACGTCGATCGACGCCGACGAGACTACAGCTCAAACGTCCCTCTGCCCTCCGATATCTCGCTACAGCTTACCACACTGACTGACTGCAGCCCACGACTGTCGAGAGGACCCACAAGCGGGTTAGCCTGCTGCCACCGCGGCCGCTCTGCCAGACCACATACGGAGAAGCGCATATACCTACCAGGCGCGAGACGGGGCCCCGAAGAAGTCGGCGAACTTTAATGAGGCACGGGGTCCCCATAGCCATAGCGTAAAGGGGCCTGGTCCTGCATTTGAAAATTCAATCGTGGCGATACCTATTTGGAATGTCTCTCAACGATCGATCGAGAGATATGGATAGTTAGACCAAATCTTTTGAGATTCGTCTGGCCACTCACTGATAACTTCTACACCGTCAAGCTCTTGTAGGCAATTTCTCCTAGGCTCAAGCGGGTGACATGCATTTTGTTTAATCCATATCAAAGACCTGGATTGTCCGGAAAAGTTGTGCTGTGGCATGTAAAACAGGGAGCAGTCACTTATGGCACCGGGGAATTGGGTTCCTCTTTCTCGGCGTGAGATGGAACCATATCATGAACCAACTGCTGGCCTAGTTTGCAGTCTCACCATTGGCCTTCTGACGACATCTATACTATCGAGCCTCCTGAGTTCGTACTTCCCTCCATTTCACTCAGAGTCTAAATTAACACAGCGTCAAGCTCAGAAACATCTTGCGGCAAAAGAGTGGCAAAGGCTGCCATGGATCATATGGAGTAAGCCGTTTTTTCGACCGCTGTATCTAAATCTAAACACTTCTAACCGGATCTAGCTGTGTTCTTGATCTACTTCTCGTCGATGATATTCGTCGTTGGATCAATCATCATCCAATTTGGTTTTGGTTCCGGTTCAAGCCATATGGCATGCAGCGCAGCTAGTTTCTTATGTCTCGGCGCATATCTAGTAAGCAAGGTGAGTAGAGTACCACGATGTATGCAGAGTATCATGACTGACACTTTCTTAGATAGTGAGTTGATGCCACCGATATTGATATTCGTACCCCAGCGACTAATAACCAAAGTTTATATACTTGTTCCTCGTGGACAGAGCAGTGAGTTCGATTCAGCACCTGGGTAAAAGAGGGTCATCTAATGGGTTATAGCATATAATCCGAGGCACAACAAAAAGCCGTTTACGATCCAAACTGTATCTATGGAATTCCATAGGCATGCTTAGTCAGTCGATACCCACATTGCATTTTTCGAAATAATGTACTAATTGTAGTATAGGCGTATATTGTATTATTGGTATTTGGAGTTTCGTGTAGTAAGTTATAGCTCTAACTGGAGAAGAGTTTGGTTTGCTAATATATCTTAGTTGGACGGACCGGCTCGAGAATGCAAAATGCACGATTGGAATAGAGTGGCAAATGGTTATTCCTTTGCTGTCTTTCGATGTGTTTGCCAACGTGTGTTTGCCTGCGTTCTTGATTAACACAACTTGCTGACTCTTCCTAGATCTACCTGACCGTGCTCTTCTTGCGACCCCTAATGAGTTGGTACCCATATCCACCTTTACCATGGACCTTTAGTAACTGGAATAGGCACGTATTCTGTACGATGGCGTTGCCGGAGGTCTGAGTCAAAAGACTCGATCGTCACGAATGCGCTGGTCTCTCAACCTCCTAATGCGCAACTTCGGACACTAGCTCGAAAAACGATCATAGGATGCATCGGTACTCTTATCATCAGTATGACGTATGTACTAGGACAACTCGACGAATGAGATTCTGCTGATTTGATAAAATTATAGGAACGCCACTGCCTTGATGATATTAAATGGGGAAGTTGCGTGGTTATGCCTCATGTGTTGCACTAGCGACAGTAAGCTTTCCTTGACGGGCTCTGGATTTGAGATCCCGTTAACTCTTGCGAAGTTCTGTTTTCAGCCTTGATAATCCACTGGGTTACGTCGACGGAATGATCGCCTTTGAAAAGACTGCCTAGAACAAGTTCGACGGCCAGCAGAGCCACTGCCGACAATCCATTCGATTGGCCTACGCCGTCATCTACGGGATCATCGCCCAGCCAGAAACAGACAGCCTTAGCAACCCAGAAAGCTCAGCCTTCGTCGTGAAGAAGAGTGATCAGCGGAGTTTACCCAATCGAAGGGTCTAAGCTGATGTTTAAACAACTCGTTCTGCGATACCGCACGATTCCAGGAGCGATATTATAGGAGCTTCTATATAAGCTATAGGAATAGTTCCTAACGCAAGATGAATGCCATCAACTTCAAGAGATGCCTTGGCATGGAGGATGATGCAAGCACATCCCTCCACGTGTGCGACGAAATTTGCCATTGGGCTCTTGCTAGCGGCACCGAGTATTGTAAAGCCCAAGCCCAGGTTCTGTTAGCCCATATCATTGATCCTCCCACATTGGCAGGATATAAAAATGACCATCTGTGGGTCATTTGGCAACCGGAATGTAGGAGAGAATGGCTTTCGGCTTTATGCGTATCGGATGATACGCAATCTACCGCGAACGGAATCGTGTCGCGAGTGTGTCTCATCAAGTGGTGCCGAGATCCGCATAAATGGAAACGATAGAAATAGATATATTAGGCAGAACCACTGCTTTACAGTGGCAGGAACAAGCATATCTATTAGAGCTTCGGTGTTCTGTTATGCAACCTCCTCGCCTGGCATTGGAGAGCGAGACTGGGCAATATCAATCGTCTGGGTAGTCGTCCAAGATATTGCTCCCAAACTTGTTCTCCCCGGCATTCCAGCGCTTGAAGTATCGGCCCGCCATGTCAATCAACGTACCAAATGGAGGCTCGTGGAGAATTTCGATGTTTTCCTCCGCCACATATCGAGTGCTCTTGTCGTCAGCCCTGGTTGTTTATTAGCATGTGAGCTCTAGAGCATGTGGATGTTCGACTGACACAATGTGGTAAAAGGGCTGGTCGCGCCCTCTGGGCAAATCATCGACGCGCATCTGACTGATCCAGCGTCGGGTTGCGGCACATTGTACATCCCAGCCAATAATGAATCCGTCATATTGATAGCGTCTGTGCCTGAAATAATGGCCGATCTTGTATTGCACGCTAGGATTCGCGGCATCGCGGGGTTTGGCAGTCCTTTCCGCCATGTCTTCAACACGAGATGCCGTAAGCATATCCATGAGAACGCGATGCTCACGTTCGACTTCAAATAGTGGTGGGATGAGATCCACTAGAGGGATATCTTCGGGAGCATGAGCTTGGAAGTGCTGGACAAGATAGGGAATGAATTGCCGCCGTCGAGTGAAGGCCGCACGGTCATCAGAATCGCCGAGCACGACCATGACCCATAGCATGCTGTACCAAGCTGCCTCTAGGTCTGGAAAGACCGGGTCGTTGACAGCGCGGTGGCGGGCTTCCTCGACTGAGACCATGATGTTTCGTCCCGTACGGATTGTCATCTCGATGACCGACGCGGGCCCGTAGTTCCGCTGCTCTTCCCGAGAGATTCCAATTTGGGACAGTCGAAGTCGCAATTGATCTACGGGTACCTCTTCACTAGATCGCCACGGGTCCATATACATGTACTCCTGCTCGGCATCCAACGAACTTTCCCGGTCTCGAGCTACCCCGTCAAGAGTGATTCCTCGAGGGGCTTCGATTACGGTGTAGACGTGTTGTGGGTAATTGGATGGCATTGCATTAATGCCAAGTCTTTGAGCGACGGCGCAATATATCGCGGTCGACTGAAGCGGGAGCGACGAGTGCTCTGTGAATGCTGTGCTCAAGAAATTGTTTTTCAGCGCATGGTATTCAGTCTCGACCGACATGCCCAGCAGGTTCTCGGATCGAAGAAACTCGGCTGTCATGATCGCTTTTTGTCTCACTGGCATTCCATCAAAATCTTCCTGAGAAGACCGGATTCTCTGCGCAATGCCGTCCAGTTCGCTGGATAGGTCCCCGGCCTCAAAGCGCGATTCTGGAAACACGAACAGTTCGTATGCTCCGAGGGCCTCTTCCAACTTGATTTCGTCTCCTCGAGCCAGCCGCATCCAGGTATCCACAGCGCCTGCACGGCGTATCTGCCCAAGGATCGCATTGGCGTAGTATCTGCGCGCCAGTACATCCGGGGCCGAGTCTGGGGATTCCGTTTTTAATCTTGTGAGAAAGTCCGTCACATCGAGTCCGTGAGCAGCTATCTGCTCGATCCGCTGGTATCGGCATCGTTGCGTCGAAAGCATCTCACCAAAGAGAGCTAGCATATTGCGATCGGTTCGGGTGCGCTCGTTGAACAATTGCCGCCAGTCCGTCTGCGTCGGAGGCAGCGATAACTTCTCGGTCAACCCATGTCTCGCATGCCACCCGTTCCATGTCTCGACGCAGTGTCTTCTCCATATCAGCGGCGAGGTGGCAACCTTGTCGGCATGTTTACATGTGTTAGCAAAGGCGATTGTGTCGGCTGGACCGAGGTGTCGAACAATTGCCTCGAGGAGTTCGTCGGGGAGGCGCAGGAGGCCTGGTTTGGTAGAGTACGGCACGACGTGATGCATGTTCGATAGTCAGCACATCTCTCGACAATATAGGACATTAAAATGAACCGCGACCGACGTTGAGCTCGTCGACTCTGAGGATCCCTAAGCCTAAGGCCTTCCAGGTAGAGGCACGTCATCACTAATCAATCAGTGGAGGGGCAGAATCTCGTGCTAGGACTACAATGTAGGTGCTGGGGTACATCGTAGGTGACAAGCTTGTGTGGGGGCAACTCGTTCATCGCTAGCCGTTATGCCCGTTGGCGCTAATACACCACGCAGCCGGTAAACAAATGCTGGATGAGCTCGACAACGACCATGCTGGCGGTGACGGGTTTCAATTCGAGAATTTGCATCGGTTAATTCTAAACTAAAACTTCCGCCAATTAATTGTGTAACTCTTGACTCTTTTTGAACTTCGTTGTGGCTCGAAGAGATTGGGTTCTGGATTTCTCCCAGGGTCAATGGTGCAACGCCGAGCTGGATACGTTACCGTAGACATACAGCAAAATTCACACCCTAAGCGCATACTAAGAATAGGAGCAGTCTCTTCATTTCTGTTCGTAATGGGAAGACACCTTACTTAGTCCATGGTTATTGACACTATAGGCCTTCGCGAACAGCCCAGCTGGTGATCGTACCATTTGAACACACCCTGAACCGGGCTACTAAATTTAGAGTAGACGAATTGACCACTTGCAGGTTCTCTGGCCTTATTAGCCTAGACATCAACTAATGCACGGCGTGGCCAGTAGTGGTAAACACGATAATAAAACCTGATCCTTGAGTATGAGTAACCTAGAGAATGGTTTGCCCGGAGAAAAGTCAGTGGAGATCGCAAGAGCATCCATCGAGTAATTAGGGTTGAGATTAATCGGCATGGCATTTGCTACTTTCAAGTATCCTCGTTGGGTAACAATGACTACCAGGGGTTGGTCGGTATAGACCTGTGAAGTTTGGCCGTTCGTTCACGATACGATGATATTAACACCAGATGAAAAGGATCTGTAGCCAGGCATCATAATAACAAATTCTAGGAACTGAAACGGCGCCAACACTTGCGCCATCCATGCTTGGCAACGTTTGTCTTCTGCCCAGCGATGTTCTCGAATCCACCTCCATCAACACCAGCCTAATATTAGTATCGAAGTCTTGGATTGATTAATAAGCTTCATTCTGACAGCCGCCGGAGTTGATTGATAAGCTTGTGGCCCGTTGGATTGCCAATCGCCGACAGCAGGTGGGTACCCAACATTACATGTTCCTATAAGATTGGCCCGCCGAATTTTCACCCTTGTATGATCTGGGGACGATTCAACCCCTGCTTGAAGTTATGTCCGTGTTGATATTGTACTTACCGTTCGAATGGCATGGTTTTTCGACAATTGATCGCAGACTGAAGTACCGACGTCAAGCAGGGCCACGGCTCCCTGTCCCGTCACCTCATGGCCTTGCGTGACGATTTGCAGCACAGTGACACAAGGATCGGTTATGTATAACCTATTTCCCGACTGTCATCATCATCCAGCATATACACATGGACAAGGCTAATGAAGCCATGCTGGGATATTCTATTCACTGATATCCGGATTTGTTAGCTGTTGCTGGGCTATAGACTAAGAATTGAGTAGCAGTCGAGCAAAGCGATAACTACAAGGCATGACTTATTTGCTATTGCACCATCGGGTACCTCTATGAAACTACATCGGGCGAGTTGGTATTATGGCAATCCGTACGCCCAGGTAGCAAGATGTGGACGATTCCACAATTCAGTGTACCCTTGTGATAATGTACGACATTTGTACGAGTATCCTTCTATGGTTTGTGGTACTGCATCATGTCCGACATCTCCAACTTTAGGAGTTAACGTCGGACTTTCAGACTGGAGCTAGAATCAGAAGATTCTCTTCGGCGTTAATACAACTTATCTTCCCAGCTGTTTGTTCTAAGTGGACTATCATGTTTCAAATATGAAGAAATCGAATTCCCATTATTCAGCTATACATCTTTATTCACACTCTTCTACACTTTATTTCGAAAGTAAACGCCGAGCCGTGTCAAAGTTGACAATGAGTAAATTTCCTCTGCCACCAGCTCCTCCAGCCAAGAGCCCCTTGGCTCGCTACCGCTTACTGTCGCCGACAGCATCAGTGCGCGTGAGTCCCTTATGCCTTGGTGGCATGAACTTTGGAGATGCATGGAGGGATTATAGTATGTTTTCCAGTTTCTTGCTGCTTTAATACGAAGTGTAATACCAATCATTCACTTATCACTGCAGTGGGTGCCTGCGATCAACAGACCACAGAGGTTATCCTGGACTTCTTCCATGATCAGGGCGGCAACTTTATCGATACGGCCAACAACTACCAGCAAGAAGAGTCTGAGAAGTGGATCGGAGAGTGGATGCAGAAGCGTGGCATCAGGGACCAGATTGTCATCGCCACCAAGTTCACCACCAACTTCCATGCCGGCAAGGGCGACAAAGAGATCATCGTGAACTTCAATGGTAATGGTTCAAAGAGCCTATACACTTCGGTTAATGCTAGCCTGAGTAAGTTGCAGACTGATTATATCGATCTGGTATAGTTTTCCATTACACACTGCCGCCTTTCTCATATCTAACTTGTGAAATAGCTTTACGTCCATTGGTGGGACTTTTCCGTCTCGATTCCAGAGCTGATGCAATCACTGAACCACCTTGTTGCATCTGGAAAAGTGCTCTATCTGGGAATCTCCGATACCCCTGCCTGGGTTGTTAGCAAGGCTAATGAATATGCACGTTGCAATGGGCTTCGTCAGTTCTCAGTCTACCAGGGAAGGTGGTCTGCAGCCTCGCGCGACTTCGAGCGCGAAATCATTCCAATGTGTCGTGCGGAAGGTATGGGCCTCGTACCCTGGGGCGCTCTTGGTGGCGGGAAATTCAAAACGGAGGAACAACGCCACAAAGGCGACCAGACTCGTGCTGTTAATGCCAGCGAAGCCGATATCAAGGTCAGCAAGGCTCTCGAGACGATTGCAAAGCGAAAGAACACTCTTATTACGAGCGTGGCTCAGGCATATGTTACCAGCAAGGCACCTTACGTTTTCCCCGTCATCGGCGGTCGTAATGTTGAACACCTCAGGGAAAATATTGGTGCTTTGCAGTTGAGGCTATCCGAAAAAGACATTAAGGAAATCGAGGACTCGACACCATTCGACTTGGGATTCCCAAGCAATTTTCTCTACGGAGAAAGGCTCCCAGACAACCCGAGAAAGGTGTTGTACTTGAACATGGGCGGTACTCTTGACCATGTCCCTGAACCTAAACCCTTTTCAAAAGAGTAGGTTATTTTAACAGTCGGGCTAAACTGTCTGATTGGCTCCAGATAGGCGAGCTGCGGGCGAGTTCTTATATGGATGAAGTGTAAACTTGGCGGCGTGGTCATGCTATCGCAATCCAATCCCAAAGTAAAAAGGCAATATATTCAATATAGCCGTGCTACCCACTAGTTTGATCCCGTGGAATAAACGATAGTGTCAAATCAGCCTAACTTGCAACTAATAGCTACATAAAAATCATAAGTGCTTGACTAGCAAGCTAGAATGTAACGAGAAAGAGCCGTTGTCTTCTCTCTCAATCTTCCGATGAAGTCGAAAATCCCGCCAAGACGCAGTTTTACAAGCCACTCGAACCGAGCCCGGAGAGCCCTGTTGGAACGCTGGTAGGAACGCTGAAAGCAGGAATGCTGAACCCTGAGCCTAAGCCAGAACCCAAGCCAGAACCCGAGCCAGATCCTAAAGTAGGCAGTGCCGTGGGAATGCTGAAACCCGAGCTTAATCCAGTGGGCAGAGAACCGAGACCAGTACCAAAGTCGAAGCCGGAATCCGAGCCGGAATCAGCATTGGAGTTGGCGGCAGTGGTAGTGGTACTAGGCGAGGAGCTAGCAGTAGCAGTCGAACCACTGGTACTGCCACCAACTACTGATTTGATGAATGATGCAGCAGTGTCGACATCAGAACCATATCCCAGATGCCCCATTGTGCTCGCGGATGTACAGCCGCCTGAACCTGCGCATGTTCCGGTGGTTCCGCAGACGGAGTCGTCCTTCGTGCACCGCACTTTCAGAAACTCTGACCGAACAAGTGAGAATAGAGGGATTTATTACTTACACTTGCGCAGAAGGTATGAAACTCAGCTGTATCAATACCGGTGGGCAGTTGAGTCTTAAATGGATCACCGAACGTAACAGCAGCGACTACAGACGCAATTTTATTCGCGCTGTTGAGCTTGCTTGCCGTGTTATGGACCACCATAGCTCCCTGGCTGTAGCCAGTGAGGATGATCTTGGTATCTGGGCAGTTCGATAGCCAAGTTGTGGCGTCATCAGCCATAGCGACGGAACCAGGACCTGAGCCAGTTGCCTCGGAGGTGATGCCAGCAGCATCCGCGGCGTATTCGACGCCCTGTGTGTGTGAACCAGTCAGACATTGTCTTGGTATTGTAGGCATGGGGGTAGAGTTTGACGCACTTGAACGGTGACTTGGTCTGCACCAAGCGCTGACTCAACGGAATTTTCCAGACCGGGCCCGACGACTGTACCAAGTGTCCCGGTCTCGGTCGTACCGCGCGCGAAAAGGAGAGTATAAGTCTTGCAGGAGGCGGTGGAAGTGGATTGCGGAAGCGGGCTTCCAGCAGCAAGTCCCGCCAAGAATGCAGTCGAGAGAGCGTATGTGGTCTTCATCCTGTTTAAAAGAGTAGAGGACCGTATGGTGCTTTTCTTTGATTCTTGGAAGGGGACCGAATGAGCGATTGTGGGCAACGTAGAGTTGAAAAAGCAGGCTCTGTTGAAGATGAAAACCACTGCTAAAGTAGCGATTGAAGTGAATGAAGAGGCACCGGTGAGAGAATGAATGGAACGCACGGGTTTAGAACCGTCATATGAACATAGTTTCGAGGCCAGCTTGACCTTTAATAGCTTTGTGGTTCTTTCTCACCTGTAAGAGAGGTATGAGACAAGGTAATTATCATTATACAGATGTACCTATAGGGGGACTACCTATGATCTCGCAGCTTTATGCTGCTTCTGGTATAGAGCAACATGTGGAAACTACATTGTAGGCGTTACACCTCGGCCCACATTGACGAAATGGGCGGCGGTGCTCCCTAGTATCTGTGAATGTAATCGGAATGTTTCATAACGATCCATGTCTATAACGTGGCATTTAGGTTCAAAGCTTATTCGTGTTAACATCTGATATTCGTTTCTCATCGTATTTAGTGGGCCTACCTTCGACGTCAATCCGGGGCTAGTGGTGGCGATCTTATGCCGAGTGGAAACCAGGGGCATCGCCTTCCCGAGCCCGTCGCACGATGTCAGCCTAGCTAATCGTTTAAAGATGCGATTAGTCGGTTATACCCCACACTCTCCCGTTATATATATTACAAACTGTTAGCATGCTTTATTATATATAATAAATCACTTTATATTATTTTAGAATACCCGACCTTTATTTTAATATAATATAACTTTATTTAAAAGCTTTAATATATTAATAAAGTATCGTAAATATAAGGTTAAATAAAAAATATTAAGTATTTTAAATTTAAAGTTTTTCCCACGGGTTAATTATTAAGGCGTAACCTAGTTAACCGTTAATATTCGATATTTTTAAACTTATATTTAAATCCTTTTATAAAGCGTTTTTAATTAAAGTATTATAAGCACGTTTAATTAAAGATTTAAAGCGCGTAAAACTCGACGATTTTTTATAATTATAATAAAGAAATATAAATTTACGTTTTTATTATTTAACCTGTATAAACGCCGCGGCGTTTTATTAATTATAATTATAATATTTTAATTACTTGTTTTCGGTGCTTAAACACTAATTATAAGGTGGTAAATATAGCCGTTCTTTAAAAGCGATAAAATTAGTTATTTATATTTAATATCTCGCGTAGGCGGGGGTTAGGGTTAAAGGCGATCCGGTCGCGTATGGCGGGGCGCGGACTTAGCGAAATTTCTAGTCGCAAAATTTCAACGCTCGCGATAACTTTTATAACGGTTTTTAACTACTTTTTATATAATAATGCTTTATAATTTTATAAAATCCTTTTCGTATTTTATCCCTTTTTTAAAAAATTAATTTTTTATATTTTTTTCGCGTTATGCTTTATTTTTAAAATATTTTTAATTATTATAATAATATATATATTTTTATATTAAAACTTTTCGTTAAGGTGTTAACGTCTTAATTAATATCGCATTAAATCGTAATACCCCTTTTGTATTTATAGTTTTTGCTGTGATTTCCCTTTTGTATTTATAGCTTTTATTATAATTCCCCCTTTATATCCGTGGTTTTTATTTAAAAAAAACCTAATTCGGCGCATTTTTGCGTAAAACGACTTTATAAGTATTATAATATAAAAAGTCTTTTATAACAAAAATATAATAATAAGTTAGTTTATTTTCGTAATAGGCTATTATATAAAGCATTACGCGTACGAAAATAAAGTTTATTGTGAAAGTGGATTTATATTTAATATTAATAGCCTTTTTATAAGTTTTATTAGTAATAAAATCGATAGTTTTCTTATATACATTTATTTTAGAACCTTTATTAGTAATAAAAAAAGCTGTTTTTTTTCGCTTATTAATATTAGTAGCGTTTTAGCGGCGGGGGTTTATTAGCTAATATAACGCCCCGCCTTTATAACTTTGCTAATAATTACATTAAATATCGTAAAATTTATTAATTATCGTTTTTATATATATTTTAATCGGTATAAAAGTTATAAATTTAAAACAAGGGAAGTGTTAAAATTATAATAGATTAAATTTAAAGCCTGCGACGGTTAATACCACTATACAGGTTAAGTGGTAAAGAATAAAACCGAAATCGTTAATAAAAATATTAATATTAGGATTTTCTTAATAAATTTATTTATATATATTAATATATAATATCCGCCGAATTTAATTTAGAAAAATATTTTAATTAGTTATTTAGTAATATTATATAATCGCTTATTAATTATTTAAAATATCCGTTAAAAAGGCGTTTTTATAACGGTATAATAAGGTTAAATTAAAAAAGGTAGTTATTTTATTAATAATAAAAGAAGTTTATATATTATTTATAAATATATATATATAACCCTATGTTAATTAGTACGATAAATGTAAATTAAAGAATTAGTTATTCCATGTTAATTAGTATAAAATAACCATTTTAAACTCGCTTTTATAACGTTTATACGTTTATAAAATATATTATTATTAAATATAAAAAAAAAGCGGAAAAGCCAGGATAAATAATGCTAAGCTCGCGTAAAAGTATTATTATAAAAAATCGCATCGTTAAGTGGCGCGATTCGATTTATAAATAATATTTTATTAAAGGAAAATATATAAAACGAAAGCGTGCTTTTTAATATTAAAGTATTCGGTCCGGACGCCGACGCGATATAACTAAAAAAAGCGGGCCCTTCCGCTATAATACCGGCTTTTAATTACCTTAATTTACTTAACCTTAATATTAGTTTTCAATAACCTTTTAAGCGTAATCCGCGTTTTACCACTAATACATCACTATATATAATACTAACGCTAAGCCTAGCCGCTTTAATAAAGTCTTACATCTAACCTAGCATTAAAAACAATATTATAAACGAGCTAATTAACACGGTTAAAGCGCTTAATATCCGTAATTTTTCCTTTAAGATTTTAAATAACTTTAATTAGCCGTAAAAAAGGGGTGGATTTATATATTTATTAATACCGGACCCTTTACCGGTAAAAGAAATACCTATTATAAAAATACCTATTATAAATATACCTGTTACAAAGATACCTATTATAAAGAGTGACGTTTAATTAGATTTTAACTTTTTAACGTTTAAGGGTTTTAATATAACTGGCTTAAAGGTTAAGAGTATACAGTTTATCGAAAATTTATTATTATGTAATAAAGATTATACGCTATTTAAATATATTATATTTCTTAAATATATTTTAAAGCCGTTAATTATAAATACGGCAGCCGTATTACGCTTAATATATTAATTCTTTTATTTATATAATAGGTTATTAAACGGTATAAAATATAAAGTGTTATATAAGCTAATATCTTAATAGGTATTAATATTATTAATAGTATAAATTTAAACGACGCCTTTATACGGTAGATAACGGATATTTTACGGTAATTTAAACTATTATAATAGGACGAGAATTACCCGTTTTATAATATTTTTTAAACGGAAAACCTATTAAAAACACGACTTTTATTCTAAGAAATGCTATTAAATAACGAAAAGCCGTCACTTTTTATATAAACATTAAAAACGGAATTATAAGATTAATTAAACTAAATATATATTCATTGATTATATAATATAAATAACATTATTATACGTATAACATTACTAATAATATTTTTTTATTAAGACTTTTAAATTTTTTTCCTATCCCCGTTTTAATTATTAATTAACTAGAATTTATATTATTTATTAAATAATAAATTAAAATTATATAAAACGCGTAATATATATTTTAACTTATATAACGGTAATTAGCGTAACGTTATATATTTATTATTTTTATTAAGTTTATTAATTAAGCGTTTTTTTATAACGGTGTTAAACTTTAAATTATAAAAACGTCTTATAAACGATTATATAATACCGGCTTTAAAGGCAGTATATAAACGGGAAGTATTATAGTAAATCCTGTAGTTTTTTATATAAACTTACGTTAAAGCTAATATCGTAAAAGCTAAGGTTTAATATAATAATAATTCTATTAGTAATCGTACCCATTTCCGTTACTTTATACTAAGCGAGTACCTTACCACCTTTTAAGCTAAGTTATTAACGCGTTATAATTAACACCTTTTAAGATATTTTAAATAGTTTATCTTTTTATATTAAGCGTACGGGTTAAAAGACTAAACCAGCGTACCTTCTCCATTTAAAGTAATATAATTATTTTACAATAAGTTTTTTACCAACGTTAATAATAGGCAATTATATTTAAAGGTTATATGGGTAAATTTTAGCTTTCGCGATATATTTATACCGTTTAATCCCAGTTTTAATATTCCTATCTTAATATTCACGTTATTTTATAAACGGCTTTATATAATAAAATTAATAAAAAGCGCCGAGTTAAACGGTATATTTACCGGATTTTAACTGATAATATAATTATAATATATTATATACGGGATTATATTTATAAAGTTATATAACCGAGCTTTTATAACCCGCTACGGTAAACGCGGAATAATTTATATTAAACTATATAATAATTATAAAGAATATTTATATATATTAAACAAGGTTTATAATCCGTTTAGTAATAAAAACCTTACTTTACTTTGTTTAAATCCGGATATATTATAATAATAATATATAAAAAATATAGGTTATAATATAAGTAGGGGGTTTCGCGGACCTACAGGGTTAAAAACGGCTTTTTAACGATAAAAAGAGTAAGTCCACGATATACTTTTAAATATAATAAAAGTAAGCCTTTTTTTATATAATGCCCGTAGAGAATATCGTATACTTTACTCTTATACTAGCTTTTTAAACTTTTTATAACTTATTAATATTTTTACTACTCGCGTTTTATATCGCCCGGGGTTATTAAAATAAAAATAAAAGGTAGTTAATTATACGTATAATCTATTTTATATAATATATATAAACGAAATTAACCGCTTATTAATTTTAAATATTAGCCGTTTAATATTAACCTTGGAAAATTTAAATATAACGGTTATATTACGGCTTAGCCAGCTTAACGCGACTTTTAGTTTAAAAGATTAAATTGAAAATACGTATATTAGGTAATTATTATAACATCTCTTCGCGACCACCTATTCCGGGTCTTAATTAAATCGGTATTTATAATTATAAAAGAGATAATTTAGCCGCTACCAGCGAAATAGCCTACCCCGCATCCTTTATAACCTCGGCTTATAATAAATCGTTAAAAAACTAAGGATAATCTAGCTTTTTAACCCCGATTTCGATTAAGACGTTCCCCGATTAATATGCGTACGCCGACGAATAATTCCGATTTTTAACGGTATAATAAGCTCGGCACTCTGTATATAATCCGGTAATATAAGTAACGTTCGTTAAAGCGTTACCTTTAACGCTTATTTTAATCGCGAGCGAAAAGCCCTTTATAACGAAATAATAGAAAATTTAATTATACCGAATATAATTAAAATAAAAAGCATTAAGGTTAATAGATTAATAGCGGCGGTATTTTTAATTAATCTTTAGTGTATAATATAATTATTTAATAAGGAATTATTTTAGGCTTTACGGAAATCTTTAGCCTGGGTGGCCGGTGTCGGTAAAGCGGTAATTATTAGGTTTATTTTTTTTAATAAGTAATTAATTATATTCGGTTATTTCGACGTAGTATCGATTTTTATTATAAATAATTTGTTTTTTAAGGTGTTTAAATATTTAAGGCGAGTTAATATATAAGTAATATTTAGCACCACCTATATATATAATTATAACGTAGAATAATTACTCCTTATTAACGTGGTAAAACTACGTTAATTTAAATTAATATAGGAAAAAGTGCGTATAATATGGTCCGAATATGTTACTTTTATGTTCGGCGGGTATAATAATTAGGTTAAATAGGTTATAAAGCCTTTTATTTAATTATTCCACGAGTTGTTTTGCGAGTGGGAAAAATTATATATAAATACCGAATACCCCGTTATATTGGAACGAAAAGATTATTAACGCAGGTATTATTATATATACGTTGGGATTTTAGTATTTATTATTTTAAATATAAAAAAGGAGAAGTTATTTTCTATATAATCGAGTAATAAAAGCTTTAATATACTTTTTTTTTTTAATATTCTTTATATATATCCTGGTATTATAAAGCTTAAGCGCGGTTTACGCGGTTTAAGCTAGCATTTTATACACTTAAATATACTTTATAAGTAACGTTATATTTTAATATGGTTAAATGTAAAATACCCTTAGTTTTAACGGGTTTTTTTTAACAGATTATATTATAAATATTTCGGTACCGATATTTAAAATATAAAAGAGGAGGAAATGTTTAGTAGACGGGGTGATTTTTATAAGGCTATTTTTATTACTTTTTAAAGGTTTTAAAAATATAACTAATTAAAATATATTTAATAACCTTAACCGGACGCATTTTTATTTACTAATAATATAAATGGATATAATTAATAATTAACTAATTCGATACCTGTTAATATATAATTAAATTATATTATTAACTTATTATTTTTATTAATAACATTTACATTATTTAATTTGGGTTTTAAATTAAAGGATAACTTTAAATTTACTTATATAATTTTTGTAAAAGAGTTATAATTAAAAGGAGAGGTAAAAGAGGAAGAATATAGTATTAACTTTATAATAAACCATTTTGAAGAAGTAATAATTAAGTTTTTTAATAACTAGAATAACGTATTAAAGGCTGCGGATAAAGTGTTAAGTATAAATTTTAATAATATAATAAAAGGATTAAAATAGGAAATTAATAATATTAATTTAAGAATATAAAATTATAAAAATTTATTTTTAATTATTTATAAATAATTATAAAAAGCTTATTTAATTTATTTTATATTAATTAATACGGGAAAATAAATTGTAATTAAAATTAAATTATTTATATTAATTAGTATAAAATGCCGCCGCTTATAAATAATAACATAGTTATTTATTTAGAAATTAATATTATAATTTTATATAGATTTAAGTTAAACTTTTTAAATAAATTATATAATTAGGATTTGATTCTATTATTAATAATGTTAATTTTAACTATTTTAACCGGGTTTATACGTTTTATTAATACTTTTAATAAAAAATTCGTCCGTTTTAATTTTGTTATAATTTTATTATAATAACGCGATTTAATATTTATTAATATAATAAAATCGATTTTAAATGCGTTACGTTTGCGGTTTATACGTGGTTATATAATTAATATATTTATAATTTTTTCGTTTTAAACGGTTTTGGTTTTTTTAGTTTTTTTAGACTTTAGGAAAAACTATTATATATAATTATAAGTTTTACGAGCCGCGTTTATTTAGGCCGCGATTATTTAAATATTATTAATTCGTATGTTTTAACGTGTAATTAAATATTATTATAAACTTTATAACCTTTGTTATATTTTTAATAATTATTAAGATTGCGAATTAAATCCTTTTTATAAACTTTTTCGAATTTATTGTTTATTTTATTTTTTAATTCGCGGAGATATTTATTAAAAGGTATTTAAATAAATCTTTTACTAATAGTGAAATAAAATACGTATTTAATTATTATATAATATTAATAATTATTATTAAGTTTGAATTAAATAGTTATTTATTAGGTAAACTCTTATAAACCGTTACTAGATTAACTTTCGTACTATTAAAACGCTTTTAATATTGTAAATATCGCGACCGCGGGGTTTAAATGCGATATCGGGTTATTTTATTTATAACCTTATTAAAAGGTTTATTAATCTAGATATAACTAAATAAGATAATTACGTTTAGTTAAATTAAACCTTTACCGTTAATTATTTTTTATATTAGTTTATTATTAAAAGCTTAGTTGCTTTTATTATTATTATCGATATTTATAGTTATACTTTTATTATTATACTTTAGCCGTTCGTTTAAAAGGTTGAATAGGGTTTTGCTTTTTTATTATAAGTGGGATATAATTAAATATTAAAATATAAATCGTATATAAACGTATAAGTTATTAAGGGAGTATAACGATTTGTATTAATTAATATAAATAAAATAAGAGTTAAAAGTTAAATAGGTTTTAATTGGGTATTAAATAGGTTTTAATAAGATAATAAGTTGCATTTAATAAAGTCTTGGTTAAAATTAAAAAAAGTTGGTATAATTTAATTAAATTAGATTTGGTATATTAATTAATATAGATTAACCCTATTAAGATATAGGATTTAATTATTAATTAAGTTAAATTCGTTATATTAATTAGTATAGATTAACCCCGCTAAAATTTAATTATTCGAGATATTATTAATAAGTAAGTTTTATTATATAATAACCGTTGTAAATATTAAATAAATATATTATAAAGTTATAAAGTATTTACGAAATAAAAACGTTAAAATTATTATTATTAACTTTAATATAAAAGATTATTAATAATATAAATGAAAAAATATATTGTATACGCGGCGATGGTTTAAAAGTAGATAAATATATATATATTTTTAAATAATAATTTATCGTTAATTTACGTATTTATTATAATATACCGTTATATAAATTAGTTTAATATTTAATAAAGATGTTTTAATTCCAAGGTAATATCCGTTTAATTTTGTTATTTTTAAGCCGCGGTTCGATTTCGGGTTATTTTACGTAATAATAAAGAGTCGTATATTTAAAAGGCCGATAACCGCGCGCGTTTAACACGGGGTGTTATTATATTGGGGGCTGTCGTTAAAGTGCTCGGATTAGGCTGTTTATTAATATGTAGTAATGGTATAACCTAATTGTTAATTAAATAACTCTGTTTAATAGGAGTTTTAAAACCTTTATCGTTTAATATATTTGTTTAATATGCCGGTTTATCTTTTATATAAGTATTTTCGTTTAAGGAAGGTGTTGAAAATTAACTTAATATTTAGTTATTATTATTAACCACTTTATTAAGGTCGTATAATTTAGCTTTTTTATATACTTTGTTAATATCCTTAATTAATTCCTTATTAAACGAGCCGTTGTTGTTAATATCCTTAGTTAACTTTTTATTAATCGAATTATCGTCGTTAATATTATTTTCAACACCTTTTTTTTTTTTATTATCGCTTCCTTTAATATTAATATCGTTTTTTATTATATTGTAGTTATTAATATGTTTTTTATTATTATTTTTGTTATTATCCTTTATCGCATTTTAGTTAATTTCGTTTAAACTTCTGTTCCCATCCATATCGGTAAAGGTATTACCAGGCTAGGATAATATATCGCGTACGCTTATTAGGATTTTATTAAGTAAGTTACTCTTTTAATATATTCGATATTTATCGGTATGTTTTTCGGTAATATTAATCCTTTAAATATTATTAAAAGGGTTTATTTTAATTAATTCGGATTTACGCGTTTTAAAGAGTTTTTTTTTAAAGACGATATTTTATATGAATTTAAATATATTACTATGTATAACGATTTTTATTTTATTTTTATTTTAAATAAATATATTAAAAGATCGCACCGTTTTATTAATCCGGAAAACCTTTAACGGGCGTATTTTAAATACTATTAAAATCTTTTTAATAGTTTTTTTATCTTTAAATAGTTTAATTTTATAATATATTATATAATATTTAGCCGTTTTAAATATTATTTTAGGATAGTTAGGATTTTTAAAATAGGAAATATGTTATTAATTTAAAAACCCCGTTGTTTTATTTTATTTATTAAAAAAATATAAATAAGGAAAAGGTGTACTTTTAATTAATATAATAGGATTAGTTATTGTGTATTAATTAGTATAAGGAATTCGACCGAGTTTATAAGCCGGTCCGGTTAAGGCTTTAATAAGATTTTAGTCCGGTATTAAGTAGGAATTAAACGTTTTAAATAAATCCGGATAAGGTGTTAGGTAGGTTTTAATTAAGTTGAATATGTAAATAATAAGGGCTGGTTAAATATTAATTAAGTATTAAATAAGTTAAATAAATGATTATATTTAAGGGATTTATAAAAATAAAAGTATTTATAAAGGAAATATATTAATTAATATATAAATAAAAAAAGATAAGTTATAAAACTAATTAATTATTAAAACTTATAAATTATAGTATTTTAATAGCCTGGAATAGGGAGTTAAACTTTAAATTTATAATATATTCCGCTTTTATCCATTTTAACTAGTATTTTACCCGGATTTAATAAATATTTAAGTAATACTGCGTAGTTTTTAAAACGTAAATAGGTTATGTTAATTAGTATAGAATTAGCTAATTCGATTTAGTTATATAATTATCGCCGCCGTAATATATAATAACGCCTATTAAAGATAAAGCGCCCGTTAAAAGTAAAGCGACCGTTAAAGTTAAAACGATTAAGTAAAAAGAGGGTTTAAAAAATAAACCTCCGCTATCGCTTAAACAGGGGTATATTATTAAATTTAATAATTAAAATAATATATGTTAATTATTATATAAAAGGCGAAGAAAGATTGCTAAATCGTCCGTTTTGGACGATATAAATTTAAATTTTAATATAATTATAAATAGTAGTAAGGTAGGTGAAATTACCGTATATATATTTTAGTTTACTTTAAATTTATTTTTATTACGACTTTTATAATTAAACCTTTAAATTGCTGTATTAAATAAGGAAATTAATAATGTTAAGTTTAAATATAAGAAATATTAGGATTTAGCCGTTGCTTTTCGAGTAAAAACCTTTAATTACGATATATATAATATGTTTATATTTAATTTTCCCGAATTAAAGTAATAAGTTAAAAATTAAGAGTATTAAAAGGTTTTTATTTGTAAGTTTATTAAGAGGGAAAAGAATTTGGTTTTGCCTTTATTTTAAAAGCATTATTTAAATAGATAAATTGTTATTTTTATTTTATATAATAATTAAATAACTGGCGATTTATCGGTTTATTTATTAGGTTTCGCGAATATTAATACTTATTAAATATAGTTGGATATTTAAGGTTTATCGATTTAATAACTTAATTTATATTAATTAGCACGATTAAATAACCGTGTTAATTAATATAGAATAAGCTAATTTTAGTCTGGTTGTAATTAATATATTAATTTATATAATAAGTGCCGATTTATTTAAGTTATTAATTATATTTAAATATAATAACTTTTAACTTACAACGGATAAAATTAATTAAAGTGGCTTAATATCGTTATTAAAGGAATAGTTAATATATAGCGGATTATATAAGTTATTAGTTATTATAACTATTATATTTAATTATCGTTGTTTTTAAGTCTGTTATAGTGATATCGATTTTAATTATATATCTTTTTAAAACCGATATTATATTAATTTTGGTGGTATTATACTTTATAATGTTTTAGCTGCCTTTAAGTTTTTTATAATCGGGTTAGATAAGAATACGGTGTTTTATTTCTTTTAGGTTTAAAAAGAAGATAGGATAAAATCGCTATATATTTACGGCTTTTATACCGATTATTAAGTTGGTATAATCTTTATAAGTTTTATAATATTTTATTTCCGTCGCCGTTTTATAAAAGATTATAAATATATATTAGATAGTTAGGGTAGTTATGGTATATTAACTGGTTTTTTTAAGTTGGCCTTTGAAATTATAATTAGTATATTTGGTGACGAATTCGCGGACGATATCGCCGATAACGTTACGGTTAGGTATAATATAATTTATTTAAATTAGTTAATTAATAAATAGCCTAGTGGAACCGTTTAAAAGTTTAATAACTTAATTAAATTTAGTTATATAGGCGTAAAAAAAAGGATGATTATTCGTTTTATTTATATTTATATTTTGGGTATTAAAGTTAAGTTTTAAATTATAAAAGCTTTTATTAAATATAAAATCGTCTGGTTGAATATATTAACTTTATTAGAGTTATTATTACTTAACGTTAAAAGTATAGAGATAATTTTAAATAAACTTATTATAATTTATAGTAAGGTTATAATATACAGAGTGGACGAGGAAAGTGTCGAGGTAATAAGCGGTTATATTAACATTTAAAATAGTATTATATAGAGTTTTATAGTTAAATAAAAGGAATTTGCCGATAAATTGGCTTTTCTTAACTTTAAAATAAAGAATATTTTTTAAATTAAAGCCTGGGTAATATTTTAAAAATGTATGGAGCATTTATTTATTATAAGTAAAATGACGAGTAGTACGCCGTTAGATGATGTTAATTTTAAAGTTATTTTAGAGGTTTTTAACCTGGATTTAGTATTATTTTAACGCGAATATTTTAAATTAAACTTTAAAGGTAATTTTAATTTTTAAATTATATATTATTAATTTGTCGACGTATATTTTATATAACAGCGTGAAAAGTCGCCGTTGGTTAATAGTTTATTTGTAAATAAGGTTGGTACGGGTAAGATTATTATGGCCGGTAATTTAATCCTTTTTAATTATTATAATATCCTTTATAAATAAAAACGCGGCGAAATCTTTAAGGCACGCTTAATTTTATTTATAATTTTAATATAGTTTATCGGCTAAATATTTAACGAGTTAATTAAGTTTTTTGGCGGGTTATTTAATGTTAAGTGTTTTTACGGTATAAAAAGCGAATTTAAAGGCGACCGCGTAATAAGAACTTTAATATTTAATATATAAAAGTAGGAAATAGAGTATATTATAAGTAATAGTATTGTTTTTATTAAATTAAATGTAAGTTAAGTTTATTAAATTTTAGAATGTAATAATAACTCGGATAAGTATATAAAGTAGTTAATATAAATTATTGGTTTTTATTTTATATTAATTAGTATGTTTTTTTTTATGTTAATTAGTATAGTTTCGCTTTAAATCGATGGGTTTATAGTAATATAAACGTATAAGGCGGATTATATCGTCGATTTATATTAATTAGTATAGAATACAATTTAATTTTATATTAAATAATTTATAGTGGATATATATTAATATATATATAAAATGCTTTAAAGGTTTATTTAATTACTTATTTTATTATAAATAAACGTTAGATAAGGACCGAAACGTTTTATATTAAAGTAAATGACGAACCTTTTTTAAATAAGGTTGTATATACACTTTATTTTAAAAAGACCGAATATACGACGATATAAAACGAGATTCGGTTTAAGGTAGCGGCCGTTAATAATAATGGTAATAATATTAATTTTAGATATATTAATCTTTTTATTATATTAGTTAAAGATAAGATAAAACGTATTTAGATATAGTATATTTTATAGTTTATTTTAAAGCTTAACGCGATGTTTATATGTGTTTTGTGCGATAAGGTATAAGTAGTTTATAGTATTAATAAGGTTATAAATTATATGGTAAAGTTGCTTCTTTATCGGGTTATTTATATTATTATAGTTATACTTACGCTAAACCGGTTAAGTGATATTAAAGGGTTATTTAATTTAATAAATAATTCATTTTAGCTACCTTTAAATAATATAAAGAGAATGCCGGTCGATTTTACTTTAAATAACGATTATAACTTAGTTATTATTATATATATTAAGGATAAAAACGATAGTAAGGTTGTTTATTCCATTTTTAAAAATGGTATTATTTTAAATTAAATAAAGGAGTTAGTGGAATATATTAAAAAGATTGGATAAAAGCCGTGGTATATATATTTAATATTTATTATATATATCGGTATTGAAGCCGATTTGAATAGCGAAGAAAGCGATAAAATATATAAAAAGGTTATATGTTATATATAAATCCGGCGAATTATAAGGGATTTTATTAAGGTTATAATGTTAAATAAAAATAGTGGCTTAGATAAGGAAGAGTTTTATTTCCCCGGTTAAACGATTTTTTTTTATAAGCTTTATATAAATAAGGTCGAATTTGGCGGTTTAAATAAAAATAAAAACGTACGCCGAGTATATACGTTTGTTAACCGTTTTAATAATAAACTTATTTTAGGACTTTTAAGGCTTAATAATATAATTCCCGACGTGAATATATTCGACGTATTTAAAGGTAATGAAAATCGGATTAATATAACCGTTTATTAAATATTATTATTTATATTTATAAATTTTAAATTTAAAGACCTTTTAAATAAAAAAGACGATATTATTAAAAAAGAGAATTAAATAAACGTAGTAAAGGTAATTAAAAAGGTTATAATTAATTTATACGTTAAGATTTTTTTTATTATTACCGGCGTTAAAAAGGGTAAAATTAAAACCGTTAAAAAGGTTAATACCGAAATTCTACTTTTATTAAGCGTTTAATATATTAAATCCTTTATTAGCTTTAACTTTAATAACGGTTTAATATATATTTAAAACCTATTTATATATAAAAGTATACGATTTTTGGCATTTAGTAAGAGAGGCTTTATATTATTTTAGGTATTATTTAAGTTATTATTATTAATCCGGGTCGTTTAATTAATATATAAAAATAAAAAAGTTAAAAAGCGAATTTTAATTATTTTTAATAATTAATTCTATTAATAATAAATAATATTCTTATAATTTATTATTATATTATAATTATTCTATATTAATTAATATTAATTAAACGAATAAAGTCGTGTTAATTAATATAGAATAAGTTATATTATATTTCGCTTAATTTGGTTAATTTATATATTAAATGGTATATAACGGTATTATAAAAATATAATTTTATTATTAATAATATTTAAACTTTTAATTTTATAAAAAAACGCGAGGAAGCCGTAGTCGAGTTTATAAATATTAATTTTATTATAAATATATTTATCTTTAATTTATCTATTAATATTAATAGTTTAAACCTATAAACCTATTATTAATAGGGTATTTTTATAATATTTTATTAGAATATTAATAATATATTATAGGGTTTTGGTTGAATTAAGCGTATCGGTTAAGATTATAAGGTGAAATAGAATGTTTTTAAAGTAAAAGGTTTTTATTACGATGTTATAAAAGATAAGATATATTGTAAGTATATAGAGTTTTTTCGTAACGAGTTTTATATATTAACCTATTTAAAATATAAGTTTTTATAACATATTATCGCATACGAATAAATTTATATACTTCTAAATTAATCGTTTAATTACTATTACTGGAATATACCTAGCGTAATACCTTTTAATATTATTTAAAAATATAACGATTATTATTATTAACGGTTAAATCGCTTTTTTATATTAGTAATATAAATATTATTATTATTATTAAAGAAAGTAAACGGTTATAAAGAAATTATAATTAGCTTTATATATTATATTAACGATATTATAGTTATATTTACCGAATAAAACGAATTTAATAAATATATCGAAACGATTAATTTAAATTAAATTTTAAATAAACTTTATAAATTAGTGGAAAAAGCTAAAAAAATTAAAGTTAAGCGTAATACTTTAAAAGGCTTATTAAACAGCGTTAATAAATCCGGACGGTTTTATAAGGTTAAATCTAGTTATATTATTAATAATTCGGGATTTAAAAGCGATAAAAAAGGCGGTATTAAAAATATTATACAGCGCCGTTTAAAAAAGCGGGCTTAACAGTTATAAACACACTTTAATAATTAAAAAAAAGCGTTTACGGATATTAATAACTTTATTAAAATAACCGTATTAATAAAGGCGGAGTTAATAAAAAAACCGTTATTTAAAAACACTCTAACCTTAATAATTAAAGAAATCGATTAAAAGTATAAATAAATAAAGTAAGAAATAAATTAAAACGGTAGTAAAGGTTTTAAAATTTTAAAATCTTTTTTTAAATAAGGTAATAAAATTAAAAAAAAGTAAAGTTAATAAAATATTAATATTATACTAATTAATATAGTATTAAAACGGGGATATTAATCACTTTTAATATAATTTAATTTATATAACTTTTTATATTAATTAGTATAAATCGGTACTTAAATTAATTAATATAATATATATTATAATATAATTTAAATAAGTTAAATTATATAAATAACACCGGCGTTGGGTTAATATTATATTAATTAGTATAAATCGGTATTTATATTAATTAATATAATATATATTATAATATAATTTAAATGAATTAAATTATATAAATAATACCGGCGTTAAATTAATATTATATTAATTAATATAAAGTATAAGTTTTAATATATTATAAATATATAAAGTTAATTTAATAATATATATATTAATTTAATAATTATATTATATAAAAATCCGATAATTTACTAATTTATTTATTATAGCTTTATATAATAATTATATATATATATATAAAAAGCTTGTTTTTTAAATTATTTTCAACGTTATATTAAAGTATATATGAAATAGGAAAATAAGTAATAAGGTATATAAAAGAAATATTACTAAATTATTTATATAAAATATAATATCCGATATTATTTAAAGCTTTAAGGTTTAAATACTTTATAATATTTTTTTTTCCACGTAATGTTTTATTTAAAAGATGCGAAACTATATATTACCCTTAAAGTGGGTGTTTATATCGTACGATAGCGTAAAGACTTTTATATATATTATAATATTTAAAACGAGGTTTAAAAGTAATAAACCGGTAAGCTTAAAAATGAAACTCCGCTTAATACTTATAAAAAAAAGTCGTAATTTTAAGTATTACCCTAAACGCGTTAATTAATATAATTAGTGGAAAACTTATAATAATAATAACTTACGCTTTATAATAATACGTATAACCGATTTATTAAAATACCGTCGAGAATAAAACGTTTTAAAATTTTATAATTACTTAATAATATTATTTAGTAATTTATTAAAGATAACTTAGTTATATAAAAAAATAAGCGAGTATATCCAATTACTTTAAAGCGTTAACGTATAATAAACGTTAAACGTTAAGTTATATATACTTTTACTTAAATTAATATAATATTTAATATAAATAAAAAAACGTTTTAATAGATATTTAAGGTTATAATAATTCCTATTATAAAAAACGTAAACTAGCGACGGCTTTATAATAATATTACCCTTTATTACCACGTCGCGTAGCGTACGTACCGGCGAGTTTATTATATTATTTAAAAGCGTCCTTAACGCGTTAACATCGTCGTCGGATTCCAGGCCGCAGAGCGTAAAGAGTAATAAGGGCTCGACTTATAGGTTAAGGTCGCTAAATAATAAAACTTCGGCTTTTATATATAGTTTAACGCCGCCTTCCATTAAAGCCCGAATTATATCGTAATAAACGCGTTTATAACGGTAAACGAAACTAAATAGCGTTATTCGAGTCTTAAAAACATTATAAGTAATATTAAAATTAGCTTTATAATTAAACAACCGCCGGATTATATTAATATCGTACCGTTTAACGGTTAAAACGTATATTAACGGCGTGCGGCTTAAATTATTAGGCTAATTAATAAAATAACCGTACGTTTATATAAAAAGGTTTATAATTTCGCTTAATACGTAAAAAGCGGCGATATAAATAACATATAACCCACCGCCCTTTAACGTCGCGTTTATATTACGGTATAATAACTAATGGTACGCGTTTACCTGCTTACTAAAAACGGCAAATTAAAGGGGTATAAAGCTAAATTCCCGGATTAAAGTATCCGGGTTAGGTATATTAAAGGAGAAGACGGGAGCGCGGAAAGCGGGTATTTTAAAAAAGCTCGGTTTTTAAAAGATCTTTTAAAAGACTTTAAATATTTAAACGAAGCTTAAAGCCGTAATTATATATATTAAACTTATAAGAATTTTACTTTTAAAAAAAACGTAAATTTATTTTATAAATATACTTTAATAATAATCGTAAAAATCTTTTAAATATTTAAAAAAATAAATATAACCGAATTAGAAGTCGGTATAAAAAAAGGACGGTTAATATAATAATAAGTAATAGACCTAATTAATTAACGTTTAATAAATATTCTTATTACGCGGCAGGCTATCGTATACGATTTATTATTAATAAATACTTATAAAAAGCTTTTCGGGGTTTAATAAGCCCGATTTAATAAAGTTCGGAGTAATTAATTAACCGTATCGATTCGTATAAATATTAATAAAATAATAAAAAAATATAAAAAAAGGGTTATACCGTAACGATCTAAATTTAGTTTAATAAAGAATATTATTTTAAATTTTATATAACGTATATAAATAGCAAATTATCGCTATTATAATATAATTATTAAAGTAACTAGTTATTATACGCGAAAGTTTATTAGGAAAAAATTTTAAAATTAATAACGCCGGTATAATAAAAAATTAATAAATAACCGTTATAAAGATTTATTAAAAAGAGAAAGTCTTTATTTATAAAGAGTTTAAAAAATATTATTATAAGGATAACGTAATAAAATTGTTTTTTTTTTAAGTTTTTATTAAAGCTTTATTAAAAGTTTATAAAATATATAAAAGTTTATAAAATATATAAATTATTATAAAATAAAATAAAAATTTTATAATATAAAATTTATAATAAAATATAAAAATTTATTTTTAATAAAATTTAAATTAAAAATATATAAGTTTTAAAAATAATTTAATAATTTAAAAAATTAATAAATTATAATTTTTAAATTATAAATTTATATATTAATAAAATTTTTAATATTTTATAATATAATATATTAAATAATATTTATATTTATTTAAAAAAATTAATATATATATTAATTTAAAAAATAAAAAAAATATAAATTAAATAAATATTATTAAAATTAAAATTATTATTTTTTAATAATATTATATTAATATAAATTATTAAAATAAAAAAAATATATTTTATAATTTATTATTAATTATATATATAATATAATATAATTTTAATTAAAAATTAAAATTATTATAATAAAATTATAATTAAAAATTAAAATTATTATAATATACCGGTTAAAATAAAATTAAATATATAAAATAATAAAAAAGTTATTTATTATAAAAAATTCAAAATATAATTATTAAAATTTAATTTTAAACGGTAAATTATATAATTATATATAATTTAAAATCGTTTTAAAATTTATTTTATAAAAAAATTTAAAATTTAAACGATATAAAAACTAAAATATATTAAAAAAAAAGTAATATAAAATATTCTTTAATTAAAAAAACAAAAAACGTTTTATATTATATTTTAAAAGCGTAAATGCCTTATATTTTAATTTAACGTCCGAGCCTTAAATTAATAAGTGCGAATATAATTATAATAAGGGTATTACCTAGTAGCATCCCGAAAATGGGGCACATCAGGTCGCCATGTAGGTCGTTATGGGCAGTGCGCCATCTTCAAACCTCAGGGACTTACAAGAGGAAATAGGATATATCTGACACAACGATCGCCAGTTTCCCATCTTTATCTAGACCATATCGGCGAATGATGCTTGTGAGCATTGCCGTGAAGTTTTAGTCATCTTGTATAGCTAGTCTGGCTGGTCTGGTGTAACAACGGTTGGCTCCTACATGTTCCGGGCCGAAATCCTTAGCCGGCCTAGTTCCTAGTTGTGTTCCCCTGTCTCATTCCTTTGCAACAGCATATCAATTTCTATATATGTCTGGTTTCTCCAGTATAAATATGGACAGCAAAAGCCCGGCCCATATCCGTCTCCGTACCTTGTGCGGCATTTGTGGTTCAAAGCTATCGACTCACGAGGACTCCGTGCCATGTAAGCGCCCACCATTTTGCCCTACCCTCTGGTATATGTTCCGACTGTCTTGCTTGTAGTGATTAGCAACAACGATGCCACTAGATCACATTTCCGCTTTGGCAATGATGCTTCCCTTGCCTTTACCCCGGAACAAATTTGACCATCCAGGGCAAGTCCCTTTGTTGGTCTTTATTTTGCGGGAAACGCGATCTTGCAACTGAAGCTGTAGCCTTGCATGTAGACTGTCTAAAGCTCTTCAAGGAGGAGTGCAAGGCCGAGGATACACTTGACCGTATGAGGATGGCCGCAATATGCCGACGCCCTTGGATAGGAGCTCCTGATCTCCGCCTCGATGGCCACAAGGGCCTTGCGGTAGAAGTAGTTCACGAAAAGGCAGAGAGCTTGGGCATTTCTAGGCCGAGACTGCTTCCACTGGAGCTCCTCCGGATGATACAAGGGTATTCCGAATTTGCAATCTTCTGAAGTTACATTTCCATCGTGAGCTTTTCTAGCCAGATCTCGGTAGCACCTGCAACCACAGATCTACCTCCTCCAATCAGGCCGATACCTCTGGGTGGTATCTCAGTGTGGACACGAGGAGAGGAGCCGAAACTTTCACAGTCACCAGACCACCAACCATTTATACGTTTCACGCTGGATTGCCGGGGAATAAGGCAGATCGAAAGGCTACCACGACAGCCCCCATATCAACCCGCTCGTTCGAGCGACTTGGCGTTTATTGTTGAGAAAATGAGCGACGTCGAGGATGTCACGATACAGCTCAAGGCTGGTCCGTTCTCGAGAAGCTTATCACCGGGCTAACATCGTTTAGTACAATATCTCATACCTCAAACTGCCCACAAATTGTCGAGGGCTCAATATTTGCGATGTTCCCAGCCCTCCTGCATTGGAAGATTAGGTATTTTGTGGACACCTAAATCGATCCATGCAAATTCGGACCATTGATCCACGTGAAGTCACTGGACTTACCTTCATTTATGCGTCTGGAAAGGTTCAAGGAATATATTCCCACACACCGGCAAGGCCGTTGCCCGATGAAATGCTTACAGACTTGTTAAGGCGATTCCCCAAACGTCTGGTTTGGAAGAATCTGCCTATATCTAAGAACGATGAGGTCATTGCTTTTGGAGTGCGGTCGAGACGGCACGGATCAACTTTCTCAGTGCAGAGGCCCAGCTTCTTGGTAATTGGATCGATTCCGAGCCGCAGAGGCAGAACCACCGCTAACTTCAAGCTGTAGATCCGCATGAAATTGGCTGGGGGTGTCTATCTAGGCCCGGGTGATTCGTATCAACTGTGGGACCGCAGAGACATCATCCTAAGCCAGGTACCTCCGAGACTGTTGATGTATAAAATTCCTGATCGTGGCCACGTCACAGTTTTCGGGACATACTCTCAGAACCGATACAACGACAACCCGTTCGTACCGTTCCACTGGCCAGGCTACGAAACCCACACCAAGCTCTTTGGGAACTTTTCATCGGCCATTTTACAGGATGTCGCCCATATTCAGGTCCTTATCAACCGAGAGTCTCGTTATTGCAGGGGCATCATATTCGACTACAAGAATGGGGCCCAGCGTGCTGGGAAACTGCCGCCAGGGTGTTGATATTGCAGAATCGTACTCCAACCCAACTCGCATATGCTACCGGTCCCTGACGTATTCGTTTTCGCCAGATATGAGCGCGAGGGATGAAATGATTCGTGTTGAAAGCGGCAGTGACTCCACGCATTGTCACGAGGGGGGCCGGTTTTGTAGGGAGTTGGAGGGTAACTTAAAATTCTGGGTTTCGGATGCGCAATCTACCAGGAGAATTGACACGGAAGCTGAACATGAGTCCGTGTAGCGTGCTCGGAAATGTTCCTGGCAACTAGACGTCGTCACGTGCATCTTACAGAAATGGTAGCTTTCAATTTACCTTGCACATTCAGCCACTGCGGTATAATATGCTGGGGGGGAATTATAATCCTTACATTCCCGCCGCAGCTGAGCTCGCTGAACGGTTGACAGCTCAGGGCATGGGAAAAATCATTAGAGATCTTACGCCACCGTTGCGATAAACGCGTTCTTTTGGCTCTCCGACAGCCGCCGCCCATAAAAGTCGTTGAATCGCCAAAACTTCTTCGACTCCGCCAGGTGCTTCTTCTTCCACTCCTCCAATGGTGGGAAGGGGGACTGATCAAAAACGATACGGAATCCGAAGAGTGCAGTGATGGCATTGATGCTTCCTCGTGGCCCGCGAGACACCGGCCACTTGCCCCGTTCTAGCCGCACCTTGTAAATCTTGGGCCGAAAAGCTTCATCTTTGAGGTATGCCTCGTTTAGACTCCAGCCCTCTGCACGCTTCGCCAGACGTTTAGTTAGTGTCATTTCCATCTCGCATTCGGCCAATAAAGGATCGCTACTGTTGGTGTCAATCGGGTCAATCGGGTCGTTTGATGACGTTGGCCCCGATAACAGCTTCCATTGGAACTCAGCCGCGATGTAGACTGCAATTTCGCGCTGCGCCCATAACTTAGAGAGCCCGAGGTTAGCTAACGAGCGCACAATATGAACAAAGCATGAAAGCTTACCTCTCCTTTACCATGCTCCAAAAACTGAATCGTCATCCACCCATCAGGATCACTGGCGAGGCTCTCGCGGCACAGGGCCGACGTATTTGTCTCGTGTTTACCAGGTTGTGTCATTATAGCAGCTAAGTACAAGTAGGTAGAGGTAGTAAATTCAAGGAAGATCCTCCTTAGTTCAGCTTCATAATAAGAGTTTATACCTCGAAAAGTCTTGAAAAGTCCGCCAATATACTGTGTCTAAAATAAAGAGCTCTGCTATGCGATTTTCTAAAGGCTTTCAATCTCTTATGACGTAAATACAGCCCTCTAGACTGGGCGCAGGGGGCTGAGCCACGATGTTGGTAGTCCAGTACTACTTCTTCAACCAATGAAAAGTTCTTGGTTGACGCTAGTTAATCCAGTCTGATATTATAGGGATTTGATAAACACTGTTATCCCCTGAATAGGGTTTTGACAAACACCATCATGCCACTGGCCATTACCTACGCCGTGCGCTAGCTAATGCCGCAATCGTGACCCCATAATTGTGGCTATAGTCCGAATTTATCTTGAATCTACGCTGGAATAAGTCACCGCTGTCGGACTAAAGGAGCCTGTACTCTAGCACAACCTCAGAAGGACCATGCCTTGCGCTCGGACAGTTCAGAGGTTCTCAGATGATAATCAAGGTAATTCTAAAGGCAAATACTTAGTCAATCGCTGTAGGATCAAGGAGCTGGTAACCCGGCAGACCTAACATGATCATTCTTCGCGCTGCACCCAGCTCATGTTATGGTAAGGCACAGTCATTTTGAAGAACCACAGGATCTACAGTATACATGACTCAAAAGATATGGCTGAGAGAATTAGCGGTTTCAAGGAATGTGTCTGGGCACACGCATAGGAATATCAGATCAGATCAGTTTCGTCTGCCAAGTGTTGTTCCGCCCACAATACTCACTCCATCGTAGATGGCGCAACATCGTCGCTTAGATTTCATGCAAGTTTTCACCAATGACCGTAGATACGGTCAACCGTCATGATCGCACTGCAAGTCCGCCGGACGTCAGCCGTACATGGCTGGCGATAATCTGAACAGCGAACGCACGAGTATAAAGGAAGTTGGGAACCCAGACTTCAAAAAACTCAAGTCATCAATTCAAAATCGGCATCAATACACATTTTTTAGACCATATCAAAGCATAGGTCTTTTTACACTTGCTCGAGCAAAACAGCTATTCTCATCTTTATTTCTTCCGTCTCGTTCCAAGAACAACCAGCTAAACAAGCAACATGCATTTCTTGAACGTTGCAAAGACGCTTGTCCTCGCGCTTTCTACTTCGGTGCTTACATCTCCCCATACGCCGGGCAGCTTAGCAAAACCTGATGATAGTATTGCAGGAATTCGAGTCATGTCCTACGTAAGTCAAACAGGGGAAACATGTTTTACGTATACGAGGAATTAGACTTGACATGTATCTCTACCCAGGCCGAAACAAAATATGTTACTGACCATGGTGGAAAGCTCGATTACGATTCATCCTTGGCTGATCCTGAGGCTGGGGCCCAAATCGGAGACGATGGTGTTTACCTGAGCGAGGAGGTAGGCGGCTGGCCACAAAAGAATCCGGCTACGCAAAAGTATGATCCTACCCGGATGATGAGTCTCCACTCTCGCAATCCTCCACAGGCCCCATGATGCTAATATTCATTGCAGGATTTCGGGCGTCAAAACTCCTGAGGACCTTAACGACGAGGAATTCTGGTACGTCCCGAGGAAGAAGAAGTGGTCGGACGACGAAGATCACGAGTTATAGGATAATGGCAACGACATCATTGAGCAATACATTGCTGACGGAGGGGGGGACAAGAAAAAGGCCAATCGTATCTCCAGGATCGCTGGCCCGCCAGAATTATCTGCAGGCGTGGTTTTCCCAGGACAGAGCGAAGGAACTGGAGTTCAAAGCTGAGATTTTCGACACGACTGAGGAGCTCGAGGCGGCACATCCCAACTTGTAGGTTAACTGGGACTTCAAGAACCTTAAGGGAAAGCTCGACCCTGAATAGACGCACTATAGATGAGATGTAAGTGGATAGCGTGCATGAAAAGGTTGAGCTACGGGATAAGTGGCAGTAAGGAGTTTATACGGCATTGTGGGAACATAGTTTTTCACTCTTTGCTTTCTTCTCTCTTTTTCTTTTTGACAGCATTATTACAAAACCATCATACTGCTTGCACAGCTGTCTTATGGTGTTATGATGTCATTGCTCAAGTTATACCCATAGGTTTATCTCTGGACTGTACAGCACAGCTAGTTCCTATGCCAAGAAAACTTTCCTCGCAAAATTGAGACTATGTCAAATAGGAGGCAGGAATTTGGTTAGCCGAGTCCGGACGATCTAATAGCGCTTTAGCTTGACCTAGGAGGTTGTGAAAATTTTGGTTGACACTGAAGAACAAACTGACTGGCCAGGTAGATGCAGACATGATTGTGTACCATCCTGCCATGTTCTTAACATCCATACTCCACCCGAGGAAACCCCTCAGCTTTCTGCACAAACCAGAGAGTATTAAGGCGGTCTCTGACTTAGGGATGGCGCCTTTGATACAACACCTCGATTCAAGCTATAGTCGTTTCTCGGGATATAATGGATAATATCTACGTGAACTCGTCTGCAGAATCTCAGTAGGGCAGCGCGATGCGACACCTGCTGGATGCAGAATCGTTTGTGAAGAAGAGGAATGAGATCACGATGGCTCCTCCAGTACCGCGAAGCGCGATCATGGAGATGGAGACCGCAAGGTCAATAGTTCTTTGAATGAGGATTCGGGTCAGGCAGAAGGAGACTTGCAGGAGTCCGGTTTGTTCCACTGTCCGACAGGCAGCTATCAACTCGGAGGTCCGGCCGACATCTAAATTGTGGAGTACGGCTCCGACTAGCCACCCGACGTGATCTGATGTCATGTAGCGATACATCGGAGCCGGTAGCCGATACTGTACGTATACCAATGGGAGATTCTCGACCAGGCATTCGTATATTTTATATCCTACGTAGGCAAATACTTTCTTATTCGTTACAATATTAAAATGCGTCTTGTTGCACCACTTACTGCCCTATTAGGCGTCAGCTCGGCGGCACTCCAGCCGAATTATACGTCTCCGGCCGGTGTTGAGATCTACAATCCTTCGACGTTCTTCAACACTACGGGGCCATGGAGTTTGATGTCAAAGGCAGGAAGCACGCTATACATTGCTGGTGCGTTAACATGCCCTTGAGCCTTTCCATTTGTTGCTGTTATCGACCAGACACTACAGGCATGCGTGGTATCTACCGTTCTAACAGCACTTTGGCCCCAACCGGCCTCCCTCGTGTTCAGCTGGCCTTCGAGAACATGGTCTCTCTCGCGGAAATGGCAGGAACTGACCGGTACTCCTGTGTGCGGTTGGTCGTGTATACGACGGACATGTACAGATACCGCCCTTTATGTAACCAGGTGCAGGTCTCATTATGGGGCAACGACACCAACACGTATCCGCCGCGCAGTATTATTGAAGTCGACAGGCTTAACGATGATGATATCGTGGAGGTCGAGGGCACATTCTGGGTAGCATCATAAGTGGGTGTGTATTAAGGGACGGCGGGCATTTAGGTTATGCACGACTGGGCAATCTCAGAAGCAGTTTTCGGAGACCAATTTTGGGATGAATATCAACCAAACCAAACCAAACCAAACTACAGGAATATATAGGTGATATTTGGCACTGTTTGTTGGGCTTGGAGCTGCTTACTCAGTGAGACCATAACCTTTAGGCTTCAAAAGTGGCGAGACTCACGCAGCGGAGTCTTTCGTAGCACCAGGCCATGTTAGTGTCCCGATATTAATCACAGTCAGGATGAAGCATAGAATGTAGGCCTCGGCCAAGAGAATAACCCGACGACCATCATACCTCACCAGAGGATGGCATGTTATATGCCTAATTGCCTCGATACGGTAGTCCCATCACACTGAAGCAGGAAAAGTTTGTTTCTTTGGGGCTATCCCGATAACAGCCCTTGTTAGTACTCATTCAAGTCATAGGCCTCATTACTATTGGAGTTAATGGATGACAGCTGGTGGCTTACGTTGATGGCAATGGTCGACTGTTTACTACATAATAATAGATGATACCCTCGATGCATACGGGCGGCTTTTCAAGGGCTTGTGGCCGCTGGATATTGGGCGGCGTCCTCAATGCTGACGGACGCTTTTCTATCGGCCAGTGCAAGTGTCAGTGCAGCAGGGAGACAGCTCAGCCGGAAGTGGTGGTAGCTACCAGTGCGTAACAGGTCTATCGCAAAGCATTGGCCAGATGGTCAACGACAGCAAAATACGAGAGCCACGGGAAGCGAATTGACCGGGGTTTTGATGGGGAATGATATCTACGGGCAAGGATACTCAGTTTGGTGTTGGGCGTTAGTCAGGTCGTGACAAATGTGACTCAATTCATCGAGATCGTTATCTAAGGAACCATGTCGAATACCTGTGACATGCATGCAATAGCCATTCCGTTTTACCGTTTCCCTGTCATGAACCACAACCCCGAACACCAACCTGCCAGTTGTTCTGCACTTAGGCAGCCTTGGCAGTCTGGGTGGGAGTCACCTTCTTGCCATCCTTGTTGTATCGGACACGCGGGGGAGGAGCGCGGTTGCGGCGACCGACTCTTGAGCGGACACTAGAACACTGTCAGCGGATTGTGATCGTGGTACGGAAAGGACTTGTCGTGGAGGTTCGCTCGTGTGGAAATCGACCAAGGTTCTTCTCAGCCACACACCGAGCCGAAGCTGGTGGTTTTTCCCTGACGGGCACCCTGTGACGGGACTTTGAACGTACCGGACAATCTTGCCGTGAATGGCGCAAGAGACACAGTACTGCAGCTTGAGGTACATCTTGGGGACGGTGTACTCCTGGAAGACGGAGGCATCGGAGATATCACCTGGGGAGAAATGGTCAGTAGGGTCTTTTGAGACAACAGAAGCACGGCAGGTCGGGCAAGGTGCAGATTCGACGTACGGATGGCAGCAGACTCGACCATGTTGCGGATGGTGAAGCGCTTGATAGCCTTGTCCTTGGGTGTGCATCGCGAGCAGTTGCTGCAGCGAATGGGCTTGGTGTGGCCACGACCCTTCTTGTTACGGCCGCTGTAATCATGTTAGAGCTTGATTCCAACAAAATTCCAACTCGTCGCATCCTCAATCGTGCCTCGGCCGTGGAGAATATTGCGACCAGAGGGTGGGCAGGGCAAGGCAGGGTAGGGCAGGATGAGCGGAATATCGCATACTTGTTCTTTCTCTTCTTGACCATCTTGGCGGTGTTGTTCTTCTCTTGACTGGGCGACGAGAAAAGAAGTTGAGGGTGGGCTTAATGAAGGTCGTGTCAAGCAGTTGATCTTCAAGGTGAGAATTGGTAGTGGATTCGATGGGTGAAGTTCGGGCCCCCACTGACTTTTTCAATTGCCCTCGCTGCAGAGCCAATGAGTGCTCCAATTCCAGAGGAGACGCCCAAGCCCCCACCACTGAAGCTCTTTCGCCCCAGGGTTTGCAGTCATTAAAACCCTAGCCGGCCTGTGCATTTTTTCCTTCCCGCCGTCTTGGTCCGTGCTTCCATCCGCGAAATTCTGAGTGGACCCATCCCACCGAGCAAAAGCCATCGAACTTCTCCCCTCGAACATCAACTCTCGATAGATCTCATACTTGCTGAGGAAGGCAATTTGTCTAGGTATGTGATCCCACGATACTCTGGCCCCGACGAACGTCCATCATCTCGCCTTTCCGCGTTCTTCCCGTATTCGATCTGGCGCAATGCGCGAGACTCTCTACGGTGCCGCTGTCGTGATTTGGATGAGAAGCACAATTTCTGCGCATCCGTTCAGGCGATGACGACGGCCGCATTTCTCCCACGCGCCACGCTCAACCATTCCAATCACCTGCTAACATCCACTCTTTCCAGGCAAAATGCAGATCTTCGTCAAGACCCTCACGGGCAAGACTATCACCCTTGAGGTGGAGTCTTCCGATACCATCGACAATGTCAAGTCCAAGATTCAGGACAAGGAGGGTATTCCCCCGGACCAGCAGCGTCTCATCTTCGCCGGCAAGCAGCTTGAGGATGGCCGTACCCTGAGCGACTACAACATCCAGAAGGAGTCGACTCTCCACCTCGTGCTCCGCCTCCGTGGTGGTGCCAAGAAGAGGAAGAAGAAGGTGTACACCACCCCCAAGAAGATCAAGCACAAGCGCAAGAAGACAAAGTTGGCTGTGCTCAAGTACTACAAGGTCGACGGCGACGGCAAGATCGAGCGTCTCCGACGTGAGTGCCCGGCCGAGACTGTAAGCTTCCCCGTGTCCCGCGTACCACGTCGCATCGCCACGGCATACTAACTCTGTCCTTTCAGTGCGGCGCTGGTGTCTTCATGGCAGCCATGCAGGACCGCCAATACTGCGGTCGCTGCCACCTGACCTACGTCTTCGACAAGCCGTAAATTTTCGACAAGGTTTCTGACAAGGGAAGGAATTGCGTTGGGGAAGGGATATGTGGGTTGATGAGGCCACAACACGTACCAGGCGTTGATATGGCGTAGATCCAGACTCTAGCTCCAGCAATCTGAAGATACCTCCGAGCACAACACGTTGCTATGACCTTGTCTTGCCAAACTTGTGATGCTCATCAAATAGGCATGGCCACACCCTCGTCTAGAGCCATACCCTCAACACTGTATTCTCCGTATCATGTGTTGCAGCAAGCTGGTTTGATGGGGTAATTTTTTATCCATACTTGTTGCATGCACGACGTTATGTTGTAGCCATTGCGAACGTGTATCATTGGGGTGAACCTGTCCAATCGTCACGGCAAACCACAAAATTCATTACATGGGACCATTTAGTGCCATCTTCTGTCAGCTATCCCTTACATTTCCGCAATATATCAAAGAACTCCAATGTCAAAGCAAAGCAGTGATGTGGCAGTGCAGCCATCCACCAGCCACATTCTGTTAAGTGGCACAGTGGCTGCCTCCCGCCCAGGTACGTCCAAAGCCGGCAAGCCGGCGCTGAGAGACGCGACGTCATTCCCAACGGCGCAACCATGTACTGCATTGCAATGAAGCTTGGGTTCGCGCTCAGCATTGATGGATCCCTGATGCGGCTCCCCTGCGCAGCTTGCAGGCGATTATTTGAGCCTGTAAGACATACGAGAAGCTCCTGTCAAAGTAACAAACCGGCCGCGGTGCCGTTCTGCCGGCCAAGAGCGTTGTTGCATCGCCACGCACAAGCTCCAAGCCACGCCCCTCAACCTGAAGCCAGGGCTGTCCACTAAGAGTACAGTATCCACGACGCGCAATGCAAAGTGTTGGGCATTTCCGTTGTTATAAAGTCCACGGCCGACGTCTGGATCAATGCCACTCCCAAGTACATCTCCCATTACACTTGTTTCAGTGATTGTTCTCTGTCTGGCACTCTTCTTTACGATCATCCATCCGCCTTCTTGGATAGCTCCAGGCTTTCTGCTTTCTATCACCAAACTTCCATTTTCGCACTCTAGTACCCAACCCACCGCCAGTATGGGAGGTGGACCTGAGAATGGCTACCGTTCGGTGGCTTACTTTGTGAACTGGGCCATCTATGCTCGCAAGCACCGCCCGCAAGACCTGCCTGCTGAAAAGCTTACCCATATTCTCTACGCCTTTGCCAATGTCAGACCTGAATCTGGTGAGGTCTACCTGACCGACTCATGGGCTGATACCGACATCCACTGGGAAGGCGACTCATGGAACGACAGTGGCAACAACCTATACGGCTGCATGAAGCAGCTCAACCTTCTGAAGCGCAAGAATCGACAGCTCAAGATTCTCCTGAGTGTTGGTGGTTGGACATACAGCAGCAACTTCAAGCAGCCCGCTTCCACACCGCAGGGCCGGGCCACTTTCGCCAAGTCCTGCGTGGAGCTAATCAAGAATCTCGGCTTCGATGGTATCGATATTGATTGGGAGTATCCTCAATCATCCGTTGAGGCGGCCGATTTTGTGGCACTTCTACAGGCTGTCCGGGACGCCATGGACGATTACAGCCGCACTCTGCCGATTCCATACCACTTTGAACTCACCGTCGCATGTCCGGCTGGTGCTCAAAACTACGAGAAACTCGACCTACCCGGCATGGACCGGCTTCTGGACTTCTGGAATCTCATGGCCTATGACTATGCCGGAAGCTGGGATCAGCGGGCCGGCCATCAGGCTAACCTATACCCCTGCCACAACAACCCCGGCTCTACACCTTTCAGCACTGTCGCCGCTGTAGATCATTATACCTCGCGCGGTGTTCCAGCGAACAAGATAGTTATGGGCATGCCAATATACGGCCGTGCTTTCCAAGGTACGGACGGTCCTGGTTCCGCCTTCAGTGGTGTGGGGGAGGGTACGTGGGAGAACGGTGTCTTTGACTACAAGAAATTGCCTCTCGAGGGTGCCGAGGAAAGGATCGACCCAGCTTCTGGGGCCAGCTATTGCTACAACCCTTCGACCCGGACCATGGTCAGTTACGACACTGTAGAGATGGCACGAAACAAGACACAGTTCTTGAAGGGCAGGGGCTTAGGTGGTGCTATGTGGTGGGAGAGCAGTGCAGACAAGGACGGCGAACAGAGCTTGATTGGGAACGTCGTGCATGTTTTGGGTGGACCGAGAGCGCTTGAGCAGAGGGAAAACTGCATCACGCAGCCGGCAACGAAGTATGACAATCTGCGGGATGGGTTCCCTAATGATAATTGATGAGGACATGAAGATCTTGAATAGATATGGAAGCTTAGTAGAGACAAGTGATCACACACCTTTGACAATAATTCAAACTAGATTTCCATAATACAATATAGCAGTCAGTGCTGCCTCCATTCGAACAGCCCACCATTCGTTGTCATACTCCGTCATCCCTACACCATATACGAAACCTCATCCATCTGCCACGCACTTCTCTGCGAATCAACAAGCCCTTTCGGGATTTGTTTCTCTGCTGTACAAAACGGATTTGCTATACGCGATAGACCTTCGCTCGAGCTACTGGCAATTGTTGCGTTCACAATCTCATCATGCCTTCCTGAGGCTCGACTTGACCTGCAAACCCATCGCTGGAACTGCAGCATTAGCGCCCGACCCTTTGTTGCCTCGCACAACAGCTTCAGCAGGAGCTCCTTTCTTCCTTCGAAACCAAAACTCCCAATTTCGGAATAGCACACAAAATTTCGAAGTTTCCGGACCCCAGAAATCAGCCAGCCATCACCAAAGTACTGCTGCCACAACAGATCACATCACAACACCTCATCGAGAGATTTTACCATCAACTCTCAACGTGTGTGACAGCGTAGATAGAACCAACAGGCTTGGGGCCTTACCCAATTATTTGAAGCTTGCAATATCCACGGACCTTCCCGATGCCTGTTCAGTCCGTTTCTCCGCTTAACCTCGAGGACTTTGAAGGCTATCCACCTCACTTACCAGGTGAAAATTATTTGCGAGCTCTTTCCGCAGACATTAGGCGGAGGAGAGTTCCTCAGGATGACTGTTATGGCTGCCGAGTCGCGTCGCGTCAAGCCCACCAGCAAGCAACCCATTCGCGACTCTATCATGGAGTATGAGCACTATGACAGTGGGTAGTTGAAAGTGCAGAAGATGGAATTTGCTTTGAGGCCATCACAAATCAAATTAATCGTGGGGGGGGAGGGGGATGCTGGAAGCTTGACTTTGTAATCACATTAGGTTCACGATGTTGTACGATGGTGAAGTAAACAGTCATACTAGCTTTGCAGCAGCGGGGGTATGGAATACGAGTATCGAGATACTGTGAATGCTCATATTTGGGCAGTATTCAAGGAAATATAGTAGTGAACAGCTTGCTGAGCTGATCGGTCTTCGTACGGTCTTAACCTGGAGAGAACAGCGGCTGCTGTGTTATGGTCTTCCGCACCTATGCATTTATCGTTGCCGTCCTGCTACACTGCCGCCGTACTAAAACTCTGGACGTCATGCGTGGTGCCATAGCTCCTTCGTAGCTGATCCGGGTCGCCAGACCTCCGTATCCGTTCATTTCCTGCCGGTTTGTCTCTTCCCTCTATTGTACCGTGCCCGAAACTTCCATGTCTGACACCTGTTGATCTGTCTGAACTCATCTCCATCTCCTGGTGCCCATCCGACGACTTCACTGCCTCCTCAGCCTCTCGCCTCAGCCGGTTGGCCTTTTTCTGATACCGCGAATTCCTCCATATCAAAAACACCATGGCGGCCATAATGATGACGACAAAAAGAACGACGCCCGCAATGACGCCCGCCGTAGACGCGGTATCGAGCTTCGGGATATTTTGGCGTTTGGCGACTGTGCTGGTGGTGGTCTCTTCAGCCGCGTTATGTTTCCGTCTCACCGGCACCCAGTACAGGTTTCGCTGCGACATCTCCACAGACGGGTGGCGTGCGCTATCGCGCGGCCACTTCAGGAGATCGGATTGCGATGCATCTCCTACTGGCCTGGGCGATGAGAAGTGGGATCTGCTGAGCCAATGTTCCATGAAACGTCGATACTGCAGGTGTCGCCGGGGAGTAAATAGCGATATCGATGTCCGCGATCCACCTTCTTTCTCGGTGTATTAGATGATTATATATTAAGGATAGTTGAGTTTGCTCTTCGCCATGATGGACGATGGGAGACGGACGAGAAGTCATAGTATGCAAAAGTCCATAATAAACTTTCGACGACCACGGCGGGTTCGGTCAAAAGACGATCGTCATTCATGGCAGGTCGGCGCCAGTGTTTCGCAGTCACATGAAGTTTGGGGGAGTGGGTTGTACCTGACGATCGTAATAGGGTTAAGCTTCTTAGTAGCGCAACGGGCCCCTACTTTTAGATCAGCGCCGACTGAGCGGCATAGGAGATGGCGCTAGAGACACCAATCTGCAGCGTGGTCGGGATGTTTAGATAACCGGAAATTAGGTGGGCAGATTTCTCGAGTGATGTCATACTTCCGGGACTCTTTTAATAGTACACGCAGTTTGCCAAGTGTGTGCCAATCTTGAGGATTCGAATACATACTATCTAGGACTAGTTAGATGTCTCTCATGTTGGAGTTGCGACCTTGAATCCACAATTCTGTGCTTTCTCCACAATCAGCCTTTAGAGCTATGTAGTTCACTACATAAATAACGACGAGTGCCGCCTTGCCTCGCACAGCCTCGACTTCAGCACAGCATCCCGCGCCGTGGATTGGAAGCTCGAGACTATGTAAGGACAAGGCTTTGCCAGTGTCCAGTAGACCAGTAGCTACCAGATCAACTACCGGAGATCTGCACCCAGGTGGACCGTCTAGTGAAGCACACAAGGGAAAGCCACGTGACGTGAAAAGGAAGATCTACCCACGCGGGAAGCGGGAGTGATGGGAAGGATGGCCATTGCCCTTCGGCTGCGCAGGTTGGCGTCATCCTATTGCATTGCAGCGTTGAAGAACAACAAGCGAGCCAACCGCCCTTCGGCACTCGACTTGCCTTATCGGCCCCGCACCTCCGGGGGCGGCGAGTGTGGGAGACCCTGCACGGCACAGATGCGCTTGGACCTGGCAGGCTATTGGACATGTTACTGGTTAGTGAACTGGCCCGGTGGTGCTGTCAGAGCGGCGGCATGGACGGGTCGAAGCAGGTTTCCCTTGCCACAGGTCGCAGGAGTGGGAGGATTGGCTCGACAGTCCTGATGATGTATTGGCCTATCAGGCGACCTCAATGGGAGACTGCCCAGTTAAAAGCGAAACGCGTCCCTTGGATGACCGTACGGATTCAGGGACATCGTGGTGAATTGCTTTTTTTTTTTAATTTTTATTTTTATTTTTATTTTTTTTGCTTGAATTCAGTCAACAGAATGCATGGCCTGCATGCATGAGCATAACCCTCGCCACATTAGAAAGTGAGGAGGCACATCAATTTTAGCGGGAGAATAATTTTTACACGCCGTCCAATCTTGTTAGGATATATATCAAATTACTGATGGGAAGGAGCACCAAAGGAAGGATTGTACCATGTCGTCGCACTGGATCTTATTCTTATTAATGGCGGTTCTGCCTCGCATCTGTCCCTCTGTCGCGGGATCGAACAGCGGATACGCCTCCGAAGAAATTCAAGTAGTCGGGTTGGAGATTCGGGACCCAATACTTATTCCTATCTGGACATCTTTTTCTACCGTCACACTGACTACGACTTTGAGAGAAATGCCAACTCACACACCCATACCATGGACCGTACCGGGCGGTTCACTGCCGCAGATTACCATCACAAGGACCACTTCTAGTACGGCCAGCATTGCGACTACATCTGCTACTAGTACAGGGGGTCCATCTCTAAGTACCCCGGGGCTGACTTCTTCGACAATCCCCACAGAATCGATTCCGACGTCCATTGAGACGACAGCTTCTACTGCAAGCACAGAGACTCCCAGTATTTCAACGAACGCGTCATCTGCCATAACGAGCTTGCCAGTCTCTAGTTTTCCAAGCCCCGTGACCTCCGCAACATCAACCACCTCAAGAGCCACCTCGTCATCCCTCACCACGGCCTCTGGAACAGCAGCTTCCACCACTGAGACTACCGGAGGGGCTGAACAGACAGCCACCACGACATCATCCTCACTACAAGCTACGGCGACATCTCCACCAGCGATCATAATCCAGGAAAGCCGATCACTCCAGCCGGGGCAGATTGCAGCCGTGGTATCCAGCGTGATAGCCTTCATCATCTTCCTCGCAGTCCTCGCCTACATTATCCGATACGCCATCATGCGGTGCCGCCAGCGTGCAGCAGAAAAGAGGCAGCGAATAGATCAAGGCAGGGTGGTGCAACTCTTCCCGGACGGCGTGATCAGTCGGTCTAGCCATCCGAGTGGAAGTCTTCATGAAGGGGAGTTTCGTATCGTCATCCAGTCGCCTCCACCGCTTCCCCAACGGAGCCGGGCGGCTTGGCCGAGCCCGCCGGGCCATACAGAGAGGTATACATTCTTCTCCGGCCGGAGCACGACTACTGACGCCGAGTCAACGACTGACAGGGGTCAGTGGAGTTTAGGCACTGAGCATGGAAGTAGTGGGCATTCTCGAGGAACCAGGGCGACTTGAAGGACGGATCCTATAGTTGTTTCTTAATTGAAACATGTTTGAAATTATGGGATTTCCCGAGTTGTGCTGTGCTAGAACCTAATCCCAACTTGTCTTGGGCCCTACAACGTTGCATGGCTAGTAGAGTCTGGGGACTCGTTGCCAAATGTACACGTACACCCACCACGGCGGTGAAACCGGTAAGGCTTCGAGTGACAGAGCAGCGAAACCGGAATCGGCCGAAAGATTGGCGCCTAGAGAAGCTCCTATAGGTCCTCAACCTTTGTGCCTTGCCCCAGGCATTTGACCTCGCTAAATGATACGGTTGTGTTGCTCCCCTTCGCATCTCGAATTGCTAGAGGATACACACCAGAATGATTGATGCCGACCAGTATTTACTTCGCCCCCTGTCATCATATTTTAGCCCCTCGCCAGGATTGAATATGGTCCTAACTCTGGCCGAGGAGTTGGCCTATAACTTCGAATGAGAAATCCTACAGGGCTGGGCTGTCACACCTATAGTACCACCAGTTCCGTGTTTGCTCACAGGTATCTTTCATAATTCTGCCTCTTCCCAATCGTTCGAGGTCATTCCCGTCACGCTCAACATTGAAGTTTCACTTTCAAGTAAGCCTTCTATGTCCATTCAGTTGGTCGTAGTCAACTGCAGCGTTACTATCAATTTTTCCACGGTGACTTAGCTTATATGATGGATCGTCCCAAGTAAACGGTTGAAGGCCGATAACTTTCATGACGCTTCGCAGGCAGCTTGGCACGGTTGGAACTTCCAAGTCAAATTACCCAAGTGGCCGTTCGCAGGCTCGATGGGCCTGTTGCGAATGTCAACGAGGCAGGACGGCCAAGTACAGAAGATAGTCTCCACGAGTACGGAGGCGCGAAAGTATACCTCCTCAAACAGCAAATAAGATTAAGCCCGGGATCCCGAGCCCTGCATCTATCCTTTGAGCAACGCTTTGCTATAAATTCGGCATTCCCGCCCCTAGCTCTATCTAGAGGATCATGTGGGTCTTTCCACCAGCGATCTCCCGAGAAATGCGAAGAATGCGAGTCTCCACGCGTCGTCAGTGGCTGATGCCCTTTGAATATTATCATCTCGGGAGTCTCGGCTCATCGAATTAGGCTACCAAATATTGCGATCCAGTGAAATGCGAGGCAAACCCGAAAGGATCGAGGGCGGTTTGAACAGCACTAATGATATATCAGTCTTCCATCGCAGTCCTGTTCGAGACGGGGATTCAGATGCATGAATACTGGAGGTCCCATAGTTTCGATAATGCGGCATTCCAAGAACTGGAGTTGAATATACGCAATAGTATTATTGAAGACACACGCACGCTAGAGGCTCTACTCGACGCCCTAGCCTCGCTAAGGCGGAGCTTCTCACTGCTATATAAAAGCAACCACACAGACGAGAACAAATTCCGAGGGGCATTCGTATGGCTATACAAGATAAACGGCACCTATATTGACTTGGTCGGCCAAGAAACATCGAGGCTCTCTGTCTCCTCGCCTTTTTTTTTTTTTTTTTTTTTTTTTTTTTTTTTTTTTTTGGAATATAAAAAAAAAGTTAAAAAAATTTAATTTTATGGAGTTTTTATAAAAATTTATTTATATTTTTTAAATAAAAGGAACAT
>JARVKF010000224.1:378074-433527 GCA_039778275.1 Seiridium unicorne
TTCGGTTTGCCAAAACAACAAAACCGCCCCCCATTTTTTCTTGGGCGGCCAACAACCCCCCCCGCCCCCCCCCCCCCCCCCTTTTTTTTTTTTTTTTTTTTTTTTTTTTTTTTTTTTTTTGGCATTCTACTAAGACGTTGGGATTTTATGTGGTGGATCGAAGGTTGGGGAATGCATCTTATTGGGCAGATATATACTCGACTCAACGATACCTACAAGTTGTGGATCAGGTGGCCGATCGAAGAGATCGGGTGGGTGCCTGAGTATTAATGGCTTGTTCGAGACCTAGGTTGTTAAAAAGTAAAAAAGCATAATTAACCCCCACAACCATACTGCTCATAACCAGGCCTGTGATGAATGCAGACTCCCCGGCATTGTAGGAGCAGAGGCTCTTGAATCCCTGTTAACATTAGCCCTAGCTGGATCGCTTGGTGGAGATGAACCCGAGGACCCGAGCACATTTATAGCCCTGGTTTGGGGTTCAAATGAGCTCGGGTGTATGCGAAATGCGGGCCGCTGCTAACTTTCTTCTTCTCCAATACGGACAATTGGCCATACTGTTACACAGCCACCCAGGCAATCGTCTGGATCGTATTCTTGGGGAAGATACGGGGCTATTATTGTGATATCGATTTGACGCCAACCATACTTAAACAACACGCGCCGTTCGTAGAGTGATACCATAGCAATTTAGAAAGCTTCTTATACATTCGTCCATCCATTCATTCAACATTTGCGCAGTTAAAGTACTGACAAAATGTCTGACGTAATAAAGTTCGTCTTTTACTCCTATAAGCCGTCCATGGCTGGGGCCGTGATCTTTATCCTACTTTTCACCATTTCAGCGGTATATCATATCTGGCTATTAGTTAAGCACCGAACGTGGTACTTTGTTCCTTTTGTGATAGGATGTCTCTGTAAAAACCCCTCACCTGTCATACCTTATAGTTGCCCGTACTGACTCGCGGATGCTAGTTGAGGCCGTTGGTTATATTGGGCGAGCGCTATCGTCCACCGAGTCACCAGATTTTACAAAGAACCCATACATCATCCAGTCGGTCCTGTTGCTTCTCGGTCCGACACTGTATGCCGCGTCCATCTACATGATACTCGGCCGTCTTGTGGTACTTCTTGAGGCAGACAACTATTCCTTGATCAGGCCAAAGTGGCTGACAAAGTTCTTCGTCCTGGGGGATATTCTTTCTTTCTTCGCACAAGGCGGAGGTAAGCTCTCCTATCGACAACCATAGTTGTTGCTGGATGGTTTGATTGACCTCTCCCAGGTGGTGGCATGTTAACCACGGCTAAATCCCAAGACGACGTCCGCCGCGGCGAGAACATCATTCTCGGTGGTTTGGGCATCCAAATCACCTTCTTCGGCTTCTTCATTATTGTGACGGCAGTCTTCCACCGACGCATTCGGAACGAGCCGACACCCAAGTCCAGCAGAATCGTTGCGCCCTGGAAGTCTCTCCTCTATACGCTCTACGGCACCAGCATGTTGATAATGATTCGATCCATCTATCGTGTGGCGGAATACGCCGAGGGACAAAGCGGCGAGCTTCAGTCGAAAGAGTTCTGGCTCTACATCTTCGACGCCTTGCCGATGGTCTTTGTTGCCCTTGCCTTCAACTGGATGCACCCGAGCAAGGTGGTCGGCCGCGAGACCGTTGTCGAGACATCGTACGCAATGGACGATGGTCTCACGGATCCAAGGCAGCGGAGCGAATACAAGTGAGTGAGGCTACTGGGAGAAATAGACCGCATGACTGATGGGAAAAGCGTAGTCTCCTATGACTCCAGCCCGTCGTATCCTGGGTCGATTTGGAGAGAGTGGGAAGAGCCCAGCATGGTTGAGAGATAGAGCGCTTGTATTATTAGTGTATGGAAAACAGTTTGGAGTGCGGATAAATGTAGGACTGCTTAGACTAGGTTTAATATTGGAAATACCGAACCTCTTGGCCCGACATCTTTTCTTGGTATTATGAATAGCACGGACATATAGCTACAAAGCGCCTAAAACTATCTATATCTTAACACATTGCAGTAAGTAACTACGTAGTTTGCTGCCAGGACTTTTAAATGGAGACGATCCGACAAACGTATTTTGGGGACATCTACATGAGTAAAATTCTCCAAGACTGTGTGTAGTCTGCTGTAAAGAGTAGTCGAGCATCATGGTATCGCTCATGTCCTGTTAACCAAATTATAGTCAAGCACCTTTGATTCATCCAGAGAGCGGTGGTGATGCTTTGGGGAGAAAGAGTATCACTTCGCGAACGAGTGACTGGTCTCGGTGCACGATCAGGCTGAACCCTATTGATAAAGCGAAGAATTAGACGTTAGTAACCTATAACGGTAAACTCGGTTGTTCTAGTGCGCATTAATTGGCAAGATCAGGAATGTCCGAAAGCTTATGTCAATCCATGGATAACTCGATCAAAAATCCAAACAAATCAGCCCGGGCAGAACTATCTTAGGCAGGTCCAAGAAGTTGTGGAAATTTTGGCCAAGGACAGCAAAGTACCAGGCACCTCTATCACGGCCCGGAAGACGAGATAATGATATCTTAGTCTAGCACGCCCAGCACGAGGAAACGAAGCACAAATCTGATCGCAGAGCACATGATGAGGCAAGGTAATTAATACTCCTCAAGGTTTGGGTGACTGACTAGTCTTCACCATGGCGCAGGACCAGACACTCATGTTCATATATGACATTGTACGAAGCGGTCGATTGACATCCCCACAGCCAATTGCAAATTTATTGCAATGCCATGAGATGCAACTTAAACTCAAACTGACGTTGCTTAGCAGCAAGGCATTCTCCTGTCGACCATAGGTAACTAGCCGTGTCACTGTAAGCAATGAACTCCGGTGACTTGCATAATGATATGCGACTGATTTGGGTCCCTAAAAGACGTCACGAGCCGAGTGTTTGAGCCCTGCTCACCCTCATCCTGCGCTGCTTGTATTCATGCCATCCAGTGTAGACATAGCCGACTTTGTTTGGCAGCTACTTACATTGTTGGAGAGATCATCTGTTGCCGCAACGACTCACTGATCTGAATTAGTATGGGCTGGCTTCTAGGACAGCTCCCAAGGAGAGTGCGACCATGAACCCATCGAAGGTGCGGGCATAGACTGGGAGACCGATGACTCTTGGTCGGGACATGAGGACCAGCCTCGTATCTGCGACATGGTCGCCAAGGGTACTCAGTATGACAGAAAATACGCCTAAGAGATGTGTATTTATGTGGTCGTGAGAAAACCCGAGAGACCTATGTAATGCCTTTGATTTAGACATTGTTTTCCAAACTCTTGACGTGGTTCTAAAATGATTTTAAAAGAGACTTTGTGTTTTGTCTTTACAATTACCCTTTTCGGCGCCCAGGCGTTACCGAATGGGTGGGCAGCATGCAGACCCCGGCTGCGACGGAAAGTCTCAATTGGCAGAGCTCTCGGGGGAGCACTCCAGCGCGATGCAATCATATTGCGAATTCCCCACCGCATGATCTTGACCGCGATGGCATTTCTATGACCTCTGACCTGGTCAACGACTTGTAAATCCCGAAGCTTGTCGAATGCATCAAGGCGGCTTCGGAGCAGGATGGCGGTGAGGAGGACGCGTGGGATGTGATATATGACTAAAGAAATCAAAGTGTAATAGATGCTATTATCTAAGAGGATGCGCGTGATCTTATCTCGCTGGCATCCTTTAAAAGCCTGCTTTCGCATCGAGCATCACTTAGGGGTATAGCTTCGAATGTTGCTCGCTTCGAACATCACTTAGGGGTATAGCTGCTGCAAGGGGCCAGGGCCCTGCGCTTCCACCATCACTTAGGGGTATAGCGCTTCCCACAGCGACTGGCAATCATCGGGTTGAGCCGGCTTTCCGACAGAACTGCCTCACCACACAGGTCATTGTTGCATAGGTCGACACTCGACAGCCAAATGTTGAAGGCCGGTTGACATGCCGTTAGAGGAATGTGTTGCATTGCAGGCCCTCTTTGGATGTAAATCCCGCGGGTTGCCTCTGGGGTTCCGAGTAGGTCGCCGTCCCGTTAAGATAGAGGGTTCAAGAAAGTAGGTGCGCGTGTTCGTGGGCATACAGTAGTAGCAGAATGGAGCAAAGCACTCGGCCGTCAGCATTCCTTTAGCGCTTTCGAAGGCTCAGTTTACACCGCAGACCCCACCATTGGATCACAAGCCAAAAGGTTGACTAATAAAGTCAATTGCCCCTCTAGGAAACAAACCAGTTAAGAACTCCTCGAGCACTTGCGCATCTGTACGAAGCTTGCAACAAAGAGCTTCTGATCAAAAGCTTTATCCTTCACTCTCCTACTTCTCCTTCCCTACCATCCTACAGTATTGCCAGACTCTGCCCGACAAATTGAGTATAAGCTCCAGTAGCCAAGGATCGACATCGTAATCCGTCCTTCTACTTTGGCATCTACAGGGCGGGATACAGCTTCAGTCACCATGAACACATCAATGGTCAAATCCAAGTTCCTGACGAACCCCGAGGATATCGGCGTCGTTGCCGTCGGTTTCTCCGGCGGACAGGTACGTAGAAGAACATTGCGCTCGTGTCCAGCCAAAGCCAGTACACCTACATCTAGCTCAATGCTGACTTCTCGATCTGTCATAGTGCAAGGCAGGTGTCGATGCTGCTCCCAAAGCTCTGATCGAGTCCGGCCTTCTTACCCAACTGCGGGATGAACTGAACTACAAGCTCCATGGCGACGACGAGGTACACCTGTACACGGATCTGGTGCCCAAGGAAGACCCGCCCTACCGCAACATGAAGAACCCCAAAGCCGTCAGCAGCGTAACAAAGAAGCTGTGCGACCAAGTATACTCGCAAGCGAAAGAGGGAAGAATGGTTCTGACTCTAGGAGGAGATCACTCGATCGCCATTGGTACCATTGCCGGCACAGCAAAGGCCATCCGTGAGCGCTTGAACAGGGAGATCGCTGTGATCTGGGTCGATGCGCACGCCGACATCAACACGCCAGAATCCAGTGACTCGGGCAACGTTCATGGCATGCCCGTAGCTTTTGCGACAGGCCTGGCCAAGGAAGATAAGCCGGAGTACTTTGGCTGGCTGCAGGAGGAGCATCTGCTCAACGTCAACAAGCTGGTGTACATCGGCCTCCGAGACGTTGACGCTGGCGAGAAGAGGATCCTACGCGAGAACGGCATCAAGGCGTTCAGCATGTTCGACATTGACAAGTTCGTCTGCCCTCTGCCCTACTCTTGCGAGACCGTATTGCTGACACCGTGATCCTGTAGGTATGGAATCGGTCGCGTCGTCGAGATGGCGCTCGCACATATCGGTAATGATACCCCTATCCACCTGTCGTTCGACGTCGATGCGCTGGACCCCATGTGGGCCCCCAGTACGGGAACGCCTGTCCGCGGTGGATTGACATTGAGGGAGGGAGACTTCATCTGCGAAAGCGTACACCAAACAGGCAGTCTGGTAGCTATCGATCTTGTCGAGGTCAACCCCAGCCTAGCAACAGATCACGTCGGTGCGTCCGAGACGGTTCGGGCTGGTTGTTCGCTGGTTAGGTGTGCTCTGGGAGAGTCCTTGCTATAGACGGCATTCGCAGATTTTCGGGATCGGCAGACATTGGATTGGGAATCGGCCATTGACCTTAGACTAGTCGCTGGAGCCCAGGAACTGGGAATGGTCCTTGACCGCCAATAGATTAAATGCATCACTGTATCTTTGAGATCGTTTGCTCGTCAACGCTTTCCGACATCTGGCCTTGGGGAAGGAAAAGAAACACCTGTCTCGCAGTGAAACTGTAGAAAAGTGTTTCAATGTTTCAGGCACCCAAGAGCTGTGAGAGCTCCTGGACATAGAACAAGCACCATCTTGTAAATATCGTTGGCAGTGGGAAAGTGTTTCTCCCGCGATATCTTCTTAGGGACATTTGGAGGGGTGTGCCTTGATTCAAGGATCTACTGCAGCTCTCCACGGACCGTACAGATTGTCATGACGGCGTTGGGCAGACCAGGGGGTCGCCAGCCATGCCTTTCCAGTTCCAGCCACCCCAAAAATGGCGGCGAGGGCATTGGCGGGCGATCTGGTCGATCCGGGTGGCTCCGCTGCGCAGGCGCATAACGCACTAGCAGTCAAGAATACAAGAATCAACCTCGAACTGAGTGGAAGGAAAATAAACGTAAAGCCTGATGTTATAGTTTTATGTTGAACTTGCCTTCGATGCGGTGACACCCCAACCGCGATATCCCTCTAATTGATAATTGAGCCGGTGTCGTTACGTTGACGTTTGAAAGGATTCCCCGATGCCAAGGCTTGATGCCAGACGCTGTTGATATCCCTGAAGCTCCTTTCGCGTTATCGTTAAATTACCGCGCATCCCGGCTGCTTGAACGCGGTGCGCGATCTGAATCTGACAGCCGGCCGCACAGTCACACCCCTCGACGCCATCGGCCGTGAGAACCCAGCTATCGTCTAGAACCCTCGAACCCTTTGACCAACAACTCCTAACGGCCCAAGAAACCTCGGGGAGCCCAGTCGACTTATAGAGCCCGATTCACAAAGCCGCGGGATCCCCTCCCCTGGTAACACGCCAGTTCATCGCGACTCCACCGACGCCTGTGCTGTCGCGGGGCTCTTGCAGCGTCCACAGCTGCACCTGGCGCATTCGAGCCCAAAATAATTCCCACCCAGTCATCGACGAATCGCCAGCCAGCCATCGTGTCCACGAGGACCACGGTGAGTTGGCAGTCGGGCGTCCCTGGACGTGTCTTCACCGTTCAGCTAAGCAATCGGGCTACGGGCCATTGGGGAGCCATATAAATTCCGACGTCGCGGCCTCTGATCCTTCCGGTCGTTACGTACGCACGCATTGGCGAAGCGACTCGAATTCAAGAAACTCCCTAACTTACGGTCTCAGTCTTATAAACTCGTGCTGGCGAATTGGTCCGGCCTCAGAAAGAAACCTGGGCTTTATACCATTTTGGAAGGCCCAACTCCTTCAAAGAGACCATACTGCGGACAACCGGGGCCTAGTTTCCTATCCACGCGTCTCATACCACAGCATCAGGCATTGGCAACACCGCGCAAAACACGATGGCCTCTTCATTCACGACAGGAACCGGGTCTCTCGTCTACGAACGGCGGGGGGCTCCCCGTATTCACAAGTACCATTGGCCAGCGGTCCAGCTGAACGTGTGGATGCTGATCATGCTGATTGCGGCATGTACCATCATTGGCATCTTTGCGACCTTTATACAACAACAGCAAGTCCTGGCCTTGGGCGTTCCATGGTAAGTCGAAGGCCCTCTCGAGCACGCGACCGCCAGCATGGACGGCTAACAAGCAGTCTCGCATAGGTACATGCCTTACTTCATCACGGTTGGCGCGCTCACTGTGGGATTCATCGCTATTCTATTGTGGTTGATATCGCAGCGGCGGCTCCTACCATCAATCGTCATCATCGGCGCCTTCATGTTCTTTGTGCTGTGGATGGTGGGTCTCATTGTCGTCAGTATAGAGCTTTGGGGTCCCACGGGCTCCGTCAGCGCGAACTGCAACGCCCTGGTCTTTGGACAAGATCCTGGTAACAGCAACCAGGAGAAATTGGCTTGGATGGCGCAAAAGAGCATATGTAAGTCACCACGATACCAACGAATATCTTTAGGACTGATGCCAATCTCGCTCTAGGCCAATCTTGGCAGGCAGTCTGGTCCTTCGCCCTGATAGGATCACTATTCCTGCTGTGGATGATGATCATGGCTATCCAGGTGTTTTACGACGCTTGAGAGGTCTAATCGTGTAATTTTGGGTAGCATATAAGCGGCGCTTGGTGGGTATGGACATATCTTGTACTAAATACTTGTTGGGGATATGCGTTATGTATAGATGAAATCGACGATGGCGTTATGATTGTGGCAGACCTCAAAACTTGACCAAAGCCAACTGGTCCTGTGCACGACTGCGAGTCGTGTATACCTGGACATCAAACACTTCACTATCGGCTTCAGCACCTTGAGCTTTGTGGGCCAGTTATGTGCCGTATTTCACCTCCGAGAGCTTCTTTGACCATCTTTACGGGTGAACTGTTCTTAGTAACTTTCTCCGTCGTGTTAAATCCATGTTTGTGAATATGCCGACCCAAAAGAATTGGGGTACCATTTATCGGGTTATCAACGGAAGTTGACTACCTCGAATTTCTCGAAGGCAGTTATCATGGGAAACACTTGCAAACACCATTGAATGATTTGTTTTAAGAGTTTAACATTATTAATTGTTGACTATTACTGTGACAGCAGGTCAAGTCTCCGTCATATCAATCATCCTTTGTACAACAGTCTGGGTATCGAGTACTCTAGTTAGAGTACTTAGGGTCGACCTTATTGCTGCACTGGGGCGTTAGCTCGACTTCCTGATGACGTAGTGTTTATACCACTAGCAAAGCTACTTACCCAGTAAGCTTCTCATATCCGCCGCGTAGGGCATCGGTGGCCTTCTCCTGCTTGTCACGGCCGAACTGGCCCTCATGACCGGACTTCTTGACACCGAACTCAGTAGCTGGGAAAAGCATCTTGTTAGTTCAATGCGTGCAACGGTTGTTGGACTGATTCATGGATTGGGCTTACCTTTGTCGACGTAGTCGGTTTGTTGACCAGCCTGTGCACCACCAGCGGTGTTGGTCTTGTTACCACCAATAGCGTTCTTGAGGGCATCCATATTGAGAGTTGGGGGAGGTCTTGATGTTTGAAAGGGTGTCTTGGTAGTCTATGTAGGAGTTGGATTGGATTGTGGTGAAATGGATTAGAGACAATGACCAACTGGTCGAACGGCAGATTATATATGATCCAAGATCAGACCCAAGCTCAGCTCAGGCCCGGTGACGTTAGTTCTCCAGTCTTCACATGGAACCCCGCATAAAACCCAAATCTTGGAAATCCTCAAACCACAGTTACACGGCAATTCGTCATGGCGCGGGCTTCTAGACTAAGGCAAGCAAGCAGAACGGAGCCAGGGATTTGGTGAGTCTAACCTGCTTTCATGGCGGCATCACTTTCCGCCATGGATCCCAAGATTCCTCCAGATCTGAGGTATGCCAAGCCCCGTTATCTACTGCTGATCAGTGGTCATGGAGGGGACACAGAATATAGGTGTCATTGGCTGCGGGGTTCTCCGTCACTGCGCTTATCCTCCCCCAAGGCGACCCCATGCGGGAGCGTACATTGTAGGTTGCCAGGTGAGTGGACAGAATGCAGGATCCGCTTCTAAGCACGCAAGCTTAAGCTCACGTCGTGCGAAGAGTAGGACAAGACAAGATAAGACAGAAGCTTGTCCTTCCCTCAAGGCTCTCGGCAAGTCCAGAGAGAAGGTTTATCCTGTTCCTGTTGCCTGTGTAGATCTGCCACTAGATGCGACCTTGATTCCGCTTCATGCGCTCGACTGCCATCTGCCATTTGCCGAGCTCTGTGGCTATTACAGGTCATGAACTATGTCTGGATCATCATATCATAAACTCAAGATTGGGTTCTCAAATACGTACACATGCTTATCAGTTCAACTACCCGGAAATGCTACCCAAGACCATGTCTTGCGGAATGTTGAAAGATTTTGTATTATAAGATTTATCCTGACGAACGTTCCAGTGACGGCCCGGCGCTACTTGGATCTTCTAATTTGCACTAAGCTACGCAGGTAATGATCCTGCCAGTCACCACGAGCAAGGTTGATAGGGACGCTTGTTCGTCAGGTGTGAATCCAACAAAGCATTTTCCCATGCGCTTGTCATCCATCAACGTGACTTCTATGTCCCCTGTTCCATAACAGGAAAAGCACGGCGCATCCAAAACTCCGGAATGAATCGCCATCTAGCCCATTTACCATCCGGATAATGTATCTTACAGCTTTGTACACAGCCAACACAACTGTTTGTTGTTGTTGTCGCATCGGACTCCTCGCAGAGTAAAATTCAACGCTTAGCCCCCCCAAACTCCTGACCCTGGCGGTTACCTCATAACAAATCTTCGACCCAGCCCATCTTCTCCCGCCTCTCGTCTGACAGGCGAGCATATTCGAGAAGCAAGCGGAAAACGTAAATGTGCATGTCTTCCTTCCTCAGCACCTTTGCAGCCCATTCCTTGCCATCCAATGCGATCTTTTTTGCTTGCGCGTCGTGCGAAGCTGCCTTGTCTTCGTAGCCGAGAAAGTATTCCATGATACCATAATAGTCGAGGAAGCGGTTGTCCATGGGGACGAAGTGTTTCCAAGGTACCAGGCGGCTATCATGCCATTCGCGCCACAGCGTGCTCTTAATGGGGAGAGCAGTACTTCGGAGAAAGCCGAGGTAACGACCGGAGAAAGAGTTACCGTCAATGTCGGGTAGATACTTGAAGTCGTATTGCGTGGACAGATCTTGGCCGAGGACGAGATCGAAGTAGGGATCGGTGTAGAAGCAACGGCCGCCCTCCTGTTTCATGCTGTCGTCGAGCTTCTCGTCGCAGGCAAGATCGGTCACACCAACGTTGGCAAAGGACGCCACCCATCTACCGAGCTTGCCATCTTTCTGAGCAGCGACCTGCTCGCTCCCCGAAGGCAGAGCAAAGTTCACAGGAGCCTGTTCACCAGTTGCGGCGCGGTCCAAGTTTGTGGCATTGTTCATGGCGGCGAACCGATGGCGCTGAAAGCCCTTCCAGTTCTTCTCCGTGTTGCGTCCACCCGTGGCCACACCACGCCAGATCAAGTCGCCGACCTTATTCTCCCACTCTGCGCCACGATAGTTGCCGCCAGTGAATCTTTCCTCCTCATTCCAGTACATTGGAGCTGGTAGGAGGATTTCATTGTTGGTGGCCAGCTTGCTACCGCCAAACATGGGGAACAGGACCTTCGTAGCTGAAGTCGACAGAGGCTTGATGAAAATACCCTCAAGTCCCTGGAGGTCCGGCTGATGGCAGAAGTCGCTGGAGAGGGTTGAATTCGATACGTAGCCTTGATATTGGTGGGGGGTCGCAAATGCCGGCGTGAAGTTCGGTGTCTTGTCGAAGGTTCCCATTGAGCTCTCTTTGCGTGCTAGACTGTCAGGGGCACATCCACGACGGGCAATGTCCCAGTAGGGATCTATGAGTTGAATTAACGAGTCTTCAATCACTTTCCTCTCCAAAGGTACTCACCACTGTCCTCCCAGTTCTTCTTCCGGGTAGCTGGCGTCGTGAACCCCGTCTTCACGGTCGGTAGGGTATCGAACTCGCTGATCACCTGTTTCGGCGGCCACAGGGAACGCGTCTTCTTCTCTTTCTCCATGTATCCTGCAATGTCCTCCCAGGGCACCACTAGTCGAGGTTCGTCCATGGCGTTGAGTGCAATGTCCATATCGGGTAGGTATGTCTCAACTTGCTTAATCATCTTCAGCCATATTTGTGTCCAGAACCAATCACTGCCGGCGCTCGCGTTACCATTTCGAATGTTGATTGTCATCTCAAAATCCCAGGCTTCCTTGCGGGTGATTTTGGGGTCCATGCCCCAGAATGGGTTCAAGTCGTGGTAGATCTGATCCCAGAACTCCTCCACAACGATGGCGTTGTTTTCCTTAGCATAGTTGTACCACTCCCTGAAGCCGGGGGGCGGGTGTCTTCCTCGTCGCTTGCGGTACGCGGCAGCAGCATCCTCCAGGCTGTGCGATTCTCTGGCGAGCAAATCCTTGAAACCGGCGTCGGCGACCTTGATCAGCGAGTCAATCGGGTGGTTGTTCGACGTGGGCGGTGCAGCCTGAGACCCTGTGCCCGCCGCGTTGCTACCCGAGTCGTAGTCGATTGGCTTCTCGACCTTGTCCTCGTTCTTGCTCCCGTCGGTTGACTCAGCCCCGTACAGCGGATTCTTGTTCTGTCCTGGCATGTATGAGATCTGCTGCATCCCATCCGACGTCGAGCTGCCGCCAGACAGATAAGTCGTGGGCCTCTCAGGTCCCGTGTTCGAAAGGTAGTAGAGGAGACACATTAGGACGACGGCGGGTACTATGTAGCGAACAAGGTGTGAGGGTCGGCGTGGAGGGAACGCGGGAGAGCGCATCATGGTGCAAAGACGACGACCAGCTAATGGCGCCAGGACGTCGTCTTTTTTCTGGAAAGATGGCAGTGCGGCTGCGGCGAAATGGGAAGGTGAGATGGATTTCCTTGAATTGAGAGGGCAGAATCAGTCGGTGGACGTGGCCACGATGCCCGAACTTGCGCGAACCTTGGGCCAAATCTGCGCGCGCAAGATTCTGCACTAGGTATGGGTTGGAAAAGGCAAGAAAAAGCTGTCAGTTGCAAAGAGTGAGAACCGAAATTTCGAGAAAAGTCAGAGGACAGAGCAAGGCCAGCAGTTCTTAGCCCGTCGTTGGCTGAGCTGACAACCTGCAGCCCGGTGCCAAGCTTCGTCCTTGGTTGGTGCAGCTTAAAGGGCGTCAGGGTATTGGCGAGGTGCCGTCCTGGCCCCTGCCTAAATGTAGGTAGGTAAAGGACTGAGCAGGGTATAATTAGAAAATCGTACACAAAGGAATGATGGTGCGATCCGGATTGGCGGTTACGGCACGGAGGCAAAGAGGGAAAAGGAAGCCAGCCGGCCTTCTGATTTGCAGATAATCAATTCCGGGCGTACTCGATCTTGGGCTTGGATAGGTCCTCGGCGTCCAGGTAAAAGAAGTGCCTACAATGTACCCAAGGTAGGTTATAGCGGTGCCGCAGCGGGACGAGAACAGGCCCAGATGGCGGTCAAATGAGTGTGGCAGCCTCGATAGAGGACAAAGTAATTTGCTCGAAGTTGTCTAGATCCAGGTCGTCCAGGCACCCGAATCAATTGAAGCGCAAGGAAAAGGAAACGGTGCATTGATTACCACAGTTCGTCACAATCTCCTTTCCGACTACCTGCTGCATACCACGTGCTTCCAGTCGTGGGCAGTCGAAGATCAGGACGGGGCAGAGACAAGGGGCTTTGGGGGGCAGTGTACGGGGACCATGCATCGTTTAATCAGTGGGGCGGGCCACTCTAATCTGTGCCGAGTCCGCCAAATACAATGTACGTACATACCTACATACTCAGCTCTTGGCCGGTTATGGGATGCACCGTTTCAAAGTAGGGGATGCTCCATTGGACAACTGCACATCACTGCCAGAAAGGTTCGTTTCTGCCAACTTGCATCTTCCAGCGAGGAATAAGGCCCCCCCTTCCCCCCCGTGGCAGAGGCTGCATCTGAGAATGGAACACCATGAGCATAACATCCTTCCACTCCGCAAAGGATGAGGGATCTTTGACTGACATCACTACAGCAAGGATTAAAGAGTCGCTAGCATAACCTAGAGCATTTCAAAGCGGCCAGGTCGTTGGGTGTACCACTATAGCCTATCTACGAGCCTCAATGGAATACACTGTAGATGCACCCATGGCCTTGCCATGACATGCGATGACATGCCTTCTTCCTACACTGTCGCACATACAACCAATGTTGGCTGCTTCCGTCTCCTTTGTCGCCCTCGTTGACTGATACCTTGGTATCTGGGTCTGCCTGTCCCCTATCCAAACGGTGCTCTCGTTACAAGTATTAGCGCCAGCGCCGGCGTGATGCGGCCTTCAGGGGAAACGGAGCCCACAGACCCTAACGCCGGCGCGGCGCCTGCCGGGTGCCAGATGCTTGATAGCGCAGAGAGTGCCAGGCCATTGAAAACAGCTAGTTCCCTAAGGTAGGTAGTTAGACTAACATTGTTGTATACCGTATGAGAGTCAGGGCGTTATTATCCTACATCCCCAGATTCACTTGAGCCTCAAAAAGGAAACCTCCGGTTTGTCTCAGTGGCAATCTGGGTTTTGTCTTGCCGCGGCCCGAACTGAGTCTGTCTGGAACAGCAAGGGCCAGGGCCGGTCAGACAGACATGTCTCTCCTATTTGGCAAGATACTAACTACATTATTATACCGCGAATTGTCTTACGCCACTCATTTCGCCCATCTCGTGTTGAGATAAGCTAACTGTATGCTGCAAACGAACAAACAAAGAAACAGAGCAGAATCTCCTCGGCATATCTACTTGTGACAAAATTTTATGAACTTTTGCTGCCAAGAAGCCCTATAGCTGTTCAGTATGTCTTAGAACATGCTACTTGGCAACGTCCCTGAAAGGTTCCGACCGATCGTTCTTCCAATGTTTCGGTATCATGCATTGACGTCTTGCTGCGCCCCAAGCACAGGACCACCATCCGAGCGCCAGAAGATGGAGCCTGAACATGACTTCCGCGCTCCAACTAAGCCCCCGCGGAAGTACCGCACGAAATCGGGTTCTGTTACAAGTAATTTTCCGTTCGATGTTCTTACCAGCCATCCGATGAGAGGAATGCTTGTTCTCCATAAATAGAACAACACGATCATGAACGATGTTTGTAATGAGTTTGATGGCTCTTTGTCAATAGGTTTCCATGCCCAAGTGTAGTAGTACATCTATCCGATCTATCGATCTATCGGGGTATCATGTGCTCTCTGTCGAGCTGATCATCACAGGTCAATCCCCCGTAGCCTGGCCTGAAGGCCAGACTCATCTTCTTCATAGTCTTGTGACCGAGCAACAAGATCCTGAAACTCGGGCCGGAAGGGCCACTGGTACCATTGCTCGAGCAGTTCCTGCCACTGTTTGGTATTGAGGGTCCTGACTGACAGTCCCATCTCCTTCACGTTTATGTTAATGCCGCCTTGTGCTGGGTCGCGGAGGCTGGGACATCGTGGTATAATCCAGTCTGAAGCTCCGGGCCACACCGACTCGAGGGCTTTGTCGATAGGAGCTTTTGGCTCTCCCCACATTGCTTTGAGTATCAGCTCAAAGGACTCACCCGCCCGAGACGAGCCGGCGCCAATATCGCGGACCAAGTGATGCACCGGTCGTGGCTGAATGTCGAGCAAGCAACAGGCGACATTGGGATAGAACTCCTCGGGCAGAGCGATCAGAGGTTCATATAATCGCCGATCCCAATGTAGTACAGGCTCTTCCTGCCTCCAGAGGTGTAAGTTATCCTTGACTGTAGAAAATTCCGACTTTGCAGCGAGGGGGAGTCGATCCAGCATATCGCCCAGCTCCTTCTCCGCAGCTCGAATTGCCTCGTCACTACTTTCTCCGGCTGTCTTGAGGGCGGAGAGCTTGGCATGCCTTTGCATGTATTCAAGCTGATTTTCAGCTCTCTTATGATCAGAATTGAACCGCCACTGATACTCCTGCAACTGTTTCCGGTCTTTTGTCCCCGGCATTGGTTCCGAAGCTTTAAGCGATTCTAGCGTTTCGAGGAAGGGCCGCTCCACCATGGGCGGGACTTCGCCGGGGGTTTGGGTGAGTTTGCGCCTCTTGATGTCTTCCATGGCCTGCTTAAGTGAATCTGATTCTCTGCCTTGAGGTACCTGCATCTTAGCCTTTTTCATCTTCCTCAAGGCCGACACGGTGCTTGCACGCTCTATGACGGTGTCCCGAGCAAATTGGGCGTATTCACGGCCATTCCAGCCAACAACCTCATGGATGTAGTCGCAGAGAAGCTCGCCGTCAAGTGCTGTGCGTCTCCGCTTCTGCAGCAAGCGAGGCAAGATGTTGGTCTTGTCTTCACGCCGTGTCCACACCAGCATCCGTACTTGGCCATATTTATGAAATATGCTGCTGGTTTTGACTGCGTCCATGAACTGATGTAACAAGAGCATGGCTAGCGACTCGAAACTTACAAATCGCTTCCTCGGGTGGAAGGATAGGTTGCAAGTGACGAGGAGGGTATCGTTCGGCATGTTGGCCTGCTCGGATCTTCTGTCTACTATCTTTTGCTTTGGGAGGTATTGCGGGTTGAGGACAGAGTTGAGATCTTTCCATACTATGCCGGATTTTGGAACCAACGTCGTCCCCTTCTTCTTGAGTAGCGGCTCGAGGAACGGAGTGTATAGGTCCGCGTCCGGTTCCATCAGAATGTGGGAACGAGGTTGCAGGAAGTCGTGCAGTTTGCTGCTCCACAGGCCGGCGCCGGGGTAGATATCAATCAGATCGCATCCCTTGTGTCGCTTCAGAGATTTCCCGATATATGATAGCACATCGTCGCATAGCTCTTTGCTCACGATATTGACCCTGGTCTTGTCTCCCGGTATCGGTGGCTCCCCGAGCGCTTGGTCGGCTTTCTTTCGATGCGTGTGCTTCGTGGTCCAAACTCTGGTAGCCTGCAACTCCTTGGCTAGAGGTGTGGTCGCATCCAATTGAGCCATCTCGAGCCTTTGGGCGACATAACTGCGGCGGCCCTTGAGCTGATTGCTGGTAACATTTTGAAGGCAGGACCGTGAGGTGGTGGAAAGGTGCAAAGGAGCGGCTCGAGGTCGAAGCATTCGGATTTATAGGTGTGACCAGACGCTGCAGGGCCGAACTCGGGACCTCGCAACACCCGAACAAGGGATATAGGGTATCTGAAGGGAAAGAGTACAGTACAATTGTTACAATTGTTACCTTTGCGACAGGACTCGCGCGCCGACCTGAGGTGGTGATCGCGGCTTTTCATGCCGCGGAATACGCCCGAGCTGCGGAATGGCAGCACCCCTGGCTATGTACATTATACATTTAGTTAGTGTTAAAACGGGGGTTGCTGTATTGGGCTTTGCTGGGGGTATGCACCAGAGCTCGGAAGCTGCATTGATTCCTTCAATCCACACCTACATACCTTACATACCGGCAGTATTTAAATTTGCTATACCATGCTCAGAGCAGGGGAACGTTGCTACAATATACATCGCTTTCAGATTCTAGCGCCCTTCTGGCCCCCCTACATACATTAGGCGTGCTAAGATGGGTACAATGTGCAATGTACCCCGACGTGCGTCAGGTACCCCCCACCTCCTCCCGGCCCGCCCCTCGCTCTTGATCGGCTGCGCGTCAAGCTTCCAAGATCCGCTCGAGCTTGAGCGTTACCTTTTCGATCTAATCCAACCCAATCCCACATCTTATACACACCCATAGATCCATCATTATCAAACCTCTCTTAACAACTCAATCGGGACACGGGAGTGAGCCAAACAGGCAAGACTCTATTGAAGGAGAAGGTCAATATGTACAGTCCAAGCCTCGCTATTTCAGCCTCGCACTTGCTTATCGCCTGAAGTTGGCATGCCGTCTCTCTCCAACCTCTTGATCTTGAGTAACTGGGTTTCCATGGAAGAATGTTGACAACTATGATCTCTCCCCACAGGCTCGAACCGTCCCAGCGACTGCGAAGGGCAATTCATGCCAATGACGCCCCCCTCGTGCAACGCATTCTCAGGTCACACCCTACGCTTCTACATAACCCCGATACGTCGCCTGCTGGTCTAAGCAGCTCGAACCTCCACCTCGCTGCAAGTCTCGGTCGTTTGGATATCTGCAAAGTCCTCATTGCCAACGGCCATGAAGACCCCACTCCCGCCCTGAATGAGAACCACCAGACAGCGCTGATGCTAGCTGCGGCTGGCGGTCATACCGAGGTTGTCCATTGCCTGTGCGAGAACGACCCATCCGCTATTCCGCGTCGTGACATTCGTGGTCGAGATGCCGTCATGGAAGCTAGTCTCGGCGGCCACGATACAGTCTTGCAAATACTTCTCACCTTTGCACCCAACGGACCTACAGCTGCAGTACAATCGTCAGACGTCGACGGGAATACTGCACTCCATTTTGCTAGCAGCAACGGCAATCTCCTTGTCCTACGTACTCTGTTAGCCGCAGGTGCCGACGCCGAGAAGAGGAATATCTGGAGCTGGAAGGCTGTTGCATACAGTGCCACCGTCCAGGCCGAGGTCTACCTCAAGAACTTGGTCGGTGACATTGAGAAAAGAAGGCGTGCTAAGAGTGATGCCGACGAGTCTAGAAAAGGGGCTGCCGTTCGAATTGTTGAGCAGGATGTCTCTCCAGGCGACTGAACATATGGCATTTATTTACTAGCTTCCCTTCTGCCTCAGGTCCCCGTGGGGGCTTTTCGCATCAAGGGCGTCGAGTTCCAGAACAGCAGGTGTGGAGATCCAACTATCACACTGTTTTCTTCCACCAAATAGTGAAGTCGTGGCCTGGCCACTATAGTCATTGCCTAGCCTCATCAGCAACCTCAATTATGGCTCTGGTTACTCCCAGCATTCCACCTTTGGCTACCGCTTCGAACCAGGCAATCAGCGTACCTAAGACACCGTGTGGTATCCAAGCGGGTACGAGCATGGAACCGTGAGAAGGAAGCTAAGGGTTCATCATATCCAACAAGCTTGATCCATGTTCCCGTTCCTGGCGCAAATTGTACGATCTGTGCGTTGATAGCGCCGGCCGATACCTTATCTCAGCCAAGGGAAATGATAGAAGTCTTCACCCACAGGCCTCTTGAACGGTTTCAAGCTTCATATCCAAGATTACCAGTGTCCAAGGGGATGATTTAGGTTACTGGACAACAAGACCCGTGGTCTCGAATCCCGACTTTCGCTTGCGACAGCTTTTCGCCCAACTTTCCTGACTACTCCGACATGGCTCTACCAACTTTTTTTTGATTATACGATCATCTCACGAATCGTGCCTTTGGACGTTGCCGAGGCCCTGTTGTAAGCCAACGGCAGGACAGGGAGAGGACTTTACGATCCGCGACTGAAATTTGGACCTCTAATCTCGAGAAAACGTTTGACCATTCAACGAGGTATGTGATCAAGATCCACATCCTCAAAGATGGGATGTTCGCAGAGCCGAGCTGGTCAACGCTGTCCCAGTAATCCTTTCGACTCCCATTGCGACCTGACACAAAACTCGTGAACATGTATTGGAACTTCATTTCCCCAATCGGCAAGGTTTCAGGGTTGGAGTAGGCATTGCAGTCCAGGCTAGTCATTACACATGAGGACTTGCCGAAGGACTTTCGGCTTGCACATCATCTACAACTGCCTCAATCTCTACGATCCACAAAAAGCATGATTTTCCCTACTGTATCCACGAGATGCGCATCTACGCGTGACTTCTGATACACTGGTAGACATCAGTTCGTTCCACTCTCAAGTCTTGAACATGAACTTCAACAAAAATGGTAACAATTAAGACACACCTTCCTGTGCCCCCGCCTTCAGACCTGTGGTTTCTTTTGCTCATACGTTCATCTATGGTGGGCGTGGCAAAGAAAAAATGACAGGGAGATGAGATCACAACGATGTCAATGAAAAGTCACAGCCTTGAACTGTCTTACAATTTACACGCCAGCGCTACAGGACGATTGTTCTGCAGTTATTTGTCGTTGAAACTAGCCTACAACAAACTTGTGCTTTCGCCTCAAGGTTGCGACAATCTCCGTTCCTTGACGATAACCGAACTTTGCTAGCATGTCATTAGGCTGGCTTCCTTGAACGCTTGAAATGCGCCTATATTATCAAGGTACTCGCTCTTTGACTACCTGTTACGCTGGAACAAGCTGCCTGTTAATGCTCACGCCTTTCTAAGAGATTCCCTCGTTGTGTCTCTAATAAGATGTACATGTATACTGTTGATGTGTTGTGAGCGTTGCTAAGCATGCATGCTCTTTTGTCAGGGTATGTTCTAAGGGTCTGTCACTGTTTCGGCATGATAAATGGACTTGCTAATTTCGACTAGGCAGATTTACCAGTGCTCCGCTCCTGGATCCCAGTCGTACAAGAAGAGGTTTCTAACTTTGTCTTGTCAATATGACCAAGGTTTCTTCAAAGGCCCACACGTTGTGACTTCCGAGATTATGTACTTTTCGGGGCCATCGAACACCTTCCAGTGGTTCCGTATCATAAAGATCAGGTGCTTGTACCTTACTCAAGTACCTTGATTTACCGCCTTCATCCCATCGACATTGGTGAGTGTTTTGAGCAAGTGATGGTTAACTTTTCCCCTAGATAGAGCAAATCGCCTATCTTTCTAGATGGTGAATCGCATGCTTCTCTTGAGAGGGGCGTCACTCTTTCGCCTTTCACGGGCGATTCACCATCTCGTCTCCGCATGGTCTTCACCATTTCCTCCCACCTGGCATAGGGAGTTTCGTCTCGTTGGGCGAGACACTCCTCCTCTTGTATTGAAGAGTCATCTTTCGTCCTATATCACTCATCAAGGACTTGATGAATCCACAATGCCTTGTTTCGTACCTTATCCGCGGTCCAGGCCAGAATCCGACTCCTGAACAAGCCATTCAAGGGCAATTATTGCAGTATCAGGGCGCCCCTTTTCATCCCATCATCAAACGGCGAAACCTCTCCCACGTGGCCAGCGTGAATCACTTCTTCGCTATTTCAAAATGCAATCATCGAATAGGGCTTGTGTCCCACCCGTCATTCACTCGGCGGCCTCGGAAAAACCTCGAGTCAAGAAATCTACTTAAGCTGCATTTCCCACGCTTCTGACTTCGACCTCAAATTATCCCTCACCCCCATCACTTACACTCTTACTTCTTTTCGCCCTTTGAACTTGACATCGTCAATACACAACGAAATTCATTCCCTTTACTTATGACTGCTCTCGCATCCACAACTCTAGCGTCCCTCAGCTTGGCTTGAGTCACCGGTGACTTGTATGGTCGCTCTCAACTCGCCGATCGTTGGTTGATGCAGCATTGGCTGTTAGCCGGGGCGATATTGACAAGGCAAGTCTCCCTCCTGTGGCGTTGAACTCTTCCCTAGAGTTATACCTTGCACCCCTACTGCCTGCCACTCTGAAGACGTCCGTCTAGCTACATATGCTTTTTCACGCTAGATTCCTCAGATTGTTTGCACCGTTCTGGATGTTAACACCACTGCCGCAGCAAACTATCCTGGCGCTCCTCCAGCGTGCATATCAAGTCTGGAAGGGTGTTCATAAATTCTCCGCCAGTATCTTCTCTGTCAACTGTAAGGTCCCTGCTCCTCTGACCCCACGTTCTAGTCGTCGCGGTCTTAAAGTCTTGGGGCCTTACCATCACTAGTGCAACATGTGTTGAATCGAATTGCTTGTCCATCAATCCAACCATTGCTAACTCATTCGCTCGCAGTTCACCGACACATATCACTCTAGAACAGTCTGTGGCTAGTTGTTACTAGCTAACAGACACTCGTCAAAGTGGATTCTCAGCAACAGTCAATCGAGTTACCTTATCCAGCTGTAAAGTGTGTCATTGGACAGTGCCTTGAAATATTTGCGAACAATTCCTGGGCCTGGCTGGTTGTCGGGTCCTTCTACGACGACAAGGATCACGAACTCTGGCATATCGAAGTCATTATCGGTCGAAAGCCAAGCCCCACTGAATCGCAGTCAGATCAGCAACGTTTTACTCACAACACTCCCAGTAAGTGACTCTTCTCTTGGCATTATTCACGACCGTTTGTGCCCATTTAAACATCAAACTGGTGTCAAAATTAGCATTCTCTTCTTCTGCTTCTTCGGTGATCTACCCACCAGTCTCGTGAACGCTTCACTCGTCGCACTGGACTCAAACAACGCTTAGCTAACAAGACCTAAGACTCTACTGCCTCAAGCAGCCCGTGGCTGGACTATCGACCACTTCAGCAGCTAGCTACTACCTTCCCAACCTTCACCGACAATACACCATTGCCACACCTGCATCTCAGCCCTTACTCGTACGCAATGTCGACTGCTATCGGCCGTGGCTGGAATCCCACCAGTGGCTATGATGTGGGTGGCCTTCCCCCCGGGACTTCCTTTGCAGGGATGGGTTTCCAAGCTATGCCTGATTCGGGCTATGGAGTCTGTATGCCTTTCGCAGCCGTCGCACCCACATGGGTACCTGGCCCTCCTGGATCCGCGGGCCCGGTCTATACCATGAATGCCAATGGCTACCAAATCCCGGTACCTGTCGTCCCCGGACAGCCTGGCGGCCCTCGATACCCCACGGCTCACCCGGTCATCAGCTCGGAGTGTCCAGCTCTCAATCTGCAGAACTCCACTGGTGGCATGGGCTGCGAACCCGGCTACAACTACTACTTTCCCGCCGAGCATACCAAGATTCATGTTCTCAAGTCTCGAGACCCTCCGTGGCGTCTGTCTCATGCTACGGATCTCACATTCGCGGCATACCACGTTCCAGTCCAAATTACCCTCGGCGACCTTATGAAAGGGTTTGGTGCTACCAACCCTACGGCCAAGAAAAACAAGATCACTGAAATCACTCAGGGCGGAAGTGGTCAATGGTACAAGGGTGTTACTTTCTCTGCAGATGATGAAGATGGTATGTTGATGTGCCTCAAGGATTTGGGCTGGGACAGCAGTCGTACGGGCCGTCAAGGCGAGAAATCCGTTGTTTGGCTCTGGGTCACCAAGGATTAACGACCATGACGGATATATACATAAGCGGCTCGTGTTACACGTTGGAGGGGCTGGGTCGGTGGTTCTACGCGCACGAATTGTGCAGGTACATGGGAAACCATCTTGACATTGCGCTAAATTCATCTGTTTCTTTCTTTGTCTTGAGCATATCTTTGAAATCCCGCAGGGGATCTTTGGTGCGGCTTCATGTTTACTAGTACTAGCTGCTGATGCGACTAGTTGCCCAACTCCAGACGTACTGAGAGAAGTAGCAAAGTATATGTCGCGTAGATTGCATTGGTCGTTCGTGTGATTGTTTGCGGGTTATTTATTTCTTAACTTGGTTCCTAACGTCACGCACGCCGTCGCATAATACGAGCTACATGCTCCGAGATAGCAGCTAGGTATTCAACCACAATGACGGGCGACTTCGTCAGTGGTAACTGTGACGCACCTGTTTGTGTGCGCCATGGGGTCGTAGCTGCTTTGGACATCAGCCTGACTACATTAGTCAGTCACTCTCTCAAACACTCGTCAGTGGGACCTGCACTAACCCTACAATCTGAAAGCATTTGAAGGAAGCTGCACAGATGATTCCAATCACTTAAGTGTTCGACTTCCCAGTCACCTTCCATGCACATCATTCATCTGTTTGCCCATGTCCATTCTCAACACACCACTTTCGCCCTTATTTGCGTTACGGACATATTTCGCTACTTTTTTGACAATCGTCTATTATCGATTCAACTCCGGGTTTACGATATTGACCATGGCAGGATCCAGCTCAAAGGTTGAAAAAAGGGAGGACGACGTCGAAGCTCAGAAGACCTACAGCAAGACCCTGACGGTATCCCAATTCGCAAAACTCATCGACCACTACGGGCCTGTCCGCGAGGATGACTTGGACGATAAGCAAGTCCGCGCCGAGTTGGAAGTCGCCAAGGAGTACAACGTGCGCTCGGTCTGTGTTCGGCCGGATTCTATGGGGATGGCCTATGATGCGCTTCAGGGCACCGACATCATCGTCTGCGCGGTCATCGGCCACCCTTTTATTGAAGACGACACGGTAAGGGGGAAGTTTGACGAAGCGGTACTCTCCGTATTAGCAGGCGCACACGAGATCGATCTGATTCCCTATCATGTGTCTATTGTCATGCGCGAATGGGCAGATGTACAGTGGGAGATACTAAACGTCAACAGCGCTGTGACAAGCAGAGGAGCGACCATGAACGTCGTCATGGAGGACAGAATTCTGGATGACAAGCAGCGTAAAAACGTTGCCAAAATCTGTCGCAGCAACGGCGTCCCATGCGTGGGCATCTGGCCGGGGTCCTGTAGTGCACTGCAGGACGACAATTCCGACCTGAAGGTAGTGGCGCGGCACGTTCAGGACGTTCTTAAAGGCCTTCGCGGCTCAGCTCGAGCTAAGGTAGCTGGCTGTCTTTACGATGTCTCGGATGCTGCGTATCACATCGCCAGTGGTGCTCACAGGCTCGGGACCGTTGACACGGCCATGTTGATGGATGGGGTTCAACAATGGGTTGAGAAAGGAGAGCCTCTGGAAATCTGGATTGGACCAAGTCATTACAAGATGACTTTCAAGAAAGACCCCATTGAGCTGGTGAACGAGGCTACCCAGACTGACTAGATGGGTCAGGGGGATCCGGCGGCTTGAATAGCCAAGGACAATATTATACAATACAGGACCGAATTGGGATGGGAACATTGTGGTAAGATGAAAGGGCAGTGACAGGGATTACCAAGAGATTTTTGCTGCAAAGATTAAGGTGCACCATAGTCAACTTGGACTAGCCGAATTATTCTTGTCCTACTGTCCATTGCAGCTTATCATCTATTCACTTCACAAAAAAACTACTGACGGTTTGGCTACACAGAGACCACGGATGAATGAGGCTCCAGCCACACAAATTATCTAATTATCTGACTGAAACGGTGAGATTCCTTTGTCATAGTTAACCCAGCAATTACCAGATCTTGGCCCATCGGGTGACAGAAATGTGGTCTTCAGCCTTGAGGCTTTCGACTGAACATACCCAGTGAACGATTATGCGTCTTGGAAGTATTCGTGGATGAACGCATCGAGGTAATCTAATTTCCCGAGAGGAACACCGTTCTGCCTTAGTATCGCGTAGGCGATGTTAAGGTGGAAGTAAATGTAGGGCACAGTATATCCATGGATAAACTCAGCGAGCGTCGCTTTCTTCACCATGTGGGGCCCAACATTGAAAATGACCTCCGTGTTTCCCTTCTCCTCTACAGTCTCTCTGTTGACGGCCGAGAGATCCCGGAGCGTCTGCTCTATAAACTGGTGCAGCTTCGCCAAAGTCTCTCCATTAGACCCGTTGAGTCCCTGCACCGGAGGCAGCGTGGAGCCGGTCAGTTTGTCGATTGTTTTCCTGATCGTCGAAACGACCACGAGAACTTGGCTTGACAGGGGGAACATGTCCTCGTAGATGCGAGAGTCGAGCAGGTCGGCCTCCGAAATGTTGTTTTCCTTCACGTACTGCTCGCCCTTCTTCAGAATATTTGACAAGGTGTTGACGACAGTCGTCATCACAGGGATGCTGACATCATAGAGGGAAGTCATAATGAACGGCCCCAAGTAACCTGGAACAAAACGAGATGTGGAGGATTGGGTTTCAGTCGTTTGGAATGTGATGTTAAGGGGATGACAGCGGCAGATATCTAATCGCCAAAAAAAAAAAAAAAAAAAAACGTTATTCTTTTTAGCAGACAACAATGCTTTATATTTTAAATTGAAATACAATATCCTCACCGACAAAACACACGACGTCTGCATCATTTCATTCTATTCGCCCGCGATGCTTACCAACAATATGATGCGAATAATTTCTCGAACCTCATGTTTCATTAATGGTCTAATAAGCATAACGCAAATAAAGCTGTATATTGCATCGATTGCTAAGCACGGCTTGAGGTTTCGCCCTTCGGCACGTGCTGACAAACCTCAATGCGACGCGAGATTCGCAATGACCAAAGCGGGACAAATATCACCCGAAGGGAGACGTCACGATTTCACCGTTACGCATATCGCTCATATTGATATCGCAGTGTAATTTATTGAAGAAATGTCTTTCATTGTTGAATAGGTCAACGTTGATACCCCTGTAACATGCAGGTTTATGCATAACCATGACCTGAGGACCTGGCTGATGCCCTGTGTTGTCGCGGTTTTATCAAGTTTGTCCATACTTGTATCAGTGAAATGATCCTTTATGTTTCGCGGCAGTTAGTAATTGCCCCCTAAATGCAAATGCATGTGCTTCCAACTTCATTCGAACAAATAGCAATTAGTCCTCCAGGCCGAAGGTCCCGGGAACCTGCGTTTGTAAGACCAAGAATAAGTTGCTCAGAGCCCAAGTATCTGGTTCGCTTCTTCTGTGACCTTCCTTGACCCAATTGGGTCATTATCCTCGGGCAAAAGCTTTTCAAATCCGGCGGCCCGAAGTCCTCCAGTGCCCGTGTGAGACCGAAGATAATCGGGACCGCATCGATTGACATGCTGGCTTTCGCCGACGCCTCCTGGGAAGTCAGGACCGGGTGTGCCATCGATAAACGCCTTCCGTTGTCGCTTCAGGTATCTGGCATTAGGTTTTGTGACTGGGCACACAGGGATGTACAACACACTGGAGTCCGCGTTCCCCATGTGCACCTTGTCCACTGCATGGATGGCTACAGGACATCAGCAAGACTATAGTATCAAGGGCGAAACCTCACTGACTGTCACAATGCCAGACCACAAAGTCACCTGGCCTCACGTGTGGCATGTGTACCATGCACCTATCGAGCTCGAGATGTGGATGTAGATCACTGGTCAACTCCTGCCCACGACCAGGAGTAGCCCCTTGAAGTTCGCTTGTCATCTCTTCACCACAAAACTTCCAGTTACTCTCACTGAGGAACTCAGTTGCCGAGACCTCGCTCGATAACTTGATTGGTTGGAAGAATGGACGCAGAAGCAGATACGCTGTGGAGAAGCGCAAGAGAGGATTGACCTTTAGAGTACCTTCGTGAGGTCCCGTGTAACTCATGCTCAACCATCCCTGGAACATTCGAAACATGGAGCAGGCTCCAAGGCCGCCATAGTTATCAATCACCGCTGGGACACGCGTACTGGCATCCCAAGGGTCATACGCCTCCCACCGGCCAGCGAAGATCTTGTCATAGACTCCACCGAGTCCATACCCATGTTCTTCCCATCGCTCGACACTGCCGCCGTCGATATGGGGACCCAGAGCAAATTTGGCATCTCCCGGCTGGCGGATACGCAAGCGGTCTGCGTATGCTAGAGGTTGTGATAGCGATATTGCGCTCTCGGGATCCGATAAATGCCATAAATTCATCAGCGCTGCATGGGTCCTCAGGAGATTCGGATGTGACCTCGCTTTCAGCTGAGGAGCAGACCAGTAGAGCTCGTATACCTGAGGATTATTCTGAGGGAATGCTGTGTCGCGTTAAACCTATGTCGTGTAGCTCTTGAATTCGGGACTCACCTCTCGTGGACGGGTTCTGTTTGACATACGTCTCAATCTCATTTTTATACTCTCTTGCTTCAATTTCTGATACAACCCCACGAATAACAGCCACACCCCTTTCCTTGATGTGCCTTCGTAGTACAGGCAGGTCGGTTTCCAAGTTTTTGAAGTCTATGGACGGAACCGCGTTTGGCCCCTCCCTGGCTACAATATCGTTCTCGATCCTGAGCTTCTGGAGAAGCCGTTCCCAACTGGCCACGACGGCATCTTCGTTGCCCTTGATCAACTTTCGCTTGAGATCCAGGAAACGCTCTGGCAGAGGTGCAAACCCTGTTCCCGACAGTGAGGCGAAGGAGTCTGAGATATCTCCTTCTCTCTTTCCATGCACCTCTAGCTTACTAGGAGGCATGACTTGAACTTGCACTTCGGCTTGGATCGTTGATGTTGCCATGGCTCTGAACTGTGTTAAGATGGGGGGTAAAAGCTGTAGGGTCTGATAGACATGCTAGGACGGGAAAAGGGGTAGAAGACCAGCTTCCAAGTCAAGTGAACGAAAACGGCAAGCGATGGAAACATCAATCATGACCAATGGACGATGTCGCCGAATGGATGATGCTCAAGTGCGGCACGGGCTTGGGGGCTTAGAATGCTACACTCGTGCTACGTTGTACGGCGCAGAAGGGGGCAGAATCTTCGCGTCCTAACCGATCCCGGAATCACCGCTGTGGCTCATGATATGTTTCGTTCTCGCGCAGCCCTGAATCGATGAGTACCCGACGATTGACGCCGCCCTATCACATCATGACCGCGAGGAAGCGGGGATGATAGGCAAGTCACAGCCGTCGACTATGCGAAGCTGGAGCTCAACGGGAGCTAAACGGAGCTGAAAAGCGGAGGAGCTCATTCGAGCCCAGGGCCGCCTCGGAGCGACCGGATTCGGCTAGTCGCGCTGAACAGCCTCCACTTTTTGGACTTGAATACACTTTCGTCCTCCAGCTTCCTCCACCAGCTTGCTAAGTTTAGAGTGCTGATAGTCTGATGTAGCGGATCCGGCTGGGCGGCTCCTGGCTGATTGCGACGGTTAGTAGCTCGCGCTGCTGACACATTTTCCCCTGTTTCTGCTTGGACGCTTGGTCCACTGAGGTCTTCGAGCAAAAAGCTGCTTCCCGCTCAGGGGGCACTCGTGGATATGGTCAAGTTTGTCGAGACGGATGCGACCGGGCTGCCTCTGAAGAGAAAGCAGGTTGCGCATGCCTGCATCTCCTGCCGGAAGCGCAAGGTCAGATCATGTGTTGGACCCGTGTCTGCTGTGTCGCTAATTCCTGCGCACAGAAACGATGCGTTCATGACTGCGACAACTTTAGCGCTGAGGAGAACGGCGTAGCATACGATTCGGCAGCTCCGACCAAGCCTGTTCAGTATGCACCCCAGACGGGGGAGACTCCCCAGGTCTCACCCACGGATACTAGATCTCAGATATCACTTCCGTCCCAGCCTGAAAGCCGCAAAGCTACTCGCTTCGTTGGTGATCTGAACCCCGAGCACCTCTTCATAGAGGCCACTAGTCCACACTCGGCCCGCGACCTATCAGTCCGCGGTGGTATAGGTGTCTGGCAGTCCCGGAACTCTCACGATGCCAGAGCAGCACCCACGTCGACGCCGTCTCGTCTGGGGCCAACTGTCACCATGCAAACCATCCTGCTGCAGTACGTGCACAGTCAGTGTCTGTCTTGTGTTCCAACTACACAGGACTGGTATGCGCTTCGAAATATCTACCTTGCTAAATCGGATCCTCTCTACCCTGTGCTGGGGCCGGTCCTGAACGAAGAACTTGACTCTTCACCACTGTCCATTCTCATCAAGCAGGTCGTATGTCTTGCCGCTGCCGCAGACCCGCAGGCTACGCCATACCTGCGGCTTCTGTCCAGCGCAGTGTTGCTCAGCCGTTACGAATATACGTCGGCACTTTCTACGGCGATACACGCCACGGTAGAATCTGGACTGATTACGGATCGTGTCATGCTGATTCGCATCCTGCTTCTCTATTCCATGTACATGCAGCCGACTTGCCCGGAAGAAGCAGACATGCCAACAGCGATATTCGCAAAAGCAGCGCATCAGTTCATGACGCTGGGCCTCCAACTGCCTATGGACGAGAACGATCCCGAGTACGAGCAAACGCAGACTTTGTTCCTGTCCACATGGGCTCTGGATCGTATGAACTCTGCTTTCTATGGCAGAGCTTGCACAGTACACGAGCGAGACATCGGATGGGATTTTGACGAATGCATCAAGAAACAGAGACCTCCGTTCCGTTTATTTCTTTCCGTCGTCAAACTCCTGGAGGATGTCATTAACCTATACCGACCGACGCAGAAGGTGGAGGAAGAACCTCTGTATATAGATATGCCGATACTCGAGCAGCTGATCCTCGATACAGACGCCACCATGGTCCCAGAGAATCTTCTCGGTGAGCACATAGCACTTCTTTCTTTCTTTCTTTCTTTCTTTCTTTTTTAATCAACTTGTTTTGCTAAGCTTACCTGTCCCATAGCAACGGTTGAGGTATTCTATCATGCCGTAGCGATTCTGTCATGCCGTTTCCCACAAGATGGAACCAAGTCGGCACTGCCTTCGCGAGCCAACAACAGTCGGCGCTCCCTGTCGGCAGATCGAATCACGGATATTGTCCGCGACGAAATCCGTGATCGTCTTTCTTACATGCCGATCATCCCGTACGCAGTCTCACTCTCTCTCAGCGTCATGTATCGCAAAATGCGTTATAGCCAGATACCGATGTTCAGAGAACGAGGACTTAAGGCCTTTGACGCAAACACGAAGCTTCTCAGGAAGCTGAGCGAGATCTTCTGGTGCGCCAAGACTATGGGTGGGATGGCAGAGCAGGTGCTACAGGAGATGGGCAAGGCCGCTGTCACAAAAGCCCAGGAATCAGGGTCCGGGGAGAATAGCGTGCGCGATGGAAGTGATCCCCAGCCAGTCCAACCGGTGCAAACATTTGGCGCAGTGCCACGAGGACTTCCCATGGGCTCGATGGCCCCGCAGGCACACAATCTTCCCATGGCTGAAGCGGTACCTGAGATCGACGTCTGGGGCCACCTTGACCCAAACTTCAACATTACCGCCATTGACGCGGCACTCATGGGCAATCTCGACTTTGGAACCTCGGCGAACTGGTTCGATTGGCAGCAGAATTTGGGGTTTGCAGAATGAGAGCACGTTGTGGTACTTGGTAGTATCAGGCTTTACGTTATCGGAACTCCAGACTAACTCATTACTCGGCCAAGATCGTTGGAGTCTAGTTAGCAGATAGTTTTACTTCACATGGGAGGGAGGAAGCACCAGGGCCACCATGCGACCAGAGCAATGTCGCATGGTGGACGGAATAATTTATGCATCAAAATGCGACGAGACATGACTAGAAGGATACCCCTGAGAATTTTCGACACATAGATATACCTACGCCTAATTGGTTTCAGTTTGACTTAGTCAGTTAATTATGTAGCAGTGGTTGATTACAAGCGAATTTTGCACAACGCGCAAGTTTTTCCTCCCTGTTTAAGCGAATGCATCGCGGAACGCAAAAGTTCCAAACCGATGGCCTGGTTTTGTGGGATAGGTTGACTTGATAGGTCTCATAAAGCTATTTTTTTACTCCTTTTTTATCTTCGCTGAGCTATTTCAACACATTTCCTATTGCCGTTCTGCCGGATTCAAGTTGTGATCGGGTTGTCCCCAGCAGCAAAGATTCCCGGTGGCGGTTTCGCAGCTGCTTGTCAGCTGGCCATCTCGAGGTCGAATTCGTGGTCAGCGTCACCACTTCATTTGTCTTTCCAAAGGACTTGTCCGTCGCCGCCAACTTTCTCACGTCCACATTGCAACCAGCCCGCGTTTCTTGAACTCCTACACTCGCAGTTGAACGAGATGCCGAATCCATTGTTCTGGCTCGTAGCGACAGTCGTACTCCCGACAGCGGTATGTTCCGACCACCCCCACCAAGATCTACTTCATGTAACCCATTGACTTGTGCTGACGTGCACATTACAGGAGACCGTAATCAACCGAGTAAGCATCATAGCTAGCTATGTATACTTCAGTTCCTGACCGCAGTCGCTGATTTCATCCCTGCAGTTTGTACGGTCTCCGCAATTCCATCGCGGCGTGCAGCGAATTCACCGCGCCGTCGAAGATTACAAGTACGGCCGCGATCCGAATGATCCGCTGAGGCAGGGGGAAGCAACACGAGACCCGAAGCTCGAGAGGGCGCCTGGGTTCTTCAAGTACTTCACTGAGGAATTGCGGAACCAGATGCGCGGACAGCCGACGGAGGATCTGCCCCCAAAGAACAATTCCAAGACGAAGAGATGAGCTTTCGGTATTAGATCCAGGGCGGCAACAATGTGGACATCTTTGATCGAAGTTTGAAGACGGGTCGGACCAGACATATGACCGTCGACATGGGGGTCAATTTCGTAATGCCGCTCGCTCGACTGATTGCTTGACGAGTCGAGGTATACAACTATATGTGGACTGGAAAACGAAGCAGGATTCTCGCAGTCATCAACAGAACTTGGGCTACAATGCTGCACGACCAACACTCTTCTCAGCTGAGCACTAAGCCCTCCAGATTGGTTCGCCGATATGCGCTCAAAGTTGGGGGCGATGGCGGTATGTGTCTCGGCATTCTCCGCGCGCGAGAAAAACAACGCATGACAATACCAACAGCCTCTTATTCCCTGCCCGTCTCGGCGTCCGGTGCTTTCAAGCAGACTCGCGAGGGTGATATAACGGCTATGGCTTTGGACTGGGTGCCGTATGCATAGTTTGCCTTATCAAGCTTGATAAGTGAGCTAAAAGCGCTGTGTTGGAAGTGTTGAGGCAGTACGAGGCACTTTCATCTACAAGGGCCCTGTTACCCAGCCTGCCATCTCCGGCTGCTTTGGATGTATTGCTTAGCAGTGCCTGGGGAAGTTTTGTGTCCTAGAAGGAATCCGAAGTTACCGTCGCCCTAGGACCAGTTACTGCAGGGTTGTTGAACTTTCAATCGTCCAGTACGGTGCAATCATCATGCCTGCTTTCGGAACTGCTATATAATGTTTCTAATATTGATATCAGTTCCCGGCCTAGGAGTTTCTGTACTAGTATACGGTCGATCCCTTGCCTCAAGTGCTATCATGCAAGGACTTGCGATCAGGTTTACCCCTTCATCACGCAACAGGGCGTCGAATCATGGAAGACGCATCTATCTTCAACAACACCGCTACAAAACCATCACCTCGCCCGAGTGCCTTGCTCGATTTCTGAAGCGAATACACCACATATACGACACCACGGTCCGCCTCATTTATATTGTTTATGTTATGTCCTGGCCTTGCGGTAGTCAAATGGTAGTAGCATTTATAATTACAGCTGTCAGCACCCCATAATACGTTAGCTACCAAAGAACAGTGATGTGTCACAAGATACAGATTTATAAGTGTTAACTTTATCGTATTTGCAAATTGCTTTTGAGAAAATACTATTATGTCGCCCGCGCTATCTCTCCGATATTATCATTACACAAATATGGTTTGTGCTCCGGCATAAGAGCTTTCAAGATTGTTGAATCTTGTACTGGCTTTTAGAGGGCAGATGCAATGGAAAGCGTTTCTAAGATACCTTCCTATTAAGAAGTAGTAATAAACAAGCCGAGAGGGCATGGATTGTAGTCCTCAAAGAAGTTCAAGGTAGTGTCGCCGCCGCTGACGTCGGCCACCTCAATACTAATGGTCGTGCCAGCAGGGCAGGCGAACGACTTGACATCGTAGGCGTTGCCAGGCGCGACCGTGATCTGGCCGTAGTCGGACTCGACGGACGGCGCGTTAGAGTAAGTAGTCTGCTGGTTGGCGACTGAGCTGAGCTTGGAGAAGTCAAGAGCGCCCGAGCCCGAGAAGGTGTACGAAGACGTCTCAAGGGTATCCTTCTCCGGAAAGAGGAAGACCAGGTTGCAAGTCTTGCCTGCGTCACTGGAGGGAATGTCGAAGTTAAAGATGGTTGAGCGAGTCGAGGAGATGTCGCCGTTGTAACCGGTGCCGCTGGCGGTGTTGGGACTATTCTTGTCGGTCACGACGATGAGGGATGGCAGAGTAAAGTCCCCAGCGTTAGTCACACCACCGGGACAGGACGAAGGGATGGTGACTGAGCTTGGCGATGGGACAGACACGGTCTCGCTTGTGGGACTCGTTGAAGCTTTGATGGAAGAAGCGGAGTAGGATGTGATATGGCTCAGTGTGGTTGGATAAACCGGAGCAGATGTCTTCGTGGTGGCTTCAATAGAAGTTGTGGAATATACTGGCGCACTCGACTTGCTGGTCACCTTCGTAGTCTCAACGGAGGTCGTGGGATACACTGGCGCAGTTGATTTGCTCGATACCTTGCTGGTCTCCACCGAAGTTGTAGGATAGATGGGCACAGTTGGCTTGCTCGTCACCTGAGTAGTGTTGACAGAGGTCGTAGGATATACTGGCACAGTGGGCTTGCTAGATATCTTGGAAGTCTGAATTGACGTGGTCGGGTAAACTGGAGCAGTGGACTTGCTGGAGATCTTTGTAGTCCCAATGGAGGTCGTTGGGTAGATTGGAACGGTTGAGTTGCTAGACACTGCCTTGGTGGTTGTGGAATAGACTGGCACAGTTGCCTTGCTAGAGAGAGTGGTGGTGGCGATAGTAGTGTTTGGGTACACTGGCGCAGTTGACTTGCTGGAAATCTCGGTAGTCTCAATAGACGTCGTCGGGTAGACGGGAGCCGTAGTCTTGCTGGTTGAGATTTCCTTGGTAGTCTTGACCGTTGTTGTGGGATACACGGGGACAGTCTTGCTTGTTGAAACCTCCTTGGTAGTTTCAACGGTGGTCGGGTAGACTGGAACAGTCTTACTGGAGACCTTAGTAGTCTCTGCAGAAGTGGTCGGATAGACTGGTGAAGTCTCGCTCGTGACTTTGGTGGTCTGAACAGTAGTTGTGGGATAAACTGGTGAGGTCTGGCTTGATTCCTTAGTGGTCTCTACCGAGGTCGTGGGGTAGACCGGCACAGTCTTGCTCGTCGACGCTTCTTTGGTAGTAGTCTCAACTGAAGTGGTAGGGTAGATGGGCGAAGTCTTGCTTGAGGCCTTGGTAGTTTCAATTGAAGTCGTGGGGTAAACCGGAACCGTTTCACTTGAACTCTCCTTGGTAGTCTTGATCGATGTGGTGGGATACACGAGGGTTGTCTCGGCGGATGACTCCTTCGTGGTGATTTTGTACGAAGACATAGCAGAGGTGGCTTTGGTCGTCTCGACAGGATATGTTGTGGGATAGACCGGCGTGGTCTCGTGCGGAGACGTAGCTGGGGAGGTAACAGAGGAAACCTTGGTCGTCTCAACAGGATACGTTGTGGGGTAGACAGGCGTGGTCTCCGGCTTGGTCTGAGTGGCAGATGTGGATTGACCACAAGATTCGGTGACGGTGACCACAATAGTAGAGTAGACGGTAGAAGGCTGCGAGCATGTCTCGGCAGGCTTCGACGAGCTCTGAGTCTGAACAGGAGCAGTGGAATAGACAACAGAAGAACCAGCAGGTTGGCTTGCTGAGCTGCTGGCCTCGGAGCACTTGTCTGACTGACATCCATCGGCGGCCAGCGTGATCTCGGCACAGCTGACGCCTTGCTCTGGTTGGAGGTAGAGGTTGACCTCGTCGTCATCGCCTGTCACACACTCGTAGAATGTAGTCTGCCCGTTGAATGATATACTTCCATCACAGCCAATCTCGAACCCAGTCTCAGGCGACTGGTTAACGTCACATTGCAAGACAGTTGAGGGTGGGGTCCACCAACAACCACGGCCTTGTGAGTCAGTGAGGCTTGAATCAGCGATGGTGAAAGTGCTTGCAGTCAAGCTGCCACCAGCACGAGCCTGGCCACTGCTAAGCTGTCCCACTGGATAGCTTACGGCGCCTGCGGTCTTGATGGTGAAAGAGCAGCCGGTTCGCGCAGTGAGCGCGTGGGCGCCGGCCGCCGCGGAAAGTAAAGCGATTGTCTTGGTCATATTCAAAAAGAATCAAGTGTCATTCGACACTGGTATAGCGAATGGCGGTTGGGTGGATGAGTGTATGCGGTGATCCTGCCGCGATTGAGGATGGAATGCTCCAAAATTCAAATTACTGCATGGGTTATTCCTGCCCATTATATATCATGGACCTTTCTATCATCCCACTCGAGGAAGTGGTTGGCAACACCTCGGGCCCCCATGGGATTTCGTCATGGCGAATGGAAGATCGAGATGTCGTATATGCTATATGTTTAGTGTCGTTCCCCGCCTGGGTAGCAAGTGGTGCCGGTGGCGGTATGGGCCTTGAACCGAGCTGACCATTCTCGGTCAAAAGCTCCACACGAGCTGCCTTAGGTTTGAAAGGCAAGTTTTTTGGTGACTTACACGTAACAAGAAAAGCTCAATCAGCGGGCGACCTACCAATCATGAATTCTCCAGCGAGTGCCATGCAGGAACGTGGGGAATAGGATGGCGGCCACATCGGATGCCTATACGGGAGACCCACCAAGCTCACTGAAGAGACTCCACGACGTCCAGAGCAGGTCTGACTCGTCCATCTGCTCTTCTTGCTGCTTGTTGAGCTGCCCATCGCCCGATCATGATATCAGAGCTCTAGACGGCTTTGGAGGTAAGCTGCGGCCTTGCGGGTTCTAGTTGGTATACTATATGCATAGCTTCGAGTTTGTCTAGCTATAACTAGTTTCCATCAGAATTGAGCAAGCACTATCAATTGTAGTAAGTGATATGTATGACGAGCTGGAAAAGCAAGGCACAGAGAACTAGAGATAGCTTAAGATTTACTTCCTACTGTATTGGGCGAAAAAGAAAAGTGTAAAGCACGTCGAGTCAAGCCGACAGTACTAGTATTCCAAGAGTAGAAAGGGGGCTCTGCAGCCCTACGTCTACCCCTGGGCCGCGACAATAACTGACTCAGCTGCTTGCGTAACAGGTGTATATCGCCTTGGATATTATTTTGAAGCACATTAGATATGTATGAAATGTGGTTAACTACGTTCAATTACTCCCAATTGGAAAAGAATATGACGAACCGTCCGGCGTTGGATTGCCAGCGCTCGCTGCCTTAGTGTAGTTGTACTATATCGGAATAGGCGCAAGCCACTGAATGGGTAAAATTTACGAGCCAGATGCCATCCAGAAGGAGACATTCGAACCGGATTTGTGCGAAACTCGTCATGCCCGCGTAACCGGGTAGGCACAACCGCCCAACGGCCAGCCGTCGTTTTTCTCGGGTTGAGAAGCCGTTGGCGAAGCTTTGGCGAACACGTTGCCGGACTGACGGGCTCAACGATCGGACGGAAACTTTCAGCCTCAGCCCCTGACCCCTCCTCTATGTGTCTAGCTGGCTGTGGTTAGAGGAAGTTAATTCATGTCGATCTTCCCCACGCCTCCATATTTTTATACCAGCTCTCGTAAGTTGGCTGCACCACATCCCGCAATGTTTCTTGCTTTTCGAACACCTAGGCTGGAGATTGGGGAGGTTGAACCGATTTCGCCGATGCTCGGAGTTATTTTGGGATCCCTCCAAAACGTCAGAGTTGGCGACGACTGGAGACGATTGGAGGACTAGCTAGCATAGCATTCTGTTAGATCAGCTTATCACGATCCAGCATAGCCCGGGGTGAAGCTTGCGGCTCACCGGCAGCAGCGCGCCCAACTAAGTTATGCGAGTGTGGCTCGTATTCATCTGAACTAGTGAGAGTGCATCATTATGAGCTGATTGTTGTACATATCACAATGAATACAATTGGGCCGGCTTGATCAACGATGGTGATCGGCTGGCGGCCGGAAATAGACACTGCATGATTTTTCGTGGGTTCGGCTGCTACGGAACTCTACATGTACGCAAAAAAAAATCGGGAAACACTGCAGTCTGACGCAGCCTATCCATTACTAAGCAGCTCCTCCATCTTGAGCTTGGGAGGTGGTATGTGGGCTGGCGGGCTAATGATCTGTGTGGCTGTAGACCGGCTCATCGCCTTGATACCTGCCTAAGCTTCTGTTCAAGAGTCCAGGATCTTCTGAGCTCGGAGTCGCATGTTGGCTAGCTTCAGGACATGAGAACTGCCCACCTTGCCGCCTTCCTCTACGTTCAGGATCAAGGCGGTCTTGACCAAGTTCTTGATCTCGCGACCATTGAGGTTCATGTTGACGAGCTTCTCAATGTCGTCCTCTGAAAGATCGAACTTGTCGGGACCACCAGTTCGAGCGATGAAGTTCTTCCAGGCGTCCTTGCGAGCAACTGACGTAAGGGGTTCAGAGGGAATGATGAGATCGATGCGGGACTGGAAAGCAGGATCGATTGTCTGGATTCGGTCGGTCGTCAGAAACAGGACACCTTGATAGTGTTCAAGGCGACGAAGGAAGACTGCGGCCAGTTGGTACCGCTCAAGTGATTGCAATGGAATGTGCCGATTACGGGAAGACTAACTAGAAACAAGCTCGTTTCTCTCCAAGCCTTCAACGCTGCGAGCAGCTAGGAAAACGTCGGCCTCGTCCAGGAGCGACAAGGCACCCCACAGAGCACAGCATTTAAATGCATTGTCCAGCGACTTCTCGACCTCGCTAGGCGACGATCCCAAATCACCGGCGCTCATTGAGTAGAGCGGTGCATGGCATTCCTCAGCGACTAGCTAATGTTAGCACTTTACGACCATGCAGCATCTGTGATCGCTTACCAGCTTCAGCCGTTAGGGTCTTACCGGCGCCAGGTGGACCAAGCATGAGAAGAATGAGACCACGGCCTTGAGAATTGTTAGTATCGTTCAGAGAAACGTGTTGTGGTTGATTCAGCACTCACCCTTGCCGTCCACGAAGTCAACATCCACCTTGGCAGCTTGCTTGTGCTTCACAGAAGCTAGAGCCATATCTTTATCGCCATCACGAAGAACTAACTTGCTCAAGACCTCGGATTCCAATTGATGTGGGAAAGGTCGCCGACATAGAGTTCGCCTACTCAAGATGAGTCACGAGAAATGATGCAGAGAGCAGAAGAAGACTTACACCAAAGCTTGCTCTTCAAATCCATACCCTTGACGTGGCTATTGGCGATTGTACATTGCTCTTCCGTCAACTTTTCCAAAGTCTCAAATCTTGCCATACCGTGTGTCGTGTCAAATTGTCTGCCTAGCCGTCTCAGGTCGTCCTCTCGTTCATTAACTTGTGCAGAAGTAATGGCCCCATATCTATAAGGGTTCGTCACATAGTCGAAAGTAGAGGTAACACGTACGCCATTACCAGAGGGAGTCCCAAAAACAGATGGTCTACCAATGGGAGACGGATTTCTGTGATTTTGCACCTTGATGCGGGACTCCATGAGTGATCCCAGAGCAGGCTTTACAAGGCGCTGGCAATGGCAATAGGCATGGGCATCGACGACAACTCATCCGGAGACCTAAAACATCAAGTCAGCACCGAACTGTTGAGCGGCTATGGTAATGGGACTACTGGGGATCGCGTGTCCAAGCCACCACTGGACTTGCACAGTTTGGCACCCTCACAATTCTTGAAGTGATAGCCATGTAGTGTCTGGAAGACGCGACCACGTTCCATCAAAGCAGCGAGGACATCCCTCGAATTCTTGGCCCACGTCGCAGGATAAAGAGGAAGCGAGACCAGGGGTTTACTGCCGCTGAACTCGGCGAAGTCGATCGGCTTGGTGGCGTAACCAAGCTGGCTACCATTCCAATCGACATAGTCCACCTGGGATGTGTACTGATTCTTCTGAACTGTAAATCGAAATGAGGTCAGCAGGTAAGCTTGGAAGTGGCCATCTTGTTCTGCCAGCATGATCTCGCCGGGGGCGAAGACGAAGTCGAGAGAAGCCCGTGAGACCAAGCCGGCCTTCTTCAACCGAGCCACAAAGTCAAGGGAACGTCGCACGGCTGGCTCGAGAGCCTCGATCAGCAAGGACACGTCAGTGCGGCCGTCGGCGCCGTCGGTCGTGTCTCGGTAGTTCTCCAGTGCCTCCCAACGATGAACCAAGGGTCGGAATGGCTGGGTAAGCTCGATTTCATCCTGGCCGAAATCAATGCCGGGGTACTCGGCAAGAGCAGCTGCGAGTGCCGTCGCCTTGGGCCGACCGCGGATGATGACAGAGTGGGACTTCCAATGGTTGTTGCCATATGCATCGACGTGCTTGACCTTGCGATGAAGCACATCGAAGGCTGCAAACGCCCTCGTGAGATCTGCCTGCTCGGTTCGGACATCGTCGTATTCGGACCAGCGAATAAATCCGGGATGAACATAGCTCGATGCGTACAAGACTTTGACGCATGACTGTGGTGGTGTACTGGAACCACGTAGACGAGCCACAAGCGTAGTGACTAGATCCATGGTAGGTGCGTTGGATGGAGATCTGGGAAAACGGGATATGGGTCTATTTGGAGATATTAGCAATCAAGATTCTGCGAAAATGGCACGGAAAGAAGTTTAGTTTATGTAGAGGAAGGGTGGCCAAGATTCAAGGGAAGTCCTAGCTGTCATGGCCGGACAACAATATTTCCAACGAAAAGCCTTAGCTGACCGTCTTGGATCAATTTTGTATTTGCACGCTTCAAGGATCCAGGTACCATGCAGCGTTCCGGTCCAGCACCAGTTGCCTGTGGCATCAAAAGCAGAAAACCGTTCCACATAAACAAACACAAGGTGGATCTGCCTGATGGCGAGCAAATTGACTTATAGCGTTTGACACTGGGCTACCAGTGTGATTCAAGCTGTGCTTTCACCATATCTGTCCATTCCAGCTTCTCCAACTCGTGCAGCTCCTAAAACCTAAAGCCTGAAGCCTGAAGCCTGAAACCTGGAACCTGAATCCTTTTTGTCCTGTGTCCTGGTTCCGTCCTTCAAGGAGGGTAGCTAGCTGGCTCTACCTGTTTGGACCTCGACATTCGTGACATTGTCTCTGTGCACTGTGAGAGTGTTATGTTTGACATCATATTTGTCTAGATTCTATGGCAATTAAAGACAAAGGTATCATGGGCGCTAAATCAGGTAATAGGCAAGTAGCCTTCATCATTCCAGTTGGAGCCGTCGTAATACACTTCCCGCACCTTGTTCCCCACTTGAAAGTAACACCTGTTCATGTTCTGGTTGCTTGTGACCTCATGTCCTGAGGCATCCCACGCCGCAGCAGTCAAACAAGTGATGTCAGTGCCATTGTCGGCGTTGTCGAACGCATCGTAGGTCGACGGGCCTTTCCACCCAGATGTATCATCCTGCCAAACAACCTGTATCGTTCCGCTGTTATCTTGGTACAGCAGATACGTGTTGGTCTGATTCTTTGTATCATTAGGACGAGCAACTGCAAAGCCACCAATAGCTGTGTCGTCAGGAATGGCCTCAGAGAGGTCAGCTGTGGAATAGTTAGATACCTAGCGAGCAAATAAAGGTAAATATCATGACTTACCAGTTCCCCAAGAGGTTCCCGTGGCGTTATTGTTTGTGTCTGTCAAATATGTCCTCATCTTCCCGTCGCTCCTGCGATATGCGAAACCTCCCTTATCAAGATACCAGGCTGAAGCTGGTAAAACCACCATGCCCGCACTCGAAGATCCGATGACACTAAGTGTATCATTCGTCCACCAATCTTCGGCACCGGCTCCCCAATACCGAATCCATCTGAAAGCTCCATCTGCATCTTGCGAGACGACGAATGGCCAGTAAGAAGCCAGCCGTGATGTCGAGTCCACCGTGATAGGATAGTCATTCAAGACCAAACGCTGGCCTTGCTGGGCTTGTCCAGAGGCATCTTGGAATCCTTGCCCCCTTAGAATAGCGTTTTGATCGAGGTACATTACCTTGACCTGGGCCTACAGCATGGGAGCATTGTCAGTCCATCCCGAATTCCGTCCATCACCCCTTCAATTTTGGGAATCATAACTTACAATGTCAACCTCGACCGAGGTAGCGGCAGCAAGTGGAGTGTTATCGTTTGCAGCATGTTCGAGATCCGTGAGTACTATTGGGTCTGACCACGTCTCGTTGCTGGCATAGGTAGACATGCGCAGTTTCTGGTCTGGGCCTTGGTAGAATAGCCGGGCGCGGGAATTACTCCCATCTCTCCAACCGGTGACTGCAAGTCTTGATCTTGAGCGGATATTGTCAAGTGCCGTTGAGTTCGATGTCGAATTGCCACTACTCGCGGACGAATCGTTCGAGTTCGATTTGGCCGCTCGACTTCCCAGCACTCCTCCCAATACGGCGCCGATGATCACTAACACGGCAATGGCGCCGACGATTATCCATATCGTCTTCCTGCTTCCTCTCGGCGTCGTCGGTGCCTCTGTCGGCGCATTTTGGTAGGGCTGGCCATCGTAATTCGAAAGCGTAGCAGTTTGCAGACCGGGCGTTACATGATCGTGGCTTGCATAATAAGACCCGGCCGTCGACGCGGGCGCTGCATTCTGTTCGTGGCCATATTTCGGTTCATCCTGGTACGGCACCGTCTGCAATCCCTCGGAGTCGGCTGACATGTACCGCGTGTCTACCTCCAGACCAGAGTTGTAATTGTCGACTTCGAGACCAGGCTGGTCATCCTGGTGGTGTGGTCCTCCATGGCTGGTCATTGTGACATACGGATGCTGCTCCAAGAATCACACCCGCAAGAGAGGAGCCGGCGACAAGAAAATGGCAGCAAACAGGAAGAAGAAGCCTTGCGTTGCGACTCCGTCACACTTGAGGGATCCAGGTACCATGACAGTCACTTCGTCGTAGGGTCCGGTCCACCTGTAAGGTGGCTTGTGGGGAGACATTGACGCTTGGCTGGGGAGATCTTTACCAATTGAAAGCCGCTTCGCCCACGGATCCGATGGTTTGGGGGCTATTTCGAGCGCGCTCAGTGCCACAAGGCCAATCATGACTACCGACGACAGCTTGTAGCGGATTCCAGGCTCACTTGGCGTCAGATTACAATGTAGCCACCCATGTTTGCGGCCGCTAGCCACTCGGCGATGCTCGAAATCGTATAGGGCCATGCGCTACAGAGCGCCTCTAAATCTTCATACTGAAGGCACTGTGGATCCTTTCATTCGCTGTTGAGCCCAAGTCACCATTGTACATTTCTGAACATCCCCCCAATTCAATACCAACCTATCTTATCTTAGAACACAGAAACTCCAGAGGTTCATGGTCATAGGAGACGAGGGTACTGTCATGAAAAGATTGGTTTATGGCTTGCTACATCACAGTAGTTCTTCAGTGCTAGATCGCTGACCCACACCCTAACATCACTTGATTACGGTAAGTCCGGACAGGTTCATCAAGTTAAATGTTACCTCCATTTTAAGTCATTGAAAATGCGGCAAACTGGCCCATGTTTTGTATTTGCTTGCTTGCTTGCTTGCCTGCTTGCTTTCTCAGTTGGTATCATGATCGATACCTACTTCTTGACAGTGCTATAATTGATACCAGTGCCGCCTTTGACAAAAGTGATTTGAGAGAAGGCGACTTGGACATGCCGCTCAACGCAGTGCTGAATAATCGGTTCCCAACGATGAAAATGACGATTGCATGAGTTGGCCCAAGAAGCTTGGGGTGAGAAACAGATGCTGTACAGGGAGAGATATCAGGCTCAAGGATGGGTTCAAGTAGAACGGGATACGCAGCATTCTGTCCAAAATGACTAGACCAAAAGTCATACCAAATCATCGTGCCTCGATGACTTTGAATATACTGCTAAACATCAAAGGACTAACAGTTCGTTGATAGACTCAATTCGATCCGGCCTAAGCCAATCGCGCCACTCGCTTTCGACAGCAGCCCGAGATAGTCCCAAGAATGTATAAGAGAGAAACGCCGTAGTGCTTGGCAGTTTCCGACCATACAGGTATAGTACAAACTAAAAACGATATATAGAACGCCGCCCCTTTCACTTAACATGGTCAAGCGTTGCCGACTCCTTGTACTCCATTCTAGTGTCCATGCCATGCTTGTGGTGATCCTCCTTTTCGCCATTGAACAACGCCGAGAGCTTATGTCTTACAGCTCTGATGGGACGTAGAACCGAAGAAGAACGAAGGCCCTGCTACTCCCCACCCTTCCTCCTGACCCTAACGAGCTCGGCCACAAGTTCGTCCTTCTGCCGCTCGCCTTCGGCTATCCGCTGTCTCGCTGCAGCTCGGTCTAGATTCCTTGCCTCGCGCTCTTGTTTGAGCTTATATTCGAGCTCTCTCAGCCTGAACATCCACTTCGTATCGCCTTCTCCGCTGGACGTGCCGGTGCGCTCCAGGTCGGCTGGAGGTATTTGTGTATGTGCGGAAGAGCTTCGACTCATGGTGTTTGTTCTTGACTTCATGCTGGAAATGGAAGACGATGTAGCTTCGAGTTGCGTAGTCTTGCTCCTCGGAAGGCTCACCTTCCGTGACGTGTCGTTATCGCCATCCCCTGGCCGTTTCCTAATGGGCCCCGTCGGTATGTTGGGGGAGGGGCTACCATACTCATCACCGTCTCCTTTATTACCATCACCCCGCCAATCGAAGTAGCCACCGACGGCCCTGGTCTTAGCATCGTTGGCTCTCATCAGCGTGGCATTCTCAATTTTCAAAGCGCGGACCGCTGCCTCAAGTTGAGAGATCTTGGCGGTCGTGTTGAAGTCACCAGAAGCGACCCCGTTTCGAACAATGGATTCAAGGCGATCGAGTTTCTTGGTGCGCACATCCATGTTGTTCTCCAGCGTCTGGTATTCTTTCCAGAGATCCTTTTCAACAGACTTGATACGAGATTGGAAACTACCTATCAACGATTCGATAGTCTTCACAGCCGCGAGCAGGTTCTTGCTAAACCCAGGCAACATGGTTGCCACAGCTTCGAGGCTAGGCAGAGCTCGGCCGTTGATCAAGCTATTATCATGAGCCCAGTCCGTGCCGCAGAGAGCCGAGAGTTTAGTCCAGAGGACGAGAAGCAGATTGTTGCGCTCTGTCAGCTGATCCTTGAAATTCGCTTCCAGCTGGGCCAGCTTTTTCTTGTCAGCGGCCCGAGTGGATTCTAATTCGAGGATGCGACCGTCTTGACTAGTGACAGTGCGGGACACGTGCTGGTGTGTTCGCTGGAACGTCTCGAAAGAATTCTTCGTATTGCGATGAGCCTGGCGTTCCTTGTCGAGCATCTCAACCAGCTTCTTGCTTTCTAGGCCGTGCGACTCCAGGAGGGCGTCACGCTGTTTGATGATGCGGTCCCTCTCCAGCATGGATGCCTTGGTAGTGTCGAGTTCGCGGACAGTGTTCTCCAGCTCCCGCTGCAACTTGGCAATTGACTTGAGCAAGCTCGATCGCGTGCCGTTGAGATCGCCAAGAGCCTCGCGCAGGTTGTTTTCGAGCTCCATAAGTCTCTCCTTCCACTCGGTCGCCTCGACCTCGCGGCTGGTCAAGTTCTTACGAAGACGTCGCCCTTCATCTTTGGCCGTGGTCAACTCCCGGTTGAGCTCGTTGACGAACTGCTGCACATCCTCCTTCTCGCGTGTGGCAATGATCTCGCGCTGTCGCCGTTCCTTAGCAAGACGCTGATCAAGCTCCTTGGCGCGATCCCGCTCTTCGCGAAGGCTCTGCTCTGCTCCTGCAACAGCGGCTTCAAGATCTCCGATGCGGATCTTGTCGGCCTCCTGTTCCTCGCGCAAGAAAGCGATCTCACCCTGACTCGATTCTTGTTGAACGCCAAGACGGTTAGCCTTGTCGTTGGATTCGATCAGCTTGGCCTCTAGCTCTTCCAGCTCCTTGTTATTGTCCGCTGCTTCCGCTTCAAGCTGTTCGATGCGTCGGTGCTTGTTCTCGTGTTCGTCCTCGAGGCCAACCAATGCCTCACTCATCTTGCGCATCTCCTCTTGCAAGGCGTTGAAGTTTTCGGCCCGATCCTGTATCTCAATCTGCAAGCGCTGGATTTCATCGTTGCGTTGGTCAGCCTCCCCTTCTAATGCGTCAATCTCCTCCTGAGCCTCCTTTCGAAGTACCTCGAATTCGTTCTCAATATGTGAGTGATCCTGAAGTGCTTCGTCGCGTTCAGCCTGAAGTGCCATTAGGTCAGCCATCGTGTTGTCCAGCTCTTCTTGCAAGCCAAGTGCCGCCTCCTCGGCTTCTCGCTTCGCTTCGACTGCAGACTCAAAGTCTTCCATGCAAGTTTCCAGTTCGCGTTGTAACTCCTGGTTCTGCAGCTTGAGTTCACTGATCTTGTCGCGATGTTCCGCGAGTTTGTTCTCGAGCTCTTCGCGCCCGGGATCCCCCGCCGCCATGGTGAGTCGTGTTCGAGCACTACCTCTTGATTGTGATCTCTCATGGGCGCCGGCGCGAGATGCCGAACGGTCGAGTAAAGTGTCAATGGTCGATGGTGGGTGACCAGCGCGACGCTGCGCTAGTTTGAGATCTTCGATCTCCTGGTAGAGCCTTTCCTTTTCACGATTCCGGGATGTCAGCATAGACGTCTGAGCTCCGACCTCCCTTCTCAGTTCCGCATTCTCATGTCGTAGTTGTTCGCTTTCGCGGCGAAGCTCTTCTACCAACGTGCTTGCTTGACTCAGTGAGCCGACTGGCTCCATGTCCCCTGACTGACCTGACAAGCCTGACATTGGTCGCGACCTTGTCGGTGATGTGGGCCTGGCTTTCCGTGTGATGTTGTAAATATTCGTTGTATGATGCATGCCTCCAGGACCACCGCCGCTCATCGGCACCCCTGCTGCTGCTGCGGCCGCAGCGTTGACCTCCTGCTTGAGTCGGAAGATCTCGTCCCGCAGCTTTCGGTTGTCGTCATCGGCTTGCTCGCGGCGGGCAGTCTCTTGCTCCAGCAAGTCCTTGAATACATCTGCCTCCTCTTCCCGACCTCGACTGTCCCCAAACCTTTCACCGGCCTGCTCTCCCATGCTCTTGACAATTTCGGCCAGTTTCCTCTTCTCGGCCTGGTTGGACATATTCTCACTCTTCAAGTGCTCAATTTCGGTCATGTATTCTTCGATACGCTCCCGCAAGTACAACAATTCTTCCTCGCGTTCGTGGGCATCTTCGTCGAAAGCAGAGGCCGTCTGTCCATCGGACGAGTAGCCGCTTCTAGCTGTACTCGGCCTGGTGTCTTCCTCGTCGCGCAGTCTTTTCTCGAGCTCCTTAACTCTCCGCCGCAGCATTTTGTTGTCACGCTGGATGACTGCCAGAGATGTCTTGAGGTTGACGTTCTCCGAGATCATTTCCTTAATACCTTCCTCAGAGAGCTTGTCCAGACGATCTGACAAAAACATGACCTTGAGCTTGAGGTCGAAATTCTCCTTGGATAGGCGTTCAATAGTGCTCGACTGTTCCTTGAGAGTCAAGTTCCTGCCGTTCTTAGCGGCCGTGCCAGGTGCGGGCGTAAAGTCGACTGCTATCTTGCGGAAAGGCTGTGTTGGAGTCTCAAGGCCGTGTTGGGTCTTGTACTCGCGTGCAAGAGATTCAGGAACCTCCACATTCTCGACATGCCGAGCGATGACAGTGTCGGTAGGTGCCAATAGCCCATTACTCTTCCTGGGCTTTGGTGTCTTAAGGTGGTCGTCGTTCTCGTTTGTTGCCAAGGATCTGTCCGGTGACACGTCGATCTCTTCCAGGGGCTCCAGAGGACCTAGCGACCTACCAGAGTCGGGAAAGTCGTCAAAGCCGGAGGCCATGCTGCCCATACTTATTGAGCGTGAGAGCGTATTGCTGAGGCTCCGTTGCATACCTCCAGCTGGGATTGCGCCACCAGATTGAATCGCATAGTCAACGCCAAGACTGACTGTGACGTCGCTGTTGCCGTCGTCGGTGGTAAGAAAAGAGGAGGTAGAAGACCTTTGACTGGCATTCCTACTACGCAGGTACTTCGGTCGATTACCGAACCGCAGAGCCGCTCCCGGTGTATGCCCAGCATCAGTCGACGGTTTGCCTAGATCCAACTCGGAACTATCCCGTTGTGACGTCGGCGCTCCGGCTGAGAAGGTCTGGTCGGTCTGTGGCACATCTAGCTTTGAGCTATCCCGAGACGTCGACGGGTCAACGTCGCTCGTGCTGTAGTCTTCAGTCAGGGCTGGAGGCTGGCTAGTCGAGATAGCTCGAGATACAGTCCGAGCTGCTACAGCTGCAGTTGGGGAAGATGACATGTTCTCCAAGGCCGAGGTGGTATTTCCAACATCGGTATCAGCGGCAGCGAGAGATTCGTCTGCACGAGGATCGGGGCGGTGCGACTGAGGTCTCGGACTAGTAGAGGGCGTGGCCCGAGATCTATCGTGTGCTGGCAGCTGAGGTTGATCATCACTTTCCCCGTGTTCGCTATGGTCGCCATGGGACTGACTAGTATCAGTGGTCAAGTCTTGCTGTGATGTGTCGGCGTCGGCGTCGGCGCCAATGTCTGCAAGCCGTGGAGGTGTGCGGCTTTCGGGGTGTGGTGGTGCAGCTGGTGATAGTGCATCCCGTGCTTCTTGCGTTATACTTTCGTTTGGTGTGGTGGATCGTAGTTCCTGCGTCTCGGCATCGTGAACCGAGCTCTCGTCGGGCTTGTGTAGACGCGAAGAGGGACGCGAACTCGGGAGCTTCTTGGCAGCGGCAGCGGCAGCGGCATCAAACAAATATGTATCGTCAATTCCGCCGTCTGGTCCCGTTACTCGAATGGGGGATATCGGAGGCACAAAGCTAGATTCCATGTCTTGTAGGAGATGGGCCCGAAGGTGCTGCTCTTGGGTGATTGAGTCGGAATGTGCGTCTGAGTCGTCTCCTACGTAGCTCTCGTCATTCGGCGGCATGTTCTCCTTGAGCGCGAGCGAGGAGGAATGGTCCTCCACGCGGCTCTCGTCTTCATCCATGGGTTCGAAGCGTAATCGTCATTCATCCGGTAGCAATTCTATCTGGGGGGTTACTCGAGTATATTATGTGTTGGCGCAGTCGCGTTGGGCCTCAGTTGACGTGAAGCAATTGGGTTGGCGGACATGCAGGTAGCAGAACAGGGGACCTGATGTTTTGCGACTCGCGAGTGTGCTCCGATGGGGTTGAGTCGCGGTCACGACTCCAAGCAATGCAACGGGCCGGGATCAATCTTGCAGAACAGGCGGCCCATTCACCCGTCTTCAAATTGACGTTCAGTTATTGTTTATGACATCTACATAAAAACGTAACTACAGCTGTTTTCCTGTATTGTGCTCCCAAACACCACCTGCAGCGACCTGGTGACGCGCCGGGCTCTCTTCTATGGTTGGTTGATGTTGGCTGCAAGACATGGAACCACGTCCAAAAAGGAAATCCCGGTTTGGTAGGGCAGGTTGCTGGGTCACTACATTTACACCTAAAAAAAAAAAAAAACACTACTAAGACCCACGCCAAGGAGTGCGACCCCTGCTAGCCGAGTGTTTTCTCCGGCCCACATCCACTGGAAGCTGCCTAGAGAAAGCCCAACGTCGCCGGGTCGGCGTAAAGTACAAGTCCACAAGTACCTATAGTTGAGCCCCTGTTTTCTCATGTGTCTCGGAATTCAGAACTCAATTCGAGGATAGTTGCAAGCATGCCTTGTTCAAATTGTCAAGTCGAGTATGTCTTCACTGTCACCAATTGGTCATGTTGTATTCCACCGTGATCGGAAATCAGCAGCTGGATGCAAAGCAGGGCCAACCCCGACTAGTGATGCCATAAGACTTGCTCGAACAGCTCATTGTCAGATTGTCCAAGGGCGGAATCTAACGTATCGAGTTTTAGGTGTTTGACCGCGTCGACTTGTTGCGCCATTTTGTCGTATTCCTGATCATGTAAGACAGGCTTGTCGTATGCATGTATCGATTATCACTATACTTGTCCTGGCCCGTCATTTCTTCTCACTGCTGTGCCTGCTGTGTAGGACCACGCAATGCAACTGTGGGTGTCAAACATCGCATCACATCGCATCGCATACTTGTGGTCAGAAAATATGCAGCATTCAAATCTATTAGCACTGCCGCGTTCCTAGCTGCCCCGGATGCTCCAACGTCGCCGCGGGTCCGCAAAAGGATCTTCCTTCCATCTGTCGGCCAACCGTTTTGGGCACGCCGGTACGTCGACCGGCTGAGTCGATGTGTGGTGTACTAAAAATCATTGCATGGAGTCGCAGGAATGCATACAAATACCGTTGCACTTCTAACCCTGCTGCTAGGCAGCTCTAGGCCGGAAACCTTCCAACTTATTTCGATTTGTCCCGGTTTGATTGACTGTAAACATGAGCTCTAGGAAACCACACGTTCTAATTGTCGGTGCTGGGCTTGGTGGGCTAGCTCTCGCGCAAGGTCTTCGCAAGCACGGAGTGAGCTATGCAATCTTTGAGCGAGATGAAAGCCTGCATTCAAGGCAACAAGGGTGGGCAATCGGACTTCACACGTATGCAAACGTCCTCCATGGTGACGGGGCTTTACGGGCTAAAATATTCGTAGTGTTCTTGGTGAGCTACAACCGGGGCTTCCAGATGACCTCCCTCCCATTGAGCCGGCTGTCAATCATCTCAAACCCCTGAAGCTACCTCCGCAATTCATTTGGCATGTGAGCGGCAATCGTCTGGGTGTCACTGGAGGGCCAGATACTTTTGTGCTGCGAGCAAATCGAATGCGCCTACGCGAATGGCTAGCGACTAAGATACCAATCACCTATGGCAAGCAGGCGCTCAAGGTAGAGGAGAATGATGACTCTGTAACGGTCCACTTCCAAGACGGTACCGTAGCTTCAGGCGATATCCTTGTCGGCGCCGACGGAATCAATAGTCGCGGTACGGTGTTCGCACATAGTATGGTCGTCCTCAGCTGACACCCGTAAGTGCGAGAACATCTTCTCTCCAGGCCCAACGAACACACACTACGCACCAACGCCTTTGCTGTCATAGTGGGAGAGACAACCCTTACTGGAGATGCCTTCGAGCGACAGATATCACTCGGCCACAGTGCGTACGTGGGCATCGCCGGTGATAGAGCTCGATCAATCTTCGTAGGCCTGAACAAAGTGTCTGAGGATGGGAAAGTGGGCAGTTACTATTGGTTCTACATGATTTCAGATGAGACCATTGACAAGCCTGACCATTGGACGAGACATGCATCAAGGGCTGAACGGCTTGAGAAGGCGCTGCAAGATTCTAAGGCGTTGGACGAAAAGTTCCGCGAGATCATCAAGTTAACCCCCGTCGAGGGCATACGATCAGACTCTTTCTCTTTCCGCGACGCCGAAATCGGAAAAGACGAGTACGCTGTACGCCGCGTGACTATGCTGGGAGATGCATCTCACCCTATGGCACCTTGTGAGTCTCTTTGCTGAAGCCAAACGAGAGCACATCTCTATGTTGCGGCTAATGCATACCCCGATCTAGTCCGTGGAGAAGGCGGTGTTCACGCCCTTCGTGATGCCCTTAGTCTAGCTAAAACAGTCGCCAAGATAGGAAATGACGAGAGGAAGACGATCCTCAATGCCGTAGGTGACTACCAACGAGAGATGGTCAAACGTGGTGTCGAGGCCGTTCAGCGGTCAAGGGCCGTAGCCCGTAAAGAGAGGAGAGAAGACGAGCCTTTCATCATTTGGGGATACCCAGCCAAACCTACGATGGAAGAGACGATCAAACTAGAAGATTGGCAATAGTGACCTCTGACAAGGGTGAGACTGTGATAGAGAGGTACGATGTAGGCTACAAGGGCGAACTCTTAAGAGTCTGACATGTAACTGAATCCTGATGCTGAATTGAGCGCATTGTCCAACCACTGACAAACTACCTAGATAGTCCTGACGTGTGGCCGCGACAGGGTTCAGTTAACTGCGCGCCTTCGAGTTTGGCAGTCGCCTCTGCTCATCAATACTACCTAAACAGTGCATCAGCGCAATCACGATAGGCAACTGTTTTCCAATTGATGAAGTCGCAAGCTGACAGCGTTATCTGACGTCGTTTAGTGGCTGAGTGCCCATGTCGTGCTGCTTGCACAGCCACACTGGAGAGGCCTCTGGGTCAGGATTTAGGACCTTTATCTGTTCCAAACAAAGCGGAGTCAGATCCATGCGTGTTCCTAATTCCAATTCTTTTCACAGTTCTTCAATATCTTGCCTAGACTCGAGCCAAACAACCTTATCGACGAATCTTGTTCTTGGCCTGATTCTTGACTCGAATCCACCACTATCACCATTGAGCCACGCCAACCACGAGATTGAGCATTTCTCGTGAAACTCGCTTACATACACAGACTTGACCCCGCTCTCGCGCGCAACAATGTCAAGCTCGGACTACTACGGAGGAGGTGGTGGCGGAGGACAGAACTATGGTTACAACCAGCAGCAGGGCTATTCACAGGGCCAACATGGAGGACAGTCGCCATACCCGCCCCAGAATCAATACGGTGCACCCCCGCCGCCCCAAGGTGGTAACTATGGCTCTCCCGCTCCGCAAGGTAGCTACTATGGTTCCCCGGCACCCGGCCAGCATGGTCCCGGATCGTACGGAGGCCACAGTCCTCAGCCAGGCTATGGGCAACCACCGCCGCCTCAGCATCAGCAAGGCAATTGGGGCCCGCCCGGCCAAGGCTATCAGAGCCCCCCGCCCCACCAGCAGCAATATGGTCAAGGGCCTCCAGTACCCGGCGGCTATCCCCAAGGAGGACCGCCTCAGGGACAATGGCAACCACCTCACCAGCAGCCGCAACATGGCCAGTACGGCCAGTATGATCAAGGTCATGCTCCCCAGCACCAGCAGCAATGGGGCCAAGGCGCTCCCGGACAGGGCTATCCGGGCCAGCAGGGTCAAGGCGAAAGGGGTATACTAGGTGCTATTGGTGGCGGCTTGGTTGGCGGTGCCGGTGGTGCGCTCGCAGGGCACGGCGTGCTCGGTGCCATGGGCGGAGCACTGGCCGGCCACAAGTTGGAGGACCATTTTAAAGACAAAAAACATAAAAAGTCCAAGAAGGACAAACATGGCCACCACAAGCGTCGCGGGAGCCATAGCAGCTCTTCAAGCTCATCTTCCTCTGATTAGAGTTCGAAATTAGCCACCGCCGCCAATTCGAGTTTCAATTTTCCGAGCGGAGTTCCTATGCTTCGAGAAATACCTCTATGACCGCATCGGGCCCTTCATGTGATGATCCAAAGCTTTCACAGCCTGCAAACCAGTCCGGTGCAGGATCAGATCCCGGCATTGATCCCATCTGCGCTCATATATCTATTGGAACGCATCATCATCAGATCAAGCATAGTATGGAAAGGGAGTCGCCCCTTCTTTCCAAGCAGTCATCTCATGAAGCAAAACTTTCGAACAAGTGGGCGTAATGCTCTTGTGACGCACGATTCATCCTATATACATATATTTGGGACGTCTTCCCTTTGCTTCCCTTTCATATAAGCCCTTCGCCGTGTTTTCGCTAGGTTGCCCTGACAGCTAAGCACCGGGGTCATGTATTATCCCTGGTCGGAGCACCATTTCCAAGGCTAAAAGCGTGAGCTATTTACTATTTGTTCTAGGAGTTCGAGATCATGTCCGTGAGCTGAGTACAGCTAATGAGTGATCGGTGAGTCGGGGTCGGTCTGAAGCGCTTGGCCAGCTGAACAGGACTGTTCTCACATATTTTCTCTCCTGATCTTAAGGATATATGATGGCCGTTCGAGTGACTCATAATGCCGTGCTAATTACGACCGGAGTCTGGCGATAGACGTAATAATTACGACCGGAGTCTTGCGGTAGACGTAATGGTTACGAAATATATTACCTACGCGCATATAACTTATCGTTAAGGGAAGCGGGACCTCATCCTTGAATAACTAGTGCTCCAAAAGATGGAGTCCTCGCAGCCCTCCCATCCTAGCCTGGAGGATCGCTTGGCAGAAACTGAACCGGTTGAAATCATACATAGTAATCATGATGTAGAACCGCCTAAACAAGGGGGAAAATTAAGCAAGTAATCATACACTGAATTTGACATAAACCACGTAAGCTAACGAAAGAAAAGTGCTCACTACCGGTCTACCTGGCCAGCACCCTAATATCTATCTAGCATCCAGTCATGTAGTACCTCAAAGTTCCTACACGTGTGCGCCACGTCCGAAGTAACATAGTTCCTACCTAATCCGGGTAGTACCGACTTGGGACTGGCGTCATGCCTCCCGAATACACGATGTACTACCGCAACTGTTCGATGCAGTGATCGTTATGTTGATGCAAATTAGCCGTTTGAGATGCATCGAGTTTCTCGTGGCTATGACCCTCGTAATGGTCTGGATGCAAAGCCTTGCGTAGTTTATTCTTGTGTTCACCGTATTAGCTCACAAATGCTCCATCTGCTTCATTCATAGAATATTTTCTATTTCGCTTATCTTTTTTGGTCAAGAGGAAGAAAGAAGACGAATGTGTAACTGACCACACATGGAAGTGTGTGGAATATATCAAATCTAGGATATGATATTAGAGTAGGCCTCCTAAAGAAGGCACGTAAATCTTTGCTAGGTTGCGCTCACCCGGCTATATATCTCCCATTCTCGTGGTCCCAGTATTACTTCACATTATCTTCACCCCATGCTGCGGTTACTTCTTCCCTGGTTGTATGAACGTAGCGTCCTGTGAGAATTTAGCGCTTTCCGTATAGGAAAATAAGGACTTTAGTCTTACCCCTTGTTGAATTCTGCCGATTCTTGTCGATGTCGGGGTTCTTTGTCAAATCACCAACGTACAGCACGGGGCTTGGATAGGGTATGAAAACATTGCCGGCATTATCGAAGGATGGAGAGCCTGCGAATCGCCGTTGAAACACTTGGATGTGCGGCTTGGCAGTAGCTGAGAAAGCATTTGGTCAGCGGTTGCTATGTTGTTTGTTGCAATGGGTCTCCTACCAAAGTCCGTTGGATACCCTTCGACGAATGTCCCTATGCTGCTTCTGCTGAATTTGGGAACTAGTCCTTCCCCAATTATGGAGAGTATTACTGAAAGCGTGAAGAATACGATAGTCAAGATCCATGGTGTCCAGTAACCAAGGTGATACCACAGGCCCCGTGGCCGCCCACCTTTCAGCTGTGAGACATCGTCCCCATTACTACTCCGCATAAGAGGCTTGTGTTTCATTCTTTCAGAGTGTGGAACTATGACTAGCCTGTGAGCCTTGTCACTAAGCCTCGTTCCTTTTTGATCAGAGTGATAAGTGATAGTAATGAGATTGTTCCAGATTATTCGATGCAAATTTCCACCTAAAAGATAGAAGGTGAAGAGCAATTCAGGGGGGCAACACTATGACGACTACAGCTATAAGGGAGACTCTCTTCATATCCTCTCCCCTACGCAGGCTTGGCATACGTGGAAATCAGAGAAGCTGGAGGCCTAAGGCTGCCCATATGCGTCGGTGGCACCAGCTAAATCCCGGCTGACTGTACTCGCCGAAGCAGACCAGTAACATGTGAATTGGATTGTTACCACGCCTCCCAAGGAAGCGCCGGAGGGATCTTATATCCTCGTAAATGATCCTAATACGCACCACCCGTTGTGGGATGTACATGCGAGGTCGTCTAGAAATAGCAAGCTGGGCATGAAGTTCGCGCAACGTCAGCGGCTCAAGCTTGCCATGCCGCACGGGGAGGGTACGGGATAGAAACGCTGGCATAGAGACTTAATGATTGACTTGTTCTGTGTTACGAACAGAACATGGGTGCTGTACAATGTTGACTTAGGGCTCCAAGAGTCGAATCACCGTTCTCAAGCCATACGAGTACCGATGGGCTTAGAGGCAGAGCTGGCAAGCGTGAAGAGCGCGGAGGGATAAAATTGGATGATGGCGGCTCGAGACCTTATCAAGCCCGAGGCGGCGATACGATTCGGAATAATGATTCCCTTCGAGATCCGGACGGAACTGGATCAGACATTCGACTGGGTGGTAAACTAGCTGCAGGAGATCGCCGACTTTGCCATACCGACATGGACGACCGGACGAGGGGGAAGGGTGCCGTGGTAGTGCCCTCGGCAGCGAAGATGCGCGCCACGGCGAAGAGGAGGTGGGAAAAATACCTCGCGGCTCGTACGGAGAATAACTGGCGAGCATATACGAAAGCCAATAGGGAACAAAGGAAGGAGATCGAGGAGATCCAGATCCGTACGAGGTACTATCGGCCGGAGGCTAAGGCGAGGGATAACAATACCCAATGGGCGTTTTGGAAATGGGCTCGATTACTCAATTATACACCGCCGAGAGGACACGAAATACCGGGATCTGGAGCGAGGTAGGGGGCTTCCTTTGGAGAGCACCCACAGTGATAAGACGAGGGTATTTACCCGATGGTTCTTTCCAAGTCCACACGTAGATTTGTCGGATATGTAACCTGCGCGAACGGGATGATTATCTGTAATTCCTCCAATAACTGCCTAACAAGTAACGTTCCTAACGTGGGTATATCAAGTCTAAAGGTTCGATCGATTTACGCCGTGTCTCCTGGCATTCATTACCCAAAGCATAAAAAACCATATAATACTGAGGATTCCTCAATAATTACCTACCCAACTACTGACCTAGCAGTTCATGGGTTGATTTATGTGCTATGGTTTGGCTTATTATACCCACCTGGGGGGGGGGGGGGGGGGGGGGGGGGGGGGGGGGGGGGGGGGGGGGGGGGGGGGGGGGGGGGGGGGGGGGGGGG